>VWZL01006241.1:4303-17023 GCA_013396915.1 Stercorarius parasiticus | reverse complement strand
GTAGTTCCAGGTGCCCGCCGTTCCCGCAGCCCCTGGCCCAACCGGGAGAGCAGCCGCCCCTCCCGTGCGGACTCGCGTCCCGTCCCAGCGACAGCTCCTGGCTGGCTGGGGCTGTAAATCCCTGCCGGTACCGAGGGAAGGAGCTCCCCTCCGGGGTTTGCTGTCCCGGTCCCGGCCCGGCCGTAGCCGCCGTTGGGACGGGCGCTCGGGGCGCTCGCCTCCCCTCCCCTCCCTGTCAGCGGGGCGGGGCGGGGCGGCCGCTGCGGGAACGGGAACCGAAACCGAAAGGGAGCTCGCAGCCATCTTGCCGGGGTGATCGGTTACCCGCACTCCGCGCGGCGCCGCCTGCCCTCCCCGGGAGACGTTCTGCGGGTCGGGGTGCCTTTTTTTTCCTATGTATTTTCTCATAAAGCGAGGGAATTTGGCGTATGGACGAGAGTGAGGTAAGAGCATTTTTTAAAAACCCCTCTTCCTGCCCGCCGGGGTCTTTCTGTCCTGCCTTTGGCTCAAGGGTCGCTTTTCAAACGAGCTGGCTGAACGGGGGGGACAGTGGGACACACCCCCCCCGCCGCTGCACTGAGCACCCTAGCGCCGCACGTGGAGTCTGTGTTCATCAGAGTTTGTAAAATACGTCACGGGCGCAGTTGGAGGCTGTTAATGAACTTCTTTAACGAAAGGGATATTTAAGTTGGCCTTGAGGCGTGTTTGATGAAGATAAGGAGCTTTAGAAAGGTACGGCTTCGATGGGAAAAATCTATCTTTATGAAGATGGGTGCCTTAAAGAGGTCCCCGGGAGGAAGGTAGGTCAGGGATGTAGCAGCAGCAGGTATCAGTTGCATGTTTTCATCCACTCAGTTTCACAACCAGCTGTTGTCAAAGAACTGGAATATAGCCTGTGCTGGGTTACTTATTTTTCAAAAGCATCTTAAAAGCTTAGATTTAGGTCCTGTACCTGAGGGGGATAGCACAGCTGTCTGTGATATGAGTGAAATTCGGGCTACAGTCCCAAAAAACTCTTCATACAATTGCCAGCTGCACACCTATCAGATTTCTCTGCCTGTTATTGCTTTGCTTCCCCTGTGGCGTGCTGCTTTACATCCGCGGGTCACGTAATGGCCAGGAAGCAAAGGACATTTGGGATTTCAGACTTTTTTTGTCCATGAGTTTGAGAACTGTTGCAGCTCTGTCCTGTGTGACCGTGCGAGCTGCTTCACCTCCTTGTTGCCGCTGTTTTTCCGATTCTAAAGCAGGTCTTGAGATTCTTCTCTCCCTCAGGGCAGAGGAATAAAACTTCCTTGTGTTTTGGAAGCGCGGGGTGAGCCTCCGACAGACGGCGTTGTGGAAAGACAAACCGCCCCTGTGCAGCTGGCTTGAAATTCAGTCTAACAGGAACAGAGGGTCGCTCTTCTTAAGGCTGTTTCTCGCTGTTAACTTGGCAATTCCTGACTGCTGGGTTCTGTGCTGGGCAGACGCAGAGTTTGCTATTTGTGTTTGCGTTAATAATTTAGACTCAGAAAGCTTGACACGGCGAAGATGATTGAAATGCCTTGGTAGCAGGGAAGCTGTTTAAACTGCATTTCTGGAATCCTATAGTTGCGTAAACAGGTTCTGAATTGTGTTTTTTTTTTTTTCCTCCTAGCAGGTGCCTGTTCAGGACGGCAGAGTACGGAGTGAATTGCAGGTCCCCTTCTGGCGCGCAAGCGGCCCGATTCACGCGTGTGTCCCAGCAGTGCGCTATGAACAGAGGCACTGGTCGAGGCAGAGGCTCGTATCTCACCCGGTCAAGACGTAACTACCCCAGCACTAATCAAGGTTTTTTTAACCGCCCTCATACCCCACGAGAAACTAATCAGGGAACCTTTTTACACCAGCAGTTCCTAACAGAGCAGGACACTGAAGTCTGTCTGCTTCAGGGACAGGGATCATACGACGAGTCACACATCGGAGGCGTGCGAGCGGTGGCGCCGGCTCCTGCAGAGACATGGCAACCCAGCTGCAGCAGGGCGGGATGGCATAGGTTCTCCAGCAAGTGTCCGTGGGTAGAAACTTCACCACGTTATTGCCCTCCTCGGTACCATCATCAGGAGAACTCGGAGCGAGATTCTGATGCCATCAGGCTGAATTTCCAGAGATTGTCTCTTGCTGGACAAGACTGTGAACAAGAAATTCTGACTATTTTTAGGCAGCTGGGGGAGGGGAAGACTTGTACCGTTCATGATCTTGTACGTAAACTTAAAACTCAAAAGAAAGAAGTTAACCGTGTTTTGTATAAACTCTTCAAAGAGGGCAAGTTGCACAAAGGTGGAGAGACGCCGCCGCTGTGGAGGATTGCCAGCCCAAGCGCAGGGAGAGAAAGAAGCCCCACTGACCACAGCTGTGGTCGCACAGATCCAGCTTGTGAGAGCAGAGGAGAGAGGAGCGCAGTTGGCTCAGGAGACGCCGATCCCATGATGGCTGAGACGAAGGACAAAATCTGCAACTACTTGTTCAGCGTAGCAGAAACGACGGCGCTCAACCTTGCCAAAAACATTGGGTTTTCGAGGGCCAAGGACGTTAATGCCTTTCTCAGCGCTCTGGAAAAGCTGGGAGATGTCCACAAGCAGAACACAAGCCCCCCACGGTGGTCCCTGACAGACAGGAAACGCGAGCGGATGCAGATGAGGCTGAAGGCCAGCATGGTAGCGCAGACGACAGATCCCACACCTGAATCGGGTTGCCCACCTTCCTCTGTTCCTCCATGTCCCCAGGAGGTGACCGTAGCTTCACCAGCAGTGACAACATCGGAAGAAGAAAGTATAGAAAACGGACAGCAGGCTCTGGGCCAGGCTGATCAGGGCGATGCCAGTGACACAGAAGTGGCCCTGCCTGAAGACACTAAGCCCGAATTCTCCAGTCTGAGTAATTACGATAACTCTGAAAACGGCAAGTGGGCCACGGATGATATCCCGGATAATCTGAACGCTATCAACAAGCAGCCTGATGAGTCAGAATCCATCATGAATTCCCAGTCTTCCCCCAGTTACGCTGCCCAGTTTGAAACTGCTTTCCCTTGTACGCCTGTAGAGAAGCTGATGGCTTGCCAGGAAAAGAACCCAGTGAGTGGCCTTACCGAATATTCCCAGTACACGTACCAGCACTGTGAGTTTGCCATGCTGGAGCAGAGCGGACCCTCTCACGAGCCACGGTAAGAAAATTTCCTCCCCTTCCTGAGCTGTCTTTTTGCTTAAAATGATCTGACTTCAGCTAACTTCACCCACTCAGCTTTGTCCTGAAGGGCTGCTTGTTCATGTTTACCTCGTTTCAGAAGGATTAGGCTAGTTGATTCCTTGCAGCAGCTTATTTAAAAAACAAAACAAAACAAACAAACCAAAAAACCAAACAACAAAACAGAACAAGGCTAAAATTGAACCCCAGGTAGCCCGTTTTTGGCAACCCTGCACCTCATTCTGAGCAGCAAAGGTGAAAATCATCTCTTCAGCCACGTGCTGTCTGATTTAATGACTCGGCTCTCAATTTCATCGTATATGGGGAAACTGGTATTTCTAAGTGACCTCTCAAGATGCTCTCGCCCTGGCAGTGTTATGAAGGGGGCACAGAGCAAAGTGCTTGGGTGCGGATATCTTGGGTTAGACGAGGTGAACCCACTGCAGACGTTTCTGTGGCGTAGCAGGGCAGAGCGGCCTGTGCGAGCAGAGCACGTCGCGCGTTCGCCTAGTCAGTCTCTGGAGTCCTGCTTCCCCGTGCTAAATCGTGGCTGTTCCTGAGTGCCAGCGAGACGGTGAAAAGCGCTATATGTGCCACGCTGGAATATGTCAATAGATCCGCTAGACGGGAAAATTGGCCTAATTTCTAATGATGGAGTCCCAGGCTTTTTTTTTTTTTTTTATATATAAGGAGGGATCTGAATGACTTCAGCCCCATAACCCCTCTCCAGATCCGGTTTGAGCCGTTCTCCTTGGAAGTAGGTTTCCTCTGTATAGGGCTGGAGGTCAGAAGAGAAGGCGTTTTAGAGTTTGCAGGGAGGAGAGAGACAGAAACATCAAAGGCGAGAGGTTTACGTGAGGCAGCACCTCTCTGAGATGGTGTGAATGCACTGGATAGCCAGGGAAAATGCCAGCGGGACGAGTAACCCCAAATAACCAGGTGCAGATGGAACAGCACAGGCTGCTTTTAAGCTTTCTTCATCCCTGTGCAGGAGACATAACCTGCTCTTTGCATACAGCCATTAAAAGTCTCTGGCGCTTGTGGAACAAGGCAATTAATCCTGTTCCTTCGGAACAAAGTCTGGAACTGCCCCTCTGTCATGAACAGCTCTGGAAATGCGACGAAACAAGGCCCGGATGCAGAGCTGTCGGGGCACCCTCGGTACTTTTGTCTTCTGCGCGTGGCAGCCTGGGTTTGCTCTCCCAGCCGGGAACTAGGTGCTTCTTCTCACTTGAATTCCAAGAGCAGCCTTGCTCTGAGAAGACCACACTTTTGCCTCTCGATTTACCTCTTTGGTTTTCTCTTTCAAAGATTTAAGTTCCAGGCAGTGATTAATGGGCGCCGATTCCCACCAGCAGAAGCAGGGAGCAAAAAACTCGCTAAACAGGAGGCAGCAGCCAACGCTATGAAGGTCCTGATGAATGAAGCAGAGAATGGAAGACCTGGTGGAATTAAATGTGAAGAGCTGTTTCCCTCCGACAACGCTGAACCAGAGTTGGTGAGTCTTGGGTTTGTTACTTATGAGACCCCTCAAGATGGCGTTTAGTCTGAAAGTGGTTTCCTCCATCTTCTTGCTGTAGCCTTTGCAGCTAGAGCCAGAGCCGTCATCTGCGCCGGCTCATCTCAGCCTGCTTCCTGGGAAGCACCCTATCAGCGTATTGATGGAGTACGGACAGAAATCGGGGAACACGATTGAATTCCAGCTGCTGTCTCAGGAAGGCCCACCTCACGATCCAAGGTATGGCATATTGTTGTCAGCTTTGGGGAGGACAGAAACCCTTTCTTTAATATCCTTCCTCTTCAGCACGCTACCCGCGTTCCTTGACCTGTCACTGAGTGCTTCTCTTATCTGAGGAGTCTGGGCACGGCTCCTTCAAAACGTCTGCCTCCAGAAAGAGACCAAAACCAATGCCATTTGTCAGAGAAAGGATGCTGTTTCTTCTACCAGTCCAGGAGCAGGTTCCAGTCCTGTAGCCTACCTGGCAGTGCTCTACCGGGAGTATTTAGGCTCTAGATTTAAATTGGAGATAACCCAGAAGGATTTAACTTGAACTGGGAGAAAGGGATAATAAATAGATCGAGACACCTATGCTTAACACTTTTCATGTGCTATAATGTCCTGTCAGGTTCAGCTACTGTGTGAAAATGGGTGACCAAATTTTCCCTGCTGTGGTAGGAAACAGCAAGAAGGGAGCAAAGCAAATGGCAGCAGAAGTTGCTGTGAAGATTCTTTCTGGAGAGTCTGTACCCCATGTCTTGCCTGAACAGGTACAAACAGCTCCTTTATAAGACCCAAGTGTTTTGGCTTGGGTTCCCCCCCGCTGTTGTTTCCTATTCCACTGGATTTCACCCCACAAGGTCACGTGCTGGCTCCAGCGGAGGTTTGCTGAGTGCTCTTGGCCTGTGGTGATACCAGCTGCTCGGTATTTTAACAGCTTCTCCTGTCTAACTCTGCTCCAGCCTGTCCTGAAGCCCCACGGTGACCAGTCCACGCACGGCTGTGGACCATGGATCCCCACTCCAGATGAATCCCAGGTGGCGAAAGCGAAGGGCGTTGGGGAGCTCATCAAATACCTTAACGTCAACCCTGTCAGTGGCCTGCTGGAATACGCCCGCTCCAATGGGTTTGCTGCGGAGTTCAAACTCATCGACCAGTCAGGACCTCCCCATGACCCCAAGTAAGTAGCTGCATCTACTGGAGCACTGGAGGTGTTTAAAAGCTGGGCAGGCGTGGTGCTGAGGGACGTGGTTTAGTGGTGGCCTTGTCAGTGCTGAGTTAACGGTTGGACTTGATGATCTTAAAGGTCCCTTCCAACCTCGACGATTCCGTGATCTGCCCAGGAGGAAATTTTGCACTGTTGCTGTTGTCCTGGAGAAAGGGCAGAGAATGCAAAATTCCTGTTGCGGTTCAAGATGGCAACAAGCCGAGCTGCTGCCTCTGCCAAACCTTGTATCCAGATGACAATAAGCTACCTCCACTCCTCTTCCCACTGAGACAATTTAAAAAAAACCAGGCTGACATCCATATGTTTCTTGGTTTCTCAGAGAGGTGCGCTGCTGTCTTTCTAGGTTTGTCTATCAGGCGAAGGTTGGAGGCCGTTGGTTCCCGGCTGTAACTGCACACAACAAAAAGCAGGGCAAGCAGGAAGCAGCTGATGCAGCGCTCCGAGTCCTCATTGGGGAAACGGAGAAAATTGAGCGCATGGAAGGGATGAACATCGCTGAGGTAAATCCTCCTCCTCCTCCTCCTCCTCCTCCTCCTCCAAAGCTGGGGCTGCGTTTGTAGCCCTGCCCGTCCTGCGCCTCTCAGTCCAGCAGAAAAACGCCTTTAAGATCAACTGTGAGATCTCTGTTCTCTGAAGGTGTAAATAAGCTGATGTTTTCCTGAAGTGGGTTAGGTCTTTCCTCAGGGCACAGACGTACTCTTCCCTCCTGCTGGTGTTTGCTGTAGGGCTAAATTATCGTCAGATTCTTCCGCAAGCTACTGAAATGTGTTCCTGTGGTGGAGCAGGAACACGCTCCTTTTTAATTCTGTGACTTTTCTTTTTTCTTCCCTGCTTCCAAATTCCTTCACGCTGCGCTAAAAATTGTGTGTCAGCTCAAAAAAGCCTCCCGCGTCAGTTCAGAGCGAAGCTCTGGTGGTGTCGGGATGGCTGCCCCAAACCTGTGCCGCTTTAAAAAAAAAAAAAATCGCACTTCGAGTTCTGTGATCTCGTAAAAGCCGTGCTCCAGGCTGCACAGCTGAGCACAGCAGCTGTGGCTCTAAATAGAAAAGCCATCAGGGAAGATTTGTCAGTCAGCAGTGCTAGAGGAGGCAAGTGCCCGTCTGCCATGGGAGTGACTGTGCAGTCTCCTCGCAGGCAGCCAGAGAAGGAATTCCTCCAAAGCCAGTAACAGATTTCCTTGGCTGAGCCTCTGGGAACAAGCAAGATGGGGTTTGTTCCTTTGCGACGGGGGTTTCCCCTGGCAATCGCAGGAGGCCGTTCCTCAGCCCGTTTTGCTTGCTGCCAGGAAGATAGCTTCCTGCTGCCTCTTAATGATGTGCTCGAAGCAGAACTCAAAACGTTGGACAGGTTTCTCCCAGAAATACCTAAGAGAACTTCGCTCAGCCCTTGGCACGATGCTGTCCATGCGCTCAACCCCAAATCGCGCCGCCTGTAGCTCGTGTTTTCTGTGTTCCTGCCTCCTACTTGGATAGCCGTGCTTCAGGTTAGCTACTTCTCGAGCCACATTGTGACCTGCTCATGATCTCTTTAACAATCCTGATCTTGTGTCCCCGTTCCAGCTCCCCGTGAGTGGCAGTACCCTGCACGATCAGATGGCTATGTTGAGCCACCAGCGCTTCAACACCCTCACTGCTCGCATCCAGCACAGCCTGCTTGGGCGGAAGATCCTGGCTGCCATCATCATGCGGAGAGGAAGCAAGGGGCTGGGAGTGGTGGTCAGCATCGGAACAGGTATGAACAGCTTCTTCCAGCATAAAATGAGCTCTCGCTTCCCCGCTAGATTCCCTGTCGGCTATGGCTAGGGAATGGCTTTTCCCGTAGGCTTCTTCAGAGGGCAAGAAACGTTCCCAGGGCTCGCGTGGTGTCACAAGTGATCTGGTTATGGAGAGAGAACAAAGCAAATGTGCCTGCAGCTGTATCGCTCTTAATCTTTGCTTGCGTTGCTACGCGCTAGTCTGTGCATCGGAGCATGGATTCCTCACGTCGTACAGCACAAGATCCCCCAGCTTCTCTCAGCTGCGCGTACCTTGGCTCCCTTCCTGCCACGCTTCCACCCAGAGTGGTGGGCTGAAAAGCGCTCCGGAAGGGACGCTGACCCTAAACCTGTGGCAGTTTAAGTCTCTGCTGTCCCTAAAGTAGCGTGTGCTCCTTGTCCCTTTATTTTCCTAACTGCTCGGATCAGGATAATGATTTAATAGTCAGGGTGCTGCTGCCGCTCGGGAGCCCAAAGAAGTAAAACTTGAAGCAAGATGAAACCCTCCCTCTTTCTGTGAAGCTGTGTGTTGACTTTGATGCTTGGCCTTTTTATTTATTTCAGGTAATCGTTGCGTGAAAGGAGAAGAGCTGAGCTTGAAGGGGGAGACGGTGAACGACTGCCATGCAGAAATCATTTCTCGCAGAGGCTTTGTGAGGTGAGACAAGGGGAAACCCGCAGGAGAAAGGGGGCTGCCGAGAGGTGCTGACCCATTCTAGAGGGATGTAGCTGCAGTTGCTGTGTCGAGGAAGGCTGCGATCCTCTTAACGCTGCTGTTTACCCGCGTGTTGTTAAATAGAGGGAAGTTATTTCTGATAAGAAAGGGCCATGCCTGAATGGTGCCCAAATTAGTACCAAACTGGAAACTTGCCAAGAGCCCAGGGGCTGCGGCTGATGTACTTAAAATAAAGCATCCTGCAGAGGCTGCTTGGCCAGCACGCAAGGCGCTGCCCGAGTCTGACACAGCTCTGAGCCGAGGTGCTGGGCAATCTGCAGGCCAGGTCCCCTCCTGGCCTTTCTGCCTCTGGGTGTAGAAGGCTTCAGGAAAACCTATTGAATGTGTTTGCGTTGATAAGTCAGAANCCAAAAAAGCTAAATTGAGATGGAGTTGGACTAGCCTTGTTAATGTCTGCCCTTCCGTTAGGAACAGCAAAGCCAGCTGCTTTCTTAAAGCCTTTTTTGCCTGCTCCCGCTCTGCTCTGCGTGTTTTTTCAGCGCTGGAAGGTGGTGAGGGCAGGTCCCCGGCAGGCCGTAAAGTCAGAGGATTGCGCTCTTGCTTGATGTCTGTCTCGGCTGTTAATCTTGACAGTAGCGGCTGCTCTGGCACAGCCTGTCAGGGGTGGGAACAGGGAGCTCCACCTCGCCTTGCAAAATAAGTCCCTGCGCGGGCTCTGCTTGAGGAGTCTCCGGGAAGCCGCAGTTTTCCTTTAGTCCTTGATGCTGCGTTGGAGACCTCCGGGTTTCTCGCTGTCGCTGGGCAGAAGCAGCCATAAAAGACCCAGTCGTCGTAAACAGATCGTGGGGTTGCGCTAATAATACCGCTGGCGTTCAGCTGCCTGTGGGGCTGCTTGCTCTTAGTGCAAACTGGGTGCTGACTAAAGGTGCTAGGCGAACAACCTTGAGGTGTTCTTCCCACTCGGATCAGATGCGTGCAAGGAGCAGCCAGCCGGGCTCCTTTCTCTCTCCTGCCGCTGCTTCCCTCTGCTCACCTGACAAAATGCTTATTTTCTCTTGCGTGTCCTCTGCATCATAGGAAATCTGCTTTATTTCATGTCTTTTTCTGTAGCGCCAGTCGCTACTTGTTGGCTTCTGGGTGTTTTCGGCCGTGGCTCCTGGTCTGTGCTCTCCCATGCGGCAGGACCAGGAGACTCAGTGCGACGGAGACAAGAGCTTTGGACCCTGCCTGTCCCGGGCACAGGCAGTGGTTGGATTGAAATGCTCCTTGTCTGAGGAGCAAAGCACCCTTTTTGACGCCATGCTGTTGTTTTCAGGTTTCTCTATAGCGAGTTGATGAAGTATGACCCGTCTAATCCTTCCTCTGCAGAAGAGAGCATTTTTGAGCCAGCGGGCGGGAAGAGGCTCAAAATTAAGAGCAGCGTTACCTTTCACCTCTACGTCAGGTTTGTGCGGGGTTGTGCGGGGGGTGACCGGCGTCAGCAGCGCTGTCGCGCCCCCGGCCCTGGCTGTTTTCTGAGAGTCGGTGCTAACCTGGGGAGCGTTTGTTTTCTAGCACAGCACCGTGTGGAGACGGGGCCCTCTTTGATAAATCCTGCAGCGATCAGGCGAGCGTGGTGGGGCAAGCCCAGCATCAACCCCTCTTTGAGAACCCCAAGCAAGGCAAGCTGCGGACCAAGGTGGAGAACGGTGAGTGCGTTTGGTCCCTGCGGGGCTGGAGTGGCTCCAGTCCTCTCCTCTGAGCCTTTCTGGAGTTCCAGAGTTTCCTTACCCCTCTCTGCGTGGTGCTGTTGTGGGATTTGAAGCATTCAGGAACCAGAGTGGGGTGGGTAAAAGGGATGGGGGCATTAGGAGTCCCTTCTCCTTCCCCGGTCTGCCTGTCGGACTGCCACGCTAGCGAGAGTACAGCTGAAGTGTGCGGTCTCTGGTCTCCCTCTCACGCACTGTTCCGTTCGGCTTCAGCCGGGTGACAAATGACACGTCTGTAATCAGTACTGAGTTCCCTTTTTCACGCCGCGTTAAAATGGTCCCCAGACCTGGAGACAGACTGACTCTGGAGCTCACCCCGTGCCTGTGCATAGGAGAGGGTTTCTTGTGCAGTTGCTGATGGGGTTTTGATCTATTGAACGTCTGACTTTTGACAGAAAAGCTTTTCTTCTTCCCTTGTGCAGGGGAAGGTACCATTCCTGTGGAGTCGAGTGACATTGTGCCCACGTGGGATGGGATCCAGCACGGGGAGCGGTTGCGAACCATGTCCTGCAGTGACAAAATCTTACGCTGGAATGTGCTTGGCTTGCAAGGGGCATTGCTGTCACACTTCATCGAACCAGTTTATCTCAGCTCTGTTACGCTCGGTATGAGACCTGCCCTTCTCTCTGGGTTGGGAGGGATGTGCCGCCCCGCTCCCTACAGCTGGGCTGCGGGGACAAGGAACCTCCCTTCCCCAAGCGACGGCAAAGCTTGTTTGTGGAGGCTGTAGGAGTTAAGCGACTGAACCGTCGTTCTTGGCAGCGCTGTGCTGTTTGGAAGCGAAAAGGGAGTTTGGGGATTTTATGCTGTGGGTGGAGTGGGTTTTTCTCCAAGGTTTTTGATTTTTGGAAGGCACATGTGATCTACGAGGGTGAGACACAAATTGCCTGTTTGTGTCTTCGGTGAGAAACGTTGCGCTCTAAACCCTCATCTTACACATCGAGGGTACGCGTAGCTGTTGCCGATCCACATGGCCGCGAGCTTCCTGGAGCTTGTGAGAAGCGACGTGGTTTTTGGGGTTTGGCCTGTCCGTCAGCCGTGCTGTTCCCGCTTCCCAACGCCTTCACCTCTGTCTTCACAGGTTACTTGTACAGTCAGGGGCATTTAACACGTGCAATCTGCTGCCGCCTGGCAAGAGATGGGAACGCGCTGCAGGGAAACCTCCAAGCTCCGTATCACATCAACCATCCCGAGGTACTGCGGGCTTGGCACTCTTTCCGTCCCCCGTCCCCCCTTCCACCTCCGCCCTTGGTGTTTTGGGTCTCGCTCTGCGGGAGGGGGTCACCTGGCAGAAGCTCTGCAGCCAGGGTCAGGAAACCTGTGCCCTTGGTGTCATCCCACAGTGCCTGGGGGTTCCTGGCAGTGATTCGATCTGGGAAAAAGGAGGCCAAGGTCACCCCTGTAGCCTTCAGCTTAGTAAAAACCTCGTGCTTGCTGCTCCCAGGAGTCTGGGATGAGCTGAAGCCCCTGCAGGGGACGGAAGAGGCGAGAGGCTGCCCTTACCAGCGAGCTCGCGCAGCGGGACCGGCGTTAAACCCTCTTAACCTCTCCTGCAGGTCGGGCGAGTCAGCGTATACGACTCTGCAAGGCAGACGGGCAAGACGAAGGAGTCGTCGGTGAATTGGTGTCTTGCTGATGAAAGCGAAGTTGAAGTCTTGGATGGCACAAAAGGGAAAGTCGATGGGTAAGAAGAGCCTCTCCTGACGCTGCTTTTCTCTTTGGGATAGGGGGAGGGCAGCTCCGAAGTCACAAGTACGCTCCGCACCTTACGCGTGGGGAGGGTTGCAGAGAGGAGTTTTGAACTGACGTAAGCGAGCGCTCTTGAAGCAAAACAAAATACTGCCCAGACCCTACAACAGAGCCTCGCTGAGCCAGGAGATCTCTCAGACGTCCCATTGTGGGTTTTTCCCCGTGCCCCCCGCTCCTCTTGGCTCTTCTGTGTGTCGTGTCCTTCACTGCTGCCTTTGTCTCCCTTCTCAGGCCGAAGCTGGACGTGTCTCGCGTGTCCAAGAGGAGAATGTTCGCCCTCTTCCAGCAGTTGTGTGCCAAGAATGACTGCAAAGACCTGCAGAACCTCCAGGTGTACTCGGACGCGAAGGAGGCGGCCACGGGGTACCAAGAAGCCAAGCAGCGCTTCTTCAGCGCGCTGGAAGAGATGGGCTACGGCAGCTGGATCCGCAAACCCCAGGAGGAAGATAATTTCTCCTTCTCTGATGCGTAACGAGACTCCCCGCCTGTGTGAGGGGGTGCGTGTGCGCAGGCCTGTGCGTGGGTGTATGCGTCCTTCTCTCAGCACCTTCTTTGCCGAAGTGGCATCGGGAACGTGCAGCAGTTTTCCCCCGTAGGCCTGGCTGCCTTCTCTCTCTGCTCTTCTTACTCGGAGAGCCTGCCCTTTCCCTTTTTAAAACACGCATGAAAATTACCGTCTCTTTTTTTAAGCTAGGGCAGGCTCGGTCCCCGTTTCGCTTTTATGTTTTCCTCTCCCTCTTTTTTTTTTTTTTTAAAAGAAGGCACAAGAAACCAGAGGGATTCTCGGACTGCGAGCTCGAAACCTTTGGACCATGCACTCCTCCTGGCAGGTTTTGAGGCGAATTTTCTCTTGGGGCGGGGGGG
>VWZL01006240.1:6442-67590 GCA_013396915.1 Stercorarius parasiticus | reverse complement strand
TTTTAAATCTTCCCAGCCCCCGGGACCCCACTGCCCCGGGGTGTGTGTGTCCCCTCATCGGAACCATCCGTGACCTTGGGGTGGTTTTGGTGGCAGCCCCCCCATCTCCCGGTGGGGGGGAATGACACCGAGCCCCCAGACAGCCTACCCTGCTCGCATTGTGCCCGGAACAAAAGAGGAGGCGATGGCATTTTGTTTGTACCTTGGGTTTATTTTGCTTGGTGATGTTTTATGCAGGCTGGAAATAAGAGTCTGTGTTGTCGGAACAGTGGCTGGGCCGCTCCGCACAATGGGCTTGCTGTTTATTTTGGTTATGTGACTTTCCCTTTGGTATAAATGATTTCTTTGATGGATCTGAGGATGCGTTTGTTCCTGGCTAATTTTGGCCCTTTTCAAAACTGGGGCTGTTTGGATTCTTTATTAGATAGGGAATGTGGGGGGTTTCTGGGGTGTGTTACAGCCTGAAAAAGGAAAAAAACCAACCCCAACAACAAAACAATCAATCACAAACTTGTGGCTGAAGCACCGAAAATGGTGAATTATCAATTTACGTCGAATAAAGCTTTAATATAGGACAGGCCTGAACCTCTGGGTCTATGTCTTGGGGCGCATTTTGACTTACTCTGAGTAAGCGCTGATGTGCCTCCTTCCCTCCATCAATAAAGGGACTTACTACAGACAGTTGGATGCTGCTGGTGGTCAGGCTCAGCAGTGTCACAACTCTTTGCTTCCTGGAGGACTGCAAATAGGAAAAACGAGCCTGAGAATTATGTTTATTGTTGTATGTGTAGAATTACCTGTTTGCTGGAAATAGGGATGGCCAGAAAACGTGCGGAGAGCGGTACAGGGTATGCATCAGACATTTTAGGCACAGGGAAAAGAGGTGCAGGTGTCTAATATTTGGAAACCTTGATTAAAACCAGGTTACTTTCTGTTTTTAGACATGCATCTCTGAGGCCTGACTTCCCTTTTCCTTCTCTGTACTTTGCTCTAACTTTGGGCCGCAGGCATTTGATACGGCGTAGTGTGACATGCAGCCTTCAGAGTTTCCCTTCTTGCTCAGTACTCCTCTTGTGTCGATCTGAAAACTGCCTAATTTTTGTTCCTTGATTACCGAAGGCGATGTCCCCTTCGGCGTCTCGAATTACTTAATTGTCTTTTCTGTCAGATTGAAGTAGTGCTCTCTGAGAGTGGATCTTATCTCTGCTGTAGGCATCAAACTGTCCAGCGGTAACTGGTAGCGAGTATTCGATTATCCTCAGTGAAGATTTCAGCTCCTCGGGAATATGATTATGTATACTTGCAAGACATTCAGACCGATGTCATGAACGCGAGGGTGTTTACTTGAAGGTAGTTTTTGTATCCTGAAAAATTTCAGTTTAGATAAAAAATGTGCTAAAATACGGTGTCAGATAGAACTTTTCAAGCAGGTGTTTTACTGCTATCCAGCCAAAGTGTACTTCTGTCAGTATCCTGTTAGGAATTTGTAAAAGAAGCTTATTTTGTCTTGGAAAATGAATTTGACTTGATTTCATGGGCTTCTGTATCAATAATATCTGAGTAACTAGTCCCATCAACCGGCATTATTAATGAGTAGTTGTTCTGAGAATTAGTTGAACTTTAGGTAGTACAAATAGTGCATATAAAAAGCAAAACAACAACTCCCCCCTCCCAAAAACCAATCAACTCCCCCAAAATCCTTTTTGTGCCAAGGATATCGGACTCAAACTGACAATTCCTTTTTTATTTTTTTTTTTCCTACGGGAAAAGAAAAGAAGAGACTTATCTATCATGATGAAAAAAGCTTCCACATGTCATCTGTGCTGCCCACAAGAAATGCTCTAGTCTTAAATTACAGCCTCCTTTCGCTGTGTACTCTGTTAAATTCCCTAGATTGGAAGAATTTAAAGCTTTGTGTTTCTTCTTTGTCTTGTACAGTGATGAGCAGAGTGGGTACTTACCACCTAACTTCTGAGAAACTCTGGGAGAGCAAGAGGAGAATGTAATTCATCTAACCAAAGGCTAGCAAGAGAAGCAGCTCTTGGTGCAGGTGGGAGAAGATGGCATGGGAAGAGCGTGGGGTTCCTCTGCTCGGGAATCCTTGGGATAGCAAACCTGAGGTTCTGGGGATGGGAAGCAGGATGACACAGAGAAGAGAAGTGCCTTTAATTCTCCATGCTTTTTAGGATGTATGAATGATGCCAGAGTTTCATCACATGGCTCATCAAGAAAGGCAAAGTAATTTCTGGCGTGAAAGTTGTTTGGCTGGAATATATCCTGTAATGAGATGGTGTTGTAGTCACTTGGGCAGAGGTGGGCTCCAGTCTGTGGCCCTCACGGACACCTTCGCTCACTGGCCGGTCCCAGGACGCTGGGGCTGTGAAGGCAGACACGCTCCGTGCCTGTCGGGGCTGTGATAGACAACTTTGCGTTTCTTTTTCTTCTGATGACCTTTCTAGCTGTGAAATGCGGAGTAGGATCAAGAGATCAGAATGTCTGTTTTACAGTGTGTGGGATGAGAAATCTGTGTTGGGTTTTTTTTTTCTGTGGGAATGACTTGTAAGAAACCAGGCCAGGGATCTTAGTTTTCAATTTTTCCAGCTCTATCATGTGTTTGTTTCCACTCCCCTTCCCCTCAGAGTGTGTAGCAGTTCTTCATAATACACTGGCTTTCCCAGTGCCGTGGGACTTAAAGGAAACTGCTTGAGAGAAAGGACTTCCCTCCTTTTAATAGATGGGCATTTCTCGTGGTACGCATTTTCACTACAGCAAATGACATCTCCTGTAATGGGAGATGTCTTTGGATCGCATTAAACATTGACGTGTTGGATAACCTCCCCATAGGCGCACGGACGTCTCTAGGCCTCTGTTGTAAGTTCAGTGAAGGCAGTTTAAAAATCGTATGTTAATTAAAAAAAAATGCTTTTGGGCCTGTTGCCATACGATAGCTGTTTTTTGTTGACTTAGATCTCAACTTTAGTAGCAAGTGAGGCATGAAAAATGTTGTTGAAAATATGCTTTTTAAACTAAATTGGCACCAAATGGCTCTGTGCTGCCAATGAGCTGTGATATCTTGGAATCGGAAATTGAGACCTGGCTCCCGTTGGCTTGTGTCACGGGGTTTTTCCTTGCTTAGCATTGTAACGTTAGGAGCCTTCGCATTGCTCGCGAGGTGTAGGATGCGCTAGATCTTTCCAACAAAAAGGAGAGTGGTGCATCTTCTTTTTCTAGGGTAGAGTTGGCCTCTGAATGAGTGATTTTAGGCCTTCCCTGTTGTATAAAAAGTAGGAAAATTGTGCTAGCTTAATTTTGTTAAGGTCTAGTTAATTCTGGTGTGGATGCTGAAGGTTTTCCTGGCTTACCTTTTCGAATACTCTGTGTTACGCTGAAGTAAACCAAGGGTTGCCTGATTCTCTTAAAATCTCTTCTTTTCTGAAATACCATCTTCCTGATGCTCGTTTTCGAGGTGACCAGTGTTTCCAGGCAGGTTATGTGTAGGATACAGGAGAGTAAACCTCGGTTCTGACTCTCAGCTGGAGCTTATTTTCCCTACCCTTATCACTACCGGTTTACTGGGAAACGTGGGACAAACCACAGGATTGTTCTGTAATATTTTTTCCCCTCGGTGAAACAGGGTTAGCAAGGCTTGCCCACCTGCCTTTTACAAAGTATAAATGAAATGCGCTGTCAATCCTTACTTATTATCCAAGCTAGGGGAAGGTTTCTACATATGGTATCTCTTGTAATCGTGTTGTTGGTTGCAAGACAGAAATGTGATGTCTGGGAGGTTGTATGTTTGACTTCTGGGCCTTTCTTTTTTTTGGTGAGAGTACTTACTGGTTTCCTAAAACTGTCTGTCCAGTTTAATTCCTTTTACCTGCTACAACTTCTGTTTCCTGAAGCGACTGCTCAACAAACAGGCAGAACCTCTTCCCTCTTCCTAAATAATATTAGAAACTGGGGTTGGGGGTAGCATGAGAATCAAATGTTCTGTTGGACAGCTGTGTCTTACTGTTCTTATAAGCTTGGTATGTTCGTAATACTTTGGGTGTTTTTTTGTAGTCTTATTGGAGAACACTGGTCATTGAATACTACGTTATAGGAGTATTGCACGAAACCCTATTAGGGGTCTTATATGAAGGCTGTTTTAAAAAACCCAGCAGCTTTCCTTCAGAGAGAAACTAATGTCTAAAATTAGGCTAAATAGTGCAGCTGTTCGTTTTATCTGTTACCTCATAGGCGACTTTTCCACCGTTTTTCTTCCTACTCTTTTCAAAGGAACACCACCAACTTGGAAATCCAGTTTTTACCCTATGAACCTGAATCTGTGATCTCGGTAATTAAAATATTAGAGGAGAAAGATGCCCTTTCCAGTTTTTACTCTGGGTATTTGAAATTCTTTGTCTAGTCAGTTTGATTTCTTTTTTGAATTGCAACTCCTGTGTGATGGATTGCTCTGGGGAAAAGCTCATCAGCATGCCATTGCCCAGTTCCTGCCAAGAATGTTGGAAACTCTCAAGTAGCAGCAGTAGCAAAGCAGAAACCGAAGGCAGGCAAGCGTAATTAGGGAGAGGAATGAAAAAGATAAGTTTGTCAGTATTTAGCATCGCTGTTACGGCTACTTGCTTTTTCTGGAAGGGTTCTTAAAGCATCAGCGAGAATGCAGAATAATATCTCCCCTTTTGTTCTGGTGGAAAAAATAAAGGAAATGTTTTTCCCCAGGAAAAACATGTTTTTGAGGAGAAGTCCTGCAAAAGTTTTTCTGTCGTGTGCTGATTTCAAGAAGTTCAACCTTTAATTTATCCGGAGCTTATGCATGTGCAGTAGTAAAACTATACTAGATGTCTGTTAGCCAAAGCCATAAATCTCCAGCTAGCAGTGAATGACAAGTGGGATTGGAGGAAAAAAGCCGTTTTCTTTGGCACGCTGGACCAAAACTGCCGCGCGTTCTGTCTGGGTCCTGCTGTCCACCTGTTCTTGGGTGACACAGAGGAGTTGATGCCTTTTGGTTTTTCGTTTTAGTGGCTGGAAAAGCAGAGAAGTTGGTTGCGTAAAGAGAGACCTTGCGTGTATTTTCTGTTGGCTCAGGAAGACCATGCTGTATTTATAAACCGATCCCAGTAAAATTCCAATCATAAATTTAATGTCATCTCTGCTGTATTGAGTGTACGCTTATCATTCTCAAGGCTGAAATTCTGAGGTTTTGGGCAGTCTTCTGTTTCGCCCTGGTATGCAGAGGAGGAACGTGAGGTCTTCAGTTCTTCCAATGACTGCTTTTCAGCGGAAGCAGCCGAGATGTTGATGTGGGAACTTGCCAAGGTGAGGCACTAAGGCTTGGGACAGGGCGGAGAGCGGAATATAGGTCTTCTGAGCCTCATCCTGTGCTGTAAGCGTGAGACCAGCTTTCCTCCCTATGATACGGTTTTAGCTAAATATATTGTTAAGACCCTTTTAATGGAGTTCTGCGCTTAGAGAAGCAGCACCCAAGCTTTCCCTTGGAGGCTCGTAGAACGAAAGAAGCAGGGCTGGAACAGGAGGAGCTGCTTCTCTCAGGACTGAGCTCATGTACATATTTTACCAGTTCCTGTAGTGTCTTAATCAGATGATAATCTGTATTAACATATGGATGAGGGAGGGGTTCCCATTTCTTACTCCTCTTCTGTGCACCTGCACTCCTAGTGTTATAACTCAGCAGTTCAGTCGTGCAACTTGAGCAATTTTGAGGTTTTTTGGACTACATTGGGAAGAGCATTTCCAGGTTTGCCGTGGTGTTCTTTCTGGAGTATTTCTGAGTTTAAGTGACAGCTCAGTAAGTATTTACACAATGTAAGCGTGAGCTTTCTGTGGTGAAATGTAAAGGATGCTACATAATGATAGGTAAACTTAATAAAAGCTACTACAGAATTTCTCAGCAAATAGTTTTTTTTGCTTTATATATTCTGAGTAAAATGATAACTGTAGCTAGAATCTTAACTCCTAATCACATTCTCTTTTACGTGAGAAAAAGGGGACAGAAGTGGGTAGGAGCAAATAAAGAAGGGGGATCAGTTCATTCTGTAAATACGGTAAAGACATTTCTGAGAGGGTGAAGATAAAGTGTGTATGTATCTTAATTCCTGTGAAATTCCCATGAAAAATCAGTTTGTGTAAATAAGTCTGAAAAAGCTACTGTTCCATTACACTTATTGGCATTTCATGCGGTAACCTGCATATCATTATTTCTTTAAGTTAGCTATAGTTATCGAAACTCTTTCAAGGACAAATTCAGTTGCTACTAACTTTTTATTTTCTTTTTTTCCCCCCTTTTCTTCAACTTGAGTAACTTCTCTTCCTCCTGGATAATTAATATTATACCCAAAGTATTCCAAGAAGCTGCGAGTTAGACATGGGGGTTAGTTTTTAGAGCAGCTGTGTCCCCTCTGTGTCGAGCAGACCCCCATGCTGTGGGCTTGCCCTGTGTTTTGTGGGCGCGTTTGGCCGTGCGGCAAACCAGAGGGGACTGAAGAACACTTAGATGGTTTTGGTGGGACGTGACGGTGACGTCCTGGATGTGGCTGGGAGCAGAGAGCGTTTTGGTGGTCACCGATGTCAGACCGTGGCCTAAGGTAGCCGTGACTTTCCATCCCGAGAGATTCCCCGGCTCTTCTCAAAGAGAAATTCTTCAAGTTCATAGGACTCTGGAATTTCCCCCCAGGGGAGAATTACTGGGTTAAGCAAGTACTTTCCCCCCCCTCCTCCACTCACTTGTGAAATTTCATTCAGGTTTGACTAAGAGAAACCCTGAAAATTACCATTTCCCTTCTGATGTCAGCACTGTTCTGGCACCCTGCCTGTGAATAACAGAACAGGAATGTTTTAAAACCTGCACTCAGGCCACAGCTACACCTCAGGATGCCGTGCGGGGAGACCTGCTCTGCTGGCACCTGGGGTATGCTCAGACTGGTACATAACACGGCCAGCAAAATTTATCGACAGCGGGTTTGTACTTTCTTAACACTATTAGTGTGCAGAGAGGTAGTTTCAGCAGCGTGAATACGGTCCAAGAAGCACAAGGTGCAGAAGAGGGAGGGTACCCACTCTGTAAATGGCCATTCTGGTTTGGGTTTGCGGCACCGAATTTGATCTTTCTGGTGAGGAGAATGTGCAGTGTAGTCTGTGCTGCCTGCAAAAGCTTGCTGTTGGTTCATTGGCCTATGTCGCCTTTGGAGGGAACTATTTTTTCCCATTGAACGGAGGTCTGGATGTGAATTGGAAAGGTCACCTAGACTGCTGTCCTGCTCCAGGGCAGGATCAGCTTTACCTGAGAACAGGGCAGACAGCAACAAATGCAATGGAGCTACCGCTTTGCTTTGCTACCCTTATCATTGGACATTATGAAAAATATTCTGACTCAAATCATCTTAATCGAGTATCTCTTGCTGTCCTAGTCTCTCTAGGTGTGGAGAACAGAGGCAAAAGTGTATGGTAACCTGCTTTTAAACGTGTGGCTTTCTGCCTGTCCCCTATTTCCTTGAGATAAACTTGCTAGTTAAATTGCAAAATGTCTCCCTTTACTTCCAGATGATTCTGCTCACTGGGGATGGCATTGAAGGGATCGGACTGTCCCGTTTTGCCACCTGAACTTCTTCCAGGGGCCCGGAGCTGGCCGGGCTCGCTCTGTACCTCGCTATGGGATCCTTCCCGTAGGCTTGTTTGGAATTTCGTACTTCATAACAGTCTGGTGATGGATTTAAAGTCCAAATGACTGTAGGACTATGCACTCTGTACAGGTTTAGGAGGAGAATCTGGTATTCATTAACTGTATGTAAATAATTAAACTGGTGTCAGACTAGAGGTGGTCTTCTCTCAGACATACTCCTTGTGAAATGGCTTGAAGAAAAGTTCCTACCCCTGTGCAGAAGATACATTGAAATGGTGAAAGTGCTGGAATTAGTTAAAATTTGATTTTTTTTATTATATTTTTTAAAAATATCTCTGACTTCAGAGCTAATCAAGGAAAAGGCTTTCCCATTCAATGCTAGTTTACTGAGTGTGATCCCGTGTTCCCAGAAACTGCTTTTTTTGTTGTGCTGTGGCTGCACGTGTTGTGTTGGGGGTCTATGGAGTACTGGAGTCCTGCCCTTTGGGCTGGGGTAGCTGTCTGGGTGGGGGGTATTTTTTTTTATTAAAAAAAAAAGGCAAACCCCAAACTCATTTGCTTACCGTTGTGTGTGGGACTTGTGCTAATTGTAGTGCTTTGGATTCCCTGTAAAGGATTCAGGGCAGCTGCTGCATGTAACAGGTTTGAACTTTTTTTTTTTTTGGTAATTGGACGGTATTGTGACAGGAAGCATTTAAGTATCCAAGTATATCCTAGTCTTTCAGCTTATCGTGATGTACCAGCGAGGCTCGTATGAGCAGTTCTCCACGTCTCAGAAGCCTTTCCTTGCCTCCGTGCCCTGCAGCTGGATGCATGGGAAGTCTCCAGAGTAGGTGCTCAAAGCCCTGTCTCTCAAAATCAAGGTTAATGGTATAACTACTGGGTCGTACTTTCTCTCTGGAATTGGGGTTACACCTGGAACAGTTTTCTTTGGTTTTACAAAAAATCATCTCGCTGGAAATGTTGTTTCTAGCTGCCTGTGGGTGGAATGTGGCTCCCCTGGAATAGGGCAGATTAGTGGGGAAGGAACTTTGGGGCGGTGCTAATCCTGGATGAGGGTTCATAATGGCAACGGCACAAAAAGCACTCTTCTTCAGCTCATGCTCTGGAGGAGAAGCAAAATGCCTGGCTGTCTACTGTCTGCTCATGGATGTGCAGAAGAGACCGACAGACCTATCCCAAATTATCCTACCTGCCTGTACTTTAAAGATATTTCTAAAGCGCCTTCTCTGGCCTTCCTGTTTGGTTCACAAGGCATGACAGCATTGCAAAAGCTTGTTTCCACGTTAATTGTGATTGATTACCTTGCAATCTAGGACAAGGTTTCCTTTGAAAAGCTATATACTGATTTGGTGTCAGGAATTAAAATCAGATGAAGTGATTAGTGTTCTATGGAATATCCCAGAGCAATTGAGCGCTCGTCGGCTTTCAACTGTGTTTTAGCCCTTAGCCCTTGCCTCCCTTCTTCTCTGGAGCAAGGTGCTCAATCTGTTGTCCGCACGCTCAGGCGAATAACTCATTAGGCATATTGTATCAGGAGATCGAGGTACAATTTGCTGCTGAGCCTCAGAGCGTGGATTTACTGGCTTTAATGATGAATGCAGAGTGTGCTGAAAGTGCACTGTGTCAAGGCAACAGCGATACTTGTGCTGAATGGCGAACACGTATTAAGGTTAGCTTTAAATCTGATCACTCTGTAAATGGCAATAAACTGTTCGGAGTTGTCACTGCTGTCAGGGTACAGTCATGTCTCATCTTCCTTTTCTCGTATGAGTTGTCTTACAGTTTCTTGTTATACCTGTTCCTGAAACCAGTAAAGACTTTGCAGCATTGGCTGTTCCTCCTCCCCCCATGGCATTGGCACAGTTAAAGAATTTTTTGTATCTTCTCACCAGCTGCCAGCACGCACTCCTTTTAACTCGCTAAGCAACTCCCCACTTTGTTCATTTCGCTTTAAAAGAAAGCTGGATTTTTCTGGGCGTAGATGGAATAAAAGCCCAGGGACAGAAGCGAGCGGGGGGTTGTGGACCCAGGCTTCATAAATCACTATAACCAAGGGCTGGTGGGCTTTTTTTTTAAAATAAAATAAAATTTTTAAATAATGATGACCTGGTGTCACTGTGGGGCTAGGATTTGTGTTGGGCTTGCCAAGTGTAACGAACCTGAATCACGACAGTCTTGGCTTTATGAAGGCTCTGGTAGCGTGTCCTCACTGCTGTCTGGGAGCCGGCTTGGCTGCAGCTCCCAGTTCCTTGCCTACGTTGTCTTTTCATCTCCCCCAACCTCCTCCTCTCCTACCGACGCAGGCGTGACAGCAGCTCTGCTTTCGGGGATGCAAATAGATAATTTAGGTATAAATACTGGAGATTGGTTGTTGCTTGCTACAAAGTTACCGAGTGCATCCTTGGTAAATGCAGATGGTAACTTGTCATTACTGCAATTTTAAATATTTTTGGTTGCATGGAACTGAAGTGGAGTCTTGAAGGCTGAATTTTAAGGCTAAATTAAGAGAAGGCTCAATAAAATCCACAAAAATAGCATCTGAATTTGTCAGCTGCTGGAATGAGAAGGGAAGTAACTTTTCTTCTTCCTATTAGCAAAACAAAGCTTTGTTACCTTGTATCGTGTTGGATCCCTCCTGTAAAGTACTGCAGGGGGTGTCAGGGGGGATGGACGGGGTCGGAGGTGTGCTACATTGCTTCTTCATGAGGTGACACCAGGGCTAAGGCCAGTGCGATACAAAATGTGCTGCTACCCGGTAACTGAGGTTTGCTTGAGACACTCTTGAAGTAATTAGCAGGTGATTACCCCAGCGCTCCTGGCTGGGGTAAGGGTGTGCCTTTGGGCAGTTGCGGCTGTCCGACCCGTGTTACCCCCTCACAAAGCGGAGGTGATGTCCACTCATGCCCAACACTGAACTGTGAGTTTGAATTCAGGGTCTAGGAGGCGAGAGTGATAGAGCGCGGAGTTTTGTGCTAACTTAAACTGAGATTGCCTGTCTTTTAGAATCACAGAATGGTTCGGGTTGGAAGGGAGCTTAAAGGCCATCAAGTGCCACCGCCTGCCCTGGGCAGGGACACCTCCCACCAGACCAGGTTGCTCCAAGCCCCATCCAACCTGGCCTTGAACCCCTCCAGGGATGGGGCAGCCACAGCTTCTCTGGGCAACCTGGGCCAGGGGCTCACCACCCTCACAGCCAAGAATTTCTTCCTAATATCTAATCTAAATCTCCCCTCTTTCAGTTTAAACCTGTTCCCCCTCATCCTTTTCCACAGATTCATTCCAAAACTCAGATTTCTTGGATTATTTTGATCTTACACACGCTTTTAAATAGATTCAGTTATTCTGCAGATTGCAAGGGAGAGCCTGTGTAATGCTGAAACATGGCTTGGAGAAACTACAGGCCCTGACATGCAGCTGTTATTAGCGCAGGCAGCTGCTTTGGACAGGATGGAGCTCTGCGTCCTGGGATGAGGTAGCCTCTGACAGGTGGACCTCTCTCTTACGGTGAGCGTGGCTGCGTCGTCCTCCATCTTAGTGTTATGTGTGGGAGGAAAGGTAGAACCATGGAGACCTGTGGTGTTTTAGAGCTCTGACCTGATCCTGAGATGCTTCTTAGGTGTGCCCTTACCAACCTGGCATGGAAAGAGGTCATGGGAATTTGCCTGTCCAGTTGAGTCTGTTCAGCCACCATTCATTCTGGTGTAAAATGAGAGAAATTTGCAAAGTGATGAGATATTCAAATACAGATTGAGCTTTCAGACAGACACAAGTGGGTAGAAACCTGCAATGCTGCATTTTATGGATGAAGAGCTAGCGAGAAATTGTTTTTAGAAAGCTAGGAGGCTGTGCTGGAGGTGCTTTATCAACTCCTGAATGTGTACTGGCACCCATTGGACTTCTGTGTGCAAAGGGCTTTTAATGACTTGATAGAACTAACTTTGTTCTGGAAAGTAAGCTCTAGTGAGCCTCTGGCGTTGGGTCTTCCTTCAGGCCTAAAGTTTTGGAAAGCATCCACCGTGTTCAGTGGTGAAAGATATCTTTCTTGATATCTTGATATCTACCATGAGATTGGTATTGCTTGTTTGAAAGGAAACAGGGGTTACGGAGAATTAGCTGGATGAGTGAAGTTTGCCACAGGTCACAGTTGTCTGCATGTTTTTACAGCGTTTCTGGAGCCCTTTCGCGTTTTCAGTGGTGCTTAGTGCAAATATTTTGCATCTTGCTAGTGATCTGGGGCAGCTGCTCTCTTACTGATCAAAATTAGATCACTTAAGCAGTGGTGACACTTAGAATAATTCTGCTCTTCCATCCTAGCTCTTCCTCGTCTTGCTTTTTTTTATGGCTTGCTCTTGGCCTGGTCCCATTTCTGTGGTACAACATGAGCTTGCTTGCTCCTTCTAGTGTGTAAGTAGGCCTGGAACGAAAATGCTGTAATGAGACACTTAACCATCTTTTTGTTGACTTGCCTCCAGTTCATTAGAGCAGGCGTAGGAGGTTGGCTAAACTTAAAGCCTGATTTAATATTCAGGAAGGAAGTTCCTTTCCATCTTAAAAGGAACACCACCTCATTACAACTATCACATGTTCCTTGGGATGATCTCCCATGGAGCTGAAATGCAGCTTTCTTTGCATCTTGGTGTCGCTTAGATTTTGGGAGGAGTCAACAGTGGCACTTTGGAAGTCTTGGGGCAAGTTGGCTGAATAGTGTGCTTTTAAAGTGAGCTGAAGTGTGAGTGTGAGGGGATAGGATAGCTAGTTACCTATTACTTGGCTAGAAGGAAATTATATTTTTTTGTGCTTAAATTATTGGAGATGTTACAGATCGCACTGCCCATCTAAATAGCAAACTGTGTAATTTGGCTCTGAAATGTCTGAAAATTTCCCGAGTCTCCAGCTGTTGCAAAAGAATCATAATCCTTTGTTAATTTTGTATGCGTTTAATTCAGTTAATAGTTTGTCAGAATCTCCTGCCACGTTAAAATTAACCATGTAGGTAGCTGTCAGCTCCTGCTTCCACTTCAGCAGCTGTTTGATCAAGAAGGAACCCATTGTCCAGGCTGGGCTGGGCTGTCAGATGACAAAGCAGAGTTCCCCCTCTCCCAGGTCAGCCCACTGTCAGTGTTTTCAGCATCAATCTTTTTTTAGCTCCTTTTATACTACAGGTTTTCACAAGTCCAGAAAAACATCCTGTTAACGTGAGCGTGCACCCGCCTTCGAGTAGATGCTGAAGATTGCAGAAAACCAGTTGCGTGTCGTCTTTAGGTATGATAGTGGTTGAAATATTATATCGAGGGTCCCGAGAGATACCTAAATAATGTGGTGTGATAAGCAGCGTGACCATGTGTCAGAGAGAAAGACTGACTGAAGGAAGGAGCTGAAATCCAGAGCCTCGATAAGCTGGATTTGTTGAATTTGTTAAGGAGGGCTTAAAGTCAGGATGGAAAGGAAAGATGAGATCAACAAATGCACTTTGTTTAAAACACAGGCAGGCTTGGCACCTTCTCGCCCTCCACCTTTTAAAAAATAATAAACCCCCCCCCAGAACCCCACTTGTTTTTGGACATGAACGCTGTACCCCTGTTGGGTTATTTCCAGGGAGGGTTTGAGGTAGGGTTCTCATTTCACTTCCCCACCAGATCACCACCTTCTGATTGACTTCTTTCACTAATAAAACATTCCGTAATGATACATCCTGTAAGCAAAACTCTGGTCAGTTTTAATCAATTTGAAGAGTATTAGTAAGAGTGGTGCTTAGGAAAGTCCTCTGAGGTGTGCGGACTGGCCTCTTGCTGAGAAAAGTTAATAGGGTAATTACTGAATTGTGTTTAGCCAGGAAGATACAGTTCACACTATAGCTGCTTGGAGAAAACTTACTCATTTTTTTTCCACTGGTAAGACTTAGTATCCTGGATTTACAGAAAACCTTCCCAAAGGAACTGGTGTAGCGAATGTATAGTCAAGGAAAGGAGCAATATTTAACAGGGCTGATTTTAAGTTTACAGGAGCTCCAAATAACTCTTGGTTAGAAGCAGGTGACTGCAGTGATTTAAAAAAATGTCCCATTTTCCTTTTGTCTGTAGCGTTAGCTTATTCTGAGGCCTGTGTGTTAGTAGAAGATTAGAGGAATAGAAAGTGTCTTTGGTCAAACTCTGACCTACTGGAAAAAGTCAGAAGAAAAACCAGGCTCCCTCTACATGCAGAACTGAAACTGTCGAGCAGAGGTCAGTTATACGAACACTTTGGCAACTAGTAATTTAATCTGCGTTGACTGTTGATGAGATGATAATGATACATCGCCTCTTGGTTATGTATTAAAATCTTAAGTTGGATTCTAGGATTTGCAGGGGCGAGATGGGGAGTTTTATTTTTCTGTAGCCTACATAAAAATTGATTTGTCCTGCACGTTTCCAAAGGGTGTTTGTAACCCTGCAACCAATCCTGTACTATATTCCAAAAGTCAGGTTTTGGTGCCCCAAGCTTACGGGTGTGAGGCAGAGTGACACAGCCTGCTTCATTACTGGGGTGCTTGTTTCCCAAAGTGGTGGGTGCTGCCCCAGCGGGTGGGCAACGAAAGCGACTGATGGGTGCTGAGTGGTGCCGGCGCAGGCTGAGGGACTGAAGGAAGTTGGTGAATTTCTCAAGTTTAAAAAGGGGAGAGGAAAAGCAAAAAAGGAAGTGCTCATTTCTATGATGATGTTCTCGGTAAAACACTCTTGTCTTTAAACTGTCCTGGTGAGACACTTGATACGCTTCGTGTAGTGTTTACCACAGGGTTTTCTAGATGTTTTGTCTTTTAGGGGCACCTTCATCTACTCCAGGAAGATCTCTCTTTTTATCATAACTTTAACTTCCCCTGAGCCTTTTCCGTCTCTCTTTAAAGCAGACCACCATAGGAGGAGAGGCAATGAAGTATGACCCAGTGTGCTGGCCCTGCACAAGGCTATAAAAGGCAGCGAGTTCAGGCTGGGATATTGACCTTAGCACAGCCAGTTGCACCTTAAATAGATCAGATGAAAGTGTTCTTCACTGGAAGATGAACCGTGTTTGCTCATGAATGAGGGCGGTTGTTAGTTTGTGCTCGTTTCTCAGCTTGAACCCTCTAGACGGGTTATGGGGGAATTGGTGTCGCTTGTGCATGGAGTTTCGGGAGATAGGAACAGGCATGGAAGCGTCTGAAGTGCAAAAACCTGAGGCATGAGAGCGACCGATTGAAAGTAGGGTTTGCTGAAGCATCTTGTGTTGCCCGTTGGATGTCGTTGTGTGCCCCCCTCCCCATTAGTTCTGTTTTCATGGTGACGCCATGGCGTTGCCATGGTTGGATGGTGTCGCAAGGGAGTAACTGTCTGCTTGGGCCAGTCTTTCAGTTGGTGCGAATCGTCGCAGCCTGGCTGGTTTTGATGGGTCTGCAAGGCTTCGTGACAGCTTGGGGCAATCCCTCACGTGCACATCATGTTTGTTCACAAGTACCTGTGCTTTATCTGCAGGCGCTATCACATCTCATGTAGCTTAACACCGGTGAGTGCACGGAAAACTGGGTTTGTCTTAACCAAGGCATTGGTGCCTTGATGCTGCGGGCAGCGTAACTCCCATAGTGCGCTTTGAACTTGAAAATACGGCAGAGGTTTAGTCTTCTGGGAGGGCTTAGAGGTGGGAGGTCCAAGCCCTCGTCCCTGGAGGCCATGTGGATACGGCATCTTAATGGTGTTGGATGTTGGGACCTCCAGGACCTGACCCAGCCTTGGGGTCTCACGGCAGCCTGAACTCTTGGTAGCTACAGAGGATGCAGAATGTACTAAAAATGGCAAAGGTCAGTGCAACTTCTCCACATCGATTAAGGTTGCTTTTCTGAAACATTAATGCTCAGTTGATAAAGCCTCTTGGCAGCCTTGCGATCGAGACTGTTTTTCCTGAGTGATTCTCCATTTGCAATGACTGTCATGTGGAGGTTCCCCTGCCTGCCTTGGCACGGTTGGTGTTTCTCAGTAGAGTGGAAGGCACTGGAAAATGGGCAGGGAAAGCTGCTGATTTTGAACCCAGGCCTTTTTCATGGTAAGCTTGTTCAGCTGATGCTGCTGTCGCTGATTTTTCTGCTTTATACAGCTTGTTGATTTTGATAGAAATGCCACAGAAAGGTTGGGGGAGCATGGGTGGTTTTATTCTCCTGCCTGGTTTCAATGATTAAATCCGATATGACCATGATCCCAGCTGACTAATTCTTAGGGAAAATGACTCTCTTTTCCCAGCATCGTCCATCACTAATACAATTTTTATAGCCAACATGGCAATCTGCTTTGTAACTTCACTGACTGCAGAGACAACTTACCCTTGCCTTTGGGTAACGAGGGGTTGGAGACGGGAGGAAAGAGCATGCTCTTCTACTGAGACCTAGTTTCTTCACTTCAGTAAGATCCCATCCGGATTCAGCCTCGGGGAGGTGAGCAGTTTGAACCTGTGGGACGGTGTTAACCAGCACTGGTACTGGTCGGCATCTTCTTGGCATCTTCTGAGCTTGGTGACTCCCAGGCCTCTGGGGTTTGGTGGTCCCCGTCCTCTGACCGGCCTGATGACGGTAGGGGAGCAGCTGCCGCTGAATTGTCAGGGCCCGGTCGGGCTTGTCTTTGTACCGGCGTTCAGCAGCCAAACAATAGTTTGTGCTCGCGGGGCCATGTGGCGAGTCACGTGTGTGGTGCTGTTTCTGCCGGGGTCCTTGCCCATCTGTTCTCGGCTCTTTCTGGGTTATCAGGCGCCGGTCCAAGTCCTCGCAGGCAGCCAGCTCCACGGCCAGAGATTACGAGCACTAACCTTCCTGGCAGGAGTGGTGTGGCTTTGCTTTTATGCAGATTAGCCATGTGCTTCTCACTTCAAGGCGTTCCACAGGAAAAGACCGTTTCCTGTGTTTGGTTCTCGGTGGGCGGCTCCGGCACGTTGTACCGGCCGGGGCCGAGCCTGCGAGCAGGCTCGGGAGAGGGATTACGGCGTGCGGCCCCCCCTTCCCCTTCCACCTCCACTGCTACGTCACCACAACACAACCACATGCGCGCTCGTACTGTTGGTGTCATTCATTCAGTGCCAAGATTGCTTTAAAAAATTCCCTTGGCCCCAGTTCAAACAGGAGTACAGCTGGGATGTGTTAGATTTTAGGCAGTCTGCCCTCAATTTGAGATGAGTTATAAATAGCAGTGCCGACTTCCTTAACTACCACTCTCCGAGGTAAAATGCAGGTTAATTACTGTGGGAATCAATTAGGGCTTCTCTCGGTTAAACAGCCAGTAATGCTTTTTATTATATTTTATCACCAAAAACGGACAACAAATCTGGTCAGGAAAAGATTTCAAATGCAAGGTGAGAGCTTAGGGCTTTTTTATTATTTTTTTGGCCTTTCTGGTTTTTTGGGGCAGCTGAGGAAACCAGTTGTGGCCGATACCCATGTTTGCCAATAATGGAATGACGCTGACTTGAAACCAGAGAGTTCAGTAAATGACTCTCCTTCCCTTTCTTCCTCTAGCGTAATAAAATATAAATACGTAATAAGGTAATCGGGAAAGTCGGAATTACATTTTTCTATACAGCTGTGGAGAGTATGGCTCTTGCTTCCAAAGTGGGATTTGCATCTTCCTGTTACTTGTTTTCCTGCTGAGACCATTAAGCAAGTCCCCTCCAATTTAACCAAACTGTTCTTTCAAGAGGCCAAATTTCTCTTCTACCGGTCAAAATCTGAAAAGCATTGTTTGTGGAATCCTCTTGTCTGCTTAGAAGCTTTTTTTTTTTTTTTTTTTTTTTTTTTTTTTTTTTTTTTTTTTTTTGAAAACTCCAGTGTTGCTTTTGAAGAATAGCTGGTTTTCACAGCGCCGGTTCATTTTAGGGGTCTGACATCCTTTGCATTACACATACTGATTTGGAGAGCTTTTGAACTCGGCAATTTAAGCTCACTTTGGGCTCGCTGTTAGAAGCTCTTAGTCTAGAAATATCTTAAATTTTCTCGAAAGCTCAGCAGTTTCTCCGGAGCACTGGCTTATGGTCCCTTTCATTACACACTGTACCAAACAACTTTGCTTTTGAAAGTTTTGACTGGTGGCAGGAGTATGTTTTGCCAAGTTTTGGTACTTAACAATGTTATAAAACAACAGAGATAGCGAGATCGAAGGGAGAATAAAAGCAATTTCTATGAATGCGAGGAGTGTAAGCAGGGGGTCTGGACTTCAGTGATCAAGGAGCAACGCTTTCTCTCAATTATGTCTCTCTGTGGCAGGGCCTTTGCTTTTGAAGTGTAATCACAGTAATCTACTCCTGTGGTTTCCTATTGAAAGGATTTCCCATGTATCAGTCCAGAGAAGAATCTCCAGCCTTTTGCAGTCAAGGTTTGGTATTTCCTTATTTATCCTGAAGTGTTCTTGGAAGCGAAGAGGCGTCGCTTCCTCCCAGCTTCCCCGTGTCGTGTAACACGGGTGTATAAAGGAGCAGTGCGGCACCTCCGCTCCCCGCAAAGTCTTCTCAGGAGCTCTCGGGTCGATCCACGCTTCACTGTGTTTCAACCTGGGCTGATCTTTCCTTGAGGCACGTGTAGTTAAATTACCTACAAGGATTGAGGTAGCGGATTCAAGCGGACTTCCTGATGGTGGGCTCTTTAAGCCAGAGCAACACTGCTAAGATGAGAGCGGTTACAGTGCTGTCAGTGAAGGAGATGTGTGTCTTTTCTGGCAGATTTTGAAGGAAGAAACAATGTGTTGCAGCATTTGAGACGTACATGGCAGCCCCAGGGAGCCGGAGTTAGCCTGTTGGTTTGCAGCGAGTCAGGAGTGTGTGTATGTTCCTTCATTAGAGATTAATTGGCGTTTACATTTCTTCTGTTTATAGAATTTTATCTATAAGGCTGTAATTTAGAGTGATGCTCTTCATGTTTGTTTTTAGCATCCTCTGTGCGCTAGGGCCTTGTGGAAGAGTGGCAGTTCAAAGCAGCGCAGTTTGGAAGCACGTTGTGTACTCCTACGCTGAGCAATCAAGGTGACGACTTGGTCACATCCTGGAAATATGTTTGGGTTTTCTGTTTTGGGTTTTTTCTTTTCTCTCTCTCTCTTTTTTTTTTTTTTTTTATGGCTGCATAAACAGTTCCAAATGTTTCTTCAAGTTTTTTAACGGTTGTCATGCTTCCTGTAGGAGTCATGGAAAAGTGGATCTTCACCTTGTTTCTGTCCTTCCTGAAGATATGGTTAGCTTTGTGGGTGACCACAGACAAGAAAATCTGTGCAGAGGAGGCAGCATGTGGTGTGTGTGTATTTTAAAAAAAAAAAAAAAAAAACAAAACTTAAAAAAATCCCCAAACAAGAACGTATTTGAGAAGCTGCCCTTGCTAGCGAGCTGCAAAGGTGAGGTAACAACCAGAAGGAAGCAAGTAACAAATGGAAAAGATGCTGAAATGTTTAGTCAGTAACCCCAAAGTTGCACTTAATCAGGTACAAGAAGAAAAGAGGTCTGTGTTTGGGGGGTGGTGGAAGAGAGGTTTGACTGGTCAAAAGCTGGGAAGCACTCCTGGTGGCACTGGTTTTGCATACCAAAGAAGATAATGTGGCGAGGGAAAAGATGTCAGTAATCTAAGGTGATACCCACAAGGCAAGGCTTAGGGAGCGTTAGGGACAATTGCTTGAAAGATGTAAACACAATTTGCATCCGTTTGGGTGTATGGGAGCTCCACATGGGTGCTGCCATTCGGGAGGTAAGGCACTGTAGCTCTGAGGATTCAGAGTCCAGCCATCAAAGACCTCTGTTTTTTTCCAACCCGGTAAATGGAATCTCCTTTTCAGAGCATGGTAAAAAGCCCATAGTGTGGTCCGCAGGGTCCGGCTGTTTGGGAGTGCAGGGATTCAGGGCTTCTCCAGGCTTCCTCCTCTGAGGTCTTGCAGCCCCTGTCTGTGTTACTCCTCATCAGCGGTATTTGCGGTAACATGAACATAAAATGTAACTTTTTCAGAACTGTTGTAGTATCAGTATGGATGAAAATGAAAACATCCATCACAACTGAGTGTGGCAGAGCATCTAGAATCTGCCTCGACAGAGGGAATCATACTGGTGCCATGCACATGGTTGTCCGTGAACAGCTTCCTGCTTTATTTGCAGGGGTGGCCAGCGCTGAACTGGAGCGGAGGAGGGGACTTGGATCTCGTTCTTAATTGATTTGTGCCATACTGGTGCACATTTGCCTGATTTCAGTTGAGTGGGTAGCACCCCCATTACCAAAACTGCGGTGCTTTTCCTGCGGGTCCATTAAATTCCCTCCCGTGGCCCAGCTCATGTTGGCCCACAAGAGTACCATTAAATCCCTGTTGCGCCCTTCCTTACCCGTGTTTGGCGTGGGCTCGGCGCTGCGTGGCTTGCCTGGCAGGCGAGACGTAGCAGACAGCTGGTCAAACAAATGTTCTCAGGGTCTGCGTGTTGGGACTTCAAGCTGTGCTGGCTGTTGGGGTAGGATTTTCTGAAGTGTAGCATACTGCACGAACTTCCCCCCCCCCCCAGGAGGGTGGATTCTGTGAACATAACTGAAATACTGTTTGAGTCTCCGAGATTCTTTCAGGTTTCCAGCGGGAGCTGGCTTTGTGCGATATTTGCTTGTGCAGACCTGTAGTGCCACTCCTCAAGCCACCTGATCTCAGCAAGAGAGGGTGGATCTGTACAAATACCACCCTAGGGCTAGTTGCAGGAAGGAATGGTGTAATAGAGAGTCCATTGTCATGGTGATCTGGTGGAAAAGATCTAATTGGTATTAGTTAGGTCATCAAGAGATCAGTGAACAATTCTTATTCAGTCCGAGTGATGGAGGTTAAAGACTGCGCCTGGGATTCATTTAGAGGTCACTATGCCAAAATAGCCCTTGCTTTAGTGTGGGAATAGTGCTGCCGAGGTAGAAGGGCTGTGTTTTGAGGTTTATAGTATTTTCAGGAAATTTGATTGACCGTTCTTACGTCTTGGCTCCAGGCAGGGGTAGTAGAGATGAGGAAGTCCTAGGAAAGTTGCATTTATTTGCTCGCCTCGTCATGTCTGCTCTAAAATTTGGGGACCTGACTTTCAAGGCTGACATTTTTTTCATGCATCCGAAGAAATTTGATTTAGAAATCTTTATTCTACAAAAGGCATGTGTTAAAAAATAAAAATGCAAAAATGGAATGCAGTTTTGAATGCTGTGAATATCAGTAGCGCTGCCCATCAATATGGATTAATTGAAATGCGTAAGTGTAAATTAACAGCCTGTAGTGTTTTGGGAGACCTTGTTATATGTGAAGGAAGCGGTGTTTCTTGTGGATATTAAAATTTTCAGCCTAAATTCACCTTGTTGTGGAATATCTGGACATTAAACTACTACCTACTATGGGGAAAAGCCATTTACACTGATAATTCATCTTTCTTAATGATCCTTTCCCCCCTTCTTTCCTGTCCTTTGACCACAGGAGATATGTCAGTGTAAAATGACTTCTTCTCATTGGGTTTGTTCTTTGTGAAATGTATGTAGGTTCGAAAGGGCAGCAGGAATCCTGCTGTAATTCAGGATGTAACTGTGGGGTTCAGCACCTGAGAAGAGGCAGATGAGCTTCTACTTCTCTGCGCCAACTTGTTGAAGTTTTCTTCTGGGTTTTTTTGGAAGTTGTGAATGATTCCTATATGTAGCTGGATGTACATCATGTGTCGCAACTTGCTTTGCAGCCTTCAAGCCCGATGGATCAGATGGGGAAGATGAGGCCTCAGCCGTATGGAGGAAACAACCCCTACACACAACAACAGGGACCTCAAGCGGGGCCACAGCAAGGACATGGCTATCCAGGACAGCCGTATGGGCCACAAACTCCCCAGAGATATCCCATGGGAATGCAAAGCAGAACGCAAAGTACAATGGGCAGCATCTCATATGCACAGCAGGTAGAGCACCCAAGCTTCTGTGGTCTCTGTTTACAGCAGGGGAAGGCAGAAGAGCAACAAAGTGCTGTATCTTCTGAAGGGACCACCTTCAACTGGGTTGGAATCATTTGTTTAGGTAAAATGGCATTTCTCTAGGCTACGTGTTGTGCCACACCTGGATCCAGGTGGGAATGATGTATGAGGACCTCTGGAATCCTTGCTTCCGGGAGAAGCAACGGCAGAGCTGTGAATCAAACAAGAGAAAAATAAATAGTGAGGGGAGTAAGATAGTCTTTCTGCTGTGTTCTGTTAAGGACGTGGTTCTTTACAGAAGAAATGACTTCAGGTCAGTGTTGGTTCATTACATGATCCAAGTGGCTCCTGCTGGACTGTTTGCAGGATTCAAAAGGGTGGGGTTTTTTTGGAGCAAGCAGTCTTTCCTTTTGATGTTACTATCATTGAAGGGTGGTCAGATAGGGACCCCTAAAAACTTGGTTATGGTGCCTATAAAAATTTTGTTACTGCCAAGAATAGTGTCATAGACAACTGACTTTTGCTGTTGTCTAGGAGGTTTCCTTACATAGGTAGTGGCGTTGTCGGTACGTTCCCAGTTAACTGCTCTGCTCAGGCCTCTGAATTTTTCTCTTTTTGAGCATAATCGTACTTTGTGTGTGTGTGTAAAATACCTTCATAACTGACATAACTCTACCCTCTTCTTCTGTAGATGCCTCCTTACGGACAGCAGGGCCCCACTGCATACGGGCAGCAAAGCCAGACTCCGTATTACAACCAGCAAAGCCCTCATCCCCAACAGCAGCAGCCTCCATATTCTCAGCAGCCTCCATCCCAGACCCCTCACTCTCAGCCTTCATATCAGCAGCAGCAACAGCCCCAGTCTCAACCTCCACAACTTCAGACATCGCAGCCTGCCTATTCACAGCAGCAGTCCCAGCCGCCCCATCAGCAGTCCCCGACTCCGTATCCTCAGCAGCAGTCCACGGCCCAGCAACACCAACAGAGTCAGCCTCCCTACTCCCAGCAGCAGTCGCAGTCGCCCTACCAGCAGCAGCAACAAACTCAGCAGACGGCTTCCGCGGCTCTTTCTCAGCAGTCATCTTCATACGCTCCGTCGCAGCCACAGCAGCAGCAGTCTGCGTACTCCCAGCAACGCTTCCCCCCTCCTCAGGTAGGCTGTCACCTGCTTTGTTTCCTTCTGTAAGTGTTTTTTAAAAAAACTTGCACGAATCATTTTCTTTGTGCGTGAAAATCAGTTGAACTACACCATCAGCAAGTTGGCTGGAATGGTTACGGTAATAGATGTGCTGCCTTCTCTGTTGTATCTAGATCTGTATCTCTTACAGAGAGATGTGGTGGTAGCAGGCTAAGCCACGCTAATACTGCAGTTTTGAAGACTAGTGTTGAGTAAATGCTGCTGATTGGCAATACCAGTCTAAAGGATTTTGTACTGGCATGGTTCTCACGCTGTGGTCTGCGGAAGTTCTCCAGGTGGTCTCCAGAGCTACTTGGTTTAGCACAATAGCAGAGTACCCTTTGCAGAGACATGCAGATGGTGATGGAGGAGTTTGCTCTTAAATGTAAAACTCAGCTTTAGGGAGGAGAAATAAAGCAGCAAACACATGGAATTGAAGATAAAATCATGCAGCAGATTAGCACGTTTTGGTTTTTTTTTTTAATAAGTTGTTTTTATTTTCAGCAAGGCTTAATAGTATTTTAATAGTTCTGTGAAAAGCTAGCTGGGAACTTTCAGCAAAAAATGTAATGCACCAAAGCTGGCTTTCAAAAAGTTGAAGATTTTAATTGACTTGCCTTGTTTGTGTAATGAAGTACTTAGAGCTATCGTAAGATGTTAGAACAGCAAGAAGCCAAGTGGGCAGTCTCCCAGGACACTCTCTGTTCTTCAGGATCTGTAATAGGGGCAAGCTGGAGAATTACCATTTTGTCGTGTTTTAGACCTCTTCTCCCAGCACCCTCTGTAGCAGTCGGGCAGTGTTTGCGCAGAGCAGTAGGCGTACTGGCTTGAACTCTTTGCTGTCTTATTTCCTGTTTTGGGCAAGTGTCACTGAGGGTACATAATTCTTCCACAATGTGAGAATATACCAGAGTGATTCCAGCAGAGCCTTTATTTTATTCCCATTTGTGTTTTTTTTTTTTTTTTTTTGGTGTTTCCTTGATGTTACAGGAGTTATCTCAAGACTCGTTTGGGTCCCAGGCATCATCTGCTCCCTCAATGGCTTCCAGTAAAGGGCAAGAAGATATGAACTTGAACCTTCAGTCCAGACCTTCTAGCCTGCCGGTGAGTGGTGAGCTGATCTAGAAGTGAATGGGGCGAGGGCAATCAGAAGCACAGCAGGATAAATTAGCACTGCTAGTATTCCACGTGGAAATGGGAATGATGGAGGCTGCCTGTGCTTTTTACTAAGTCATTAGCTTCTGGCTTCCCACTGGAGATTAAATGTAATTTACAAAAGTAATGGATTTGAGAGTAAAGTTTAACCCTAGATACTCTGGTCTGCATACTCTAGCTAAAAGATTTTTTTTTTTTGAGCTTTCCATTTGCAGTGTCTGAAATACCTGGCTGCTGTTAGAGTAGACCCTGACCTTCAGGGGAAGGGGCCTCGTTTTTATTTTATTTTCTTGTTCCTTCAGCCCGCTGTTGCAATGGTGGGTAGCAGACCAGCAGCGCGGTTCCCTTTCCTGTGTCATTGGATCCTTATACTGCTGATTTAAGCTCCTTTGGGCCAATCCGACTGAACAGTTGGTGAAAAAGACAAGTTTATTAGTACCTGGAGTGAGGAAGATCAGTCACAGATAGCTCCTTCCTCGACAGATGGAGAATTATATTTTCTTTTGCATTCTAAATCTGCTTGCTGTATGTACAGTGAACAGTTGGGTATGAAATTAGTGCCTAGTGTTCCAGCACATTTTGGACCACAGTAGTTTAACTGTGGGTTAAAACTTCATCAAGAAAATGGAGAAGGGTTAAAAGTTTAGATTATTTGCACAAGTTGGGTCTGTGCCTCTGACGTGGAGGAAGAGTTTTGAGCTGCCGAGTTCTGATTTTGCTGGTTACTTTCACAGTAACCAGTAGGAAGTGAAGTGAGCTTTTATTTTTTTATTCAGCCACTGGCTAAATCAGTTTTCTAAGCTGCAGTTGGATTGGTCAGAGGAGAGCGAGCTGTGTATACAGCAAAGTTATTTTTTGCTCTCAGCAATGAGAAGGGCTTTGTTGTGAGCCCCTTGAAATAATTCCTTTGGATCATGGGTACAAATTGTCACCCAAAATACAAAGTGATTCTAGTTCTGACCACCTAATGGGAGTAGTTGTGGGTTGTTTCTTTTTTTCTTTCTTTTCCTTTTTTTTTTCCTTTTTTTTTTTTCCCTTTTGGACCCTGATTACAGAGATTTAATTTGTTCTGAGGCCTGGGGAAAAAATCCTTTTAAATAGCATGTTTCTTTCCACTCTGCCTCTCCACAAGTTCTTCCATGTGACCCATCTTCTGGCGAAGAATGTAGGAAAAGTGAAGCCACTGAAGTAATTGAAGAAATTGCTCTAGCTCCGAACGGTGGGAAGTCCTGTTCAGTGGCATTGTTGATAGAGCCTTCATGAATCCTACCAATCAGCGCCCTCTGACTCAGATTATAGGCATTAGTTGCTCTGCTTAGCAGAAGTGGCTCCTTCTCAGCACCAAGTGGGAGTTTGTTTTATACCTTGTGGTTAAATGTATTTGGCCCCTTTCAAGTTTTCCTTTTTCCCAAGCAGTTTGAGAAAAGATACCCATCTCTGCTGGAAGAGTGAAGGAACCTAGAAACCAGGGAATTTGATCCAGTTTAAAGGTTCTAAATGTCCACCAGTTTCTGATGATGTACTTCAGAGGTTTGCTGAAGAGAAATTCAGGGTGCAAAAAATAGGTCCAGCTCTTAGAATTGGCTAGCTGTAAAGCTTGCTTCTGTTTTAAGCAGACTTTGTAGTCATCTTGTTTTCCTGACTTTATCACCAAATAATTTGCATTTAGGAAGTCAAGCAGTCTTTAGCTTACCCAGCTCTGGTGTAATTTTGGGTAAGCAAAAATTAAAAAAAAGGAGACTCCTTGCAGAAACTTACCCTTATTCTTGTGTGTTTCGTAATTCCTCAGCGTCTTGTTAGGATTTTGTAGAACAAGACCAGCATCCCTGTCTCTAAATTGAGAAATGCAGCACACAGTGATGCTGTGGAATGGCTTAAAGGGAGGACCTCAGAGGTGTGTGGAAGCTAATGCTCTGTTTCGGTGATCAATCTCTTGCACAAAGTTTGGCCTGGGGATGCTTAGAAACAAAAGAGCTATGTGGAAGGGTGCTATCAATTTCTTTTTATCTTCTCTATATTGCTCAGTCTGTCTGTTTTAGAAAGTTTTATCCTACTCGGGAGGATTCCTGGATCCCTGTTTTGCCATTATGTATGACTTACAGAAGCATAGTTAGTTTGTGGGCTTTTAATTTTTTGTGGAGTTCTGAGCCCCTTTCCAAGCCTCAGTGGGCGCTGTGGAATGGCTCACTGGGTATCTTGGAATTGGGGCAAATCGTGCCATGCATCATCTTTAATTAAACATAGATCAGCTCCAGCAGGAAAAGGAGGTTGCTGCTTTTTAGGTACTTACGAAGTGTTAAATTTATGTACCCTGTGCCTTTATGAGTCTTTGGCCTTTACATATCAATATTGTACGTTAACATTAGTGTTGGAATTTTAAGCAATAAAGGGGGGAGTGTTCCTTCAGCTGATCCCATCACCATTTCAGGAGGTGGTGATCTCCTGGATGGTGACATTGTCAAGTTGTTCAACTCCTGTGAGCCCTTGGTGGCTTTGTTAGGATCTGCCTGAGAAATGTCACACTGATCATTCTGGGTGAGGGTCTTCAAGAGATCTTCTTGATAATGATTTTTGTGTCACTAACTAAAATTTTCCTGATGACATTCCCATATTCAGACACTTAACAGCAGAAGAGTCAAATTACTGATTTCTCTAATGCTTTGCTCATCTGCAAGTAGCAAAATGTCTGGTCTTCCATTTCTGCTTGTGTTTACAGGGTGTTCTAGCTTCAGTATTTCCTGGTTTGTTGTTCCCTTTCTGAAGATTATTCTTGCTGTATTGTGGGGGAGAATGCTGCTGCTAACTGGATCTCACTGGTGCCTTTTAGAGAGTAATGCGTCCACGCGAGTGTCCTGGCTGGTGCTGTTTTCCTGTGGCAGGCTAGGTGAACAATTTCTCTGACGGATTTGCTGCTTCCCAAGGGAGTCTCTGTCAGGACTGCAGCTAAACTAAACTTAGATTGCTATTGTGTATGGGAGAAGCGAAGTGTACTCTTTTGTGTCTGGGTGTAATAGAGGAATAGTAATCCTCAGTATAAATCTGTTTCTCCCAGGAGATTCCCTAGTCTCTTCTTCTTAGCAAAGAATTCTTTCTGGCAAGTTGTATCCAGTTTATTCGGTGTCTTTACCTTTTGAGGCTTGGATTCTGAGTCTGTAGGAGTCACAAATTTCCAGTGTTCCGCTATTAATTACCTTCTGCTTAGACATGGAAGATGCTGGTAGCAAGTGCAGGGGAAGCAAACAGGGTGCTAGGACATTTGGGTTTGGATTGCAAATCAGTTTGTCTGCAAAGTTCTCTGGAGTTTTAGGTTTGTTGGGAGGAATTTTGTATCTCATTCTGAAACACGCAGCAGATTGTCGTCTTGCCCCAGTCTCTGCCTTAAGGGCTGCCTTGAAGGAGCAGAGCACAAGTTCCTGATGTCTTTGAGGTGGATGAGGAGCAAAGACATCCAGACAGCGGTTGCCACATCAGGCTGTTTAGACCTTCCCAACTACAGAAGTCGATAGCTGTGGTGTTAGGACTTCCAGGTCAGCCCTACAAAGCCATTTATGAAGCAAAACTGATTTGATACCAGTATATACTGGCTGTATTTGTTTTTCACTGGATCTTCTGGGATTTCTGCAGCGAAGCCTTCCTATCTGTGGAAACCAAAACTTTTGTGATAGGTGTTGTTTTCAGCAGTGCTTCGATAGGAAGGATTCTCCACAGGGTGGGACTTCTGGCCAAACCGGGTGGACAGATACTGGCAAGGTCCTGGAGGTCCTGAAATGGCAAGGTTGTGTTTGAGTTTTTGTGGTAGTGAATACATAATGAAGCAAAGTGGGGCAGCTTGGACAGAAGTTTCAGAATTCCCACCCCAGAATGTCCTTAGTTTGTTTTGGTCAGTGTACTGCGTAGCCTGAAGGAGGAACCCCATCCCTGTTCCGAGCAACTTATTTTCATCTTGATGTGGAGTGGGAGTTTTAATCTCGGTATTTTGCGCTATTGGAAAACTGTTTTGCTTATTCAGTTGCGTTTTGCTTTGGTTCCTCTCTGACTTCAGGCCTGAAAAGTGTCTTGTCAATGGCAGAAAGGCATATAACCAACTGAAACCAAATTTCTGATCCACCATTAATTTCTGAATGTGCATTCTGGTCTCTGGATTTAGCAAGATTAGGTTTTGTGGGGAGGGGAGAGGAACGAGGCTACAGAGTTTTGGCTCGTGCAGAAAGAACTGGTCTGTGAATATCCCCAGCAGTTGTGGTTGGTTTTTTTTCTTTGTTTGATTACCTCTTCCTTTCTTAAGTCAAGTAGCTTCTGAATTTGGACGCTGGAGGTTGTCACGGAAGCACCGTTTGCATTTTCCATTCTTACAAAGTGGTCATTTCAGCTTGTACTGTGTAGGTGCTTGAAGTGGAATAAAGTTGAGCTCTGTCAGCTGCGTCCCCTGACCTGGAAATAATCAATGCAACAGGCTGAGATGCAGAAAAAAAAACTGTCTCAAGGCTGCCGTGGATGGGGAGGGAGGCGCAGCCCAGGAAATGAGCGTTTTCTTAAAAATTCTCTGAGCTCAAAATGAATCATTTTGACAATTTCTTTTGGAGGAGGGGAAAAGAACCTTTTATGGTTGATTTTGCTGGTCACTTCAGGCTCTTTTTTTTCCTTTTTTTTCTTTTTTTTTTTTTTTTTCCCCCCTTTCCATATGGGACTTCCTGCTTCTGTTTGGTTTCTCTTTGGCCTTTTGAGCTTGTCTTATTGCTTGCCTTGAGAGAGGGATTAGCGATGTATGCATTTCAAAGCGGGGCAGTTGCATGCTGTGGTGCCTGGGCATCCCAGTGGATATGCAGATAAACACGGCAGCACCCACAGGCTTGCCCTGAGGAGCACAATACCTGAAACACTGGTATCAGAGGGATTGGTGCATTCCACTTCATGCTGATATGAAGGTTTCTATCCCAAGTTCTGGCAATACAGGGAGCTGAAAATGTTTCTTATTTTTTTTTTTTCCGAACCAAGGCTCCTCTGCCTGAGCTTTTCTTGGTGTGTGATTGTGGCCCTTATTTCTGTGTGGTTTCTTGAGAAGGCTGTGCCTTTTAAATTTTTTTTATTTTTTTTTTTTTAAATTTTGCTAATAGTAGACAGCACAGAGTGCTGCTTACGAAGCCACCCTAATCTTCCAGCCACTCCAGTGACATGTTTGGTGCCTGTGACCTGCTTCTCAGGGTTGCTCAGCTATTTGTCCATGTGGCAATTTTCTCTCCTCCCGCCCCTTCCTCTGGGTTCGAACTGAGCTAATCCCTCCCGCTACTGGGGAGGAAACTCCCCACCCCACAGAGCATCACTGGGCCCGATCCGGGCTGTGCGGAGCCCTTTGCTGGCAATAAGCGTCCCCTGGGAGACGATGCAGCTTCGCAGGAGCGGGACTGCGCTGTGCTCGATGCCGGGCTGGTTTCCTGTTTCTATTCTGGTCTCAAGCTGCTCGGCTCTGCTTCCTGCCCGCGTGCCTCGCACAGATTCCCCAAACCCCCAGGCTCTCGGTTTTTTTAGGAGCGATTTTGGTTACAGACCCAACTGAAAGAGGAGACCTCTGCGTGGAGGGGGACAGCAAGGACGGCTGGCAGCTTGCTCAGGAGAGGATGGGCTCTGGCCGGAGCGACTAGGCGGGACAGCGTTTAATCAGGAAATTGCTGTAGGATGACCAGTTCTGGTCTTGGATGCTGAACAATAGTCTGTGCTCTGTCACACGCATCCCCTGTGCTGCTGCAGCCTGGAAATACAGAGCTGCTCCTTGCGCCATCGCTGCTGAGGCCGGGTGACCCTCTGCTTTTAAACACGTTTTCAAGAAGTTGTAGGGCAGGGAAATCAGTTTTTCACTTCCTTTTTGCTGCTGACTTGGTGTCATTGGAGAGCCTTTAAAATGTGTGGAAGCCTCTTGTCAGTCTGATGTTGGACATACAAGCCTCATCCTCTTCCCTTTCCATCCAAACTTAACCCTGCAGGAGGTTCCACACTGTGCAAGGGAGGGCTGGCGTGACCTTCATCTGCTGCGTGGAGCGGTTGCTGGGATAAATTAAGGTGTTTAACTTAGGCTGACAGCGCTGCACGCGATTTAAACGCTGCCGCACCTGAGCTTTCCGTTTACAGGAATCATTTTCCTGTTTTGGCGTGCTGGATGCACTTGTCTCCGAGGCGTGCATGATCATAAATGCCGTGGAGAAAACTGTTTCGACATGGGGCTCAAATGCAGGGCATGGCGGGGGCCCAAGGCTCGGCCACGCTGCTCAGGTGGGCTTGTGCCTGCACCCTTATGGCTACGAGGTTTGCACCGTGATTTCAAACAAATCTTGGTAACTGGAGGAAGAACTGGAGGAAGAAGTGTTATGGTTTTTATTATAATTTTGAATCAGGTCTTACCTAGGAAAATAGAAACCTTTATTTTAAAAAAAAAAAAAAAAAAGGTTGAATTTCCTGAAATGACAAGAAGTGACATCTCTAGGAATTGACTCTTCTGGCACCCTGACCCTGAGGGTAGCACCGGGCATACGTCAGCATCTGGCACGGGCCAGGTTTCCATGGTTATGCTACCTCTCCCCGTGCACGCTCTGAGCCAGGGCAAGAGGAGGATTTCCTTGATTCTTTCCAAACATGTCTTCAGTTTCTCTGTCCCATCCAGATCAGCGGTACCTGCCTGCGGGTGTGGTATTGCGGACAGGTTCTCAACTGCGAGTGGTTTTTCTAGAGATGCCCCAACTGGCAGCGTCAGGGTCTCTGCCATAGCCCCTCGTTGCTCCATCGCTGGCTTCTACGACGGACTTTGGGAAGAAGCTGCCAGCTTTCAGCTGTCTCTTCAGCTGCTTTTTCCATCCAGAGGGCCGCCAGATCCATTGGGCTTGGAAATACCTGATGCCTTAGAAATCTTGTTCTCTCCTAAAAATCTTCCTTCCTTCTGCTTTTTTAGAAATTGATTCTGTCACTCTTAATTGTTTCAAAGAGGCTAACAACAATACTAAAAGCTGAGTTGTCTTAAAATCCAAAGTATTGGCCTGAACAGGCGCCTTTTAAATTTTTTAAATTATTTCAGACTCCTGCCTTTACTGCATTTCTTTGCCCACCCTAACTCGTGTGGTTGGCATGGTGGCATAATCACGTGCTGAGATGACTAAATGCTTTGGAGTCTAAATTGAACACATCGGAGACTAGAAGGTGCCTTCCAGAGGAAGCACTGCTGGGGGATTGGAATATCCTTATGGCTGGCAATAAGAGGGTAGCTTCCTGCCTCTTACGTGATTTAGCTTTTTATATGATGTGGGGTTTGTCTTCAGACTGAAGTAAAATACTTAAAAACCTCTGGAAGAAAACCAAAAGCTCTTTAAATAAACAGGTTGTGGTCTGCCATCTGAGACCCGTACTACTTTCTCACTTGCACTTTCCTTCCCTGGTGTCAGACTGGCCTTTCCAATTGATGTGATTGGTTTGTAGGTCTCACTCCTCCTGCATCGCCAAAACCCTCTGAAAAACCAATGTCACTGAGAGCATCCTCAGATGCTGCTGCCATGTTGCTGCTCGTTGTGTCCTGGGGTCCTCCATGGGCTCCTCCTTCTTTCCTGCGACTTGTTTTAGGGTCAGTGTTACTGTTGAAGACAGAGATTTTATCCTTCCATTTGGCAACGCTGCTGCTGGGTGGCTGGGCCACCTCCTGCGTTAGCCAAAGTGATGCTACTCCGTCAAGCAAAACTTCAGCGTTTACCACTGCTGTTGGAATACTTTATGTTGTATCAATGTTTAGGTAAAACTGGGACTGCTTTCTACAAGCTGAGCGGCTTTCCAAGGGTTAAATGGAAACTCTTTTTTGGAGAGCTTTGCTGCTGCGTTTCCCAGGGTCCTGCGGAAGAGCTCAGCACACAGCGCTCCCCGAGTGGGAACTGTCTGCCCTTCCACGCACTGTGTTTTCCCTTCAGCGACATCTTGTTCTGTGGATGAATCACATTACCCCTTCTATACTTGGCGCTGCAGCTACAGCTTTTGAATCTCTCCTCTCCAAAGACCGAGGATATGAAATTTGTTAGTCTGCTCAGTGTTTGGAGGGGGGAGGAAAGTCNTGGCACAGGGTGGGAGCAGTAGATGTGATTAAAGCTCCTGCCGAGTAGATCTGTGGGAGTGGAGTATCGACCTCTGAAAAATCAATGGCTGCTGCGGTAGCAGAGCTGGCTGTTTTGCAAGGTCTCCCGTTGCAGGAATGTAGTAAAGCCAGCAGCACTTCCGTCTATCGTCCTCCCTTTTTTATTTTGTACCTGCTTTCTGCCAAACGACCAGACTCACCTAGATTTACTGAGGTGGATTAGAACAGCAGCTTATTTTTGCAATCAGAGTAAAATTTCTTGTGTGACACTGAGCCCCTCCTCCTGACAGCCTCCTTTCCAAATGCTCTTTTTCCTGCAGTGCAGCTAGAGCCAGCAGCTTCTACCAGTTTGTCTAAAGCCAGCCTGGAAGAATGAGCTTTTCAGCTTCTTTTTTGAGCAAGGAAACTGCACGAATCTTCTCTTGCATGTTCTAGTCCCCATCTTAGATTTGTAATTGTCAGCGCTGATGCCTGAGAGGAGCTTAAACTCCTCATAAGGGAAGGGAATATGGACTCCATCTAGCAGAGGCTGAAGCCTTGGTAGCGTTACCTTCCTGATATTTGTTTTAGTGGGGAGGTGTTTTTCCCTTGAAGTAGTAAAAGTCTAGCACTTATTTCCTTTACCTAAGGGCTGCTTGGGTGAGTAAGTGGCACATAATAGGACTCAAATGTTTTTATGCGTGCTTGGTTTTATAACCAGGATCTTGGGTTTTTCTCCAACAGAGCTTGCTGCAGAACCCGAGAACTGGCTAGTTTCTAGCTGCTCACATGTGTTCCTTGCTCAGATCTGAGGTTGAGCTTCCAGGGATGTCTCTGAGGGGCCAAACCCAGTGATTTCATTGAATAATTAAATCCCTTTGTTCCTTCCGATTGCTGATCTTGTCCTATTTTGAAGCAGTGTATAAGAGGAAGAGGAAAGGCCATGAATTTAAAAAGCTTTCATAAAGCACAGGTGTACTGTGCAGCTTGTGCTACTGTGGCAGCGATCTTCCTTCTGGGCATTCCCTGCTTCTTATGCCAGGAGAAAGTCTTCTTTCCCTGTTAAACTAAAAGCAAACTTTTCAACACCTTGGAGAATAAGAGGTAAGAGCCTACGTGGCAGTGGAGGCAGGCTGGTTTTAGTCAAGGGACACCAGCTTGTGTTGCTAGGCTTTGCTTGTATTTGATTACTCTTCAGTCATATCGGGTAGCTTGGGAATGTGGCTGAACATGCTTGCTTCCCGCACACGCGTAAACATAAAATCAATAACAGGTAAACTGGCAGCTTTAAAATACGTATTTTTGGTTTCTACCCGACTCCTCCCAAAGTATGACAGGGTACGGAGCACGTGGGAACAGAGGGTTAACAGGATCTTTCACTTCACTTTAAATTCCAGAAATGTTCTAGAATGCAGCAGGAGGTTTTATTGGAGAGACATCCTGCATGCATCCTTCCTCTTCCTCCTCTTTGTCTCTTGTCCAGCCCATACATGCACCAAGAATGATGATCATCTAGAAGGTGCTTTTGGTGCTGTAAAGATGCACTCGTTATCTTCTGCACAATAACCAATGGTAGAAGAGCAGAATGAGATGAATGGTGGCCTTCCCTGGCGAAACTTGTATATTTTTGGGGATAGGACACGACTTGGAAATCTGCTTTGTCTTTGGAATAGTTCACTTTCTTCTCATGGCGATGGTAGGTCTTCACATTTTCACTCAGAGTGTTCAGCGAGCCTGCAGCTGCCTACTAAACCCTGAGAGCCAGTGCTCAGTGGGTTTCGTGTTTGTGGTGGTACATGCTGATGGATTTTGTCAGAATTTTAGAGTGTGGCAGTTGCGATTGAGTTGATGGTGATGCAGAGCTTGCAGGAGTGTGAGCCCTTTCCAGTGGGCCTCCGGTGAGCTGGACCAGCTCGGAGACTGAAAAACTCCCTTCTGACTCTGAGTTGTCGGCAAGAAAAAACTTTGGAGACAGCAGATCACAACTCTCTCTAGATGAAAAGTATCAACTGGATTTCTGCTGTAGCTGAAGTTGTGTTCCCCGGCTCCAACTTCGGGTTTCTCCTGGGGAAGCGATCTGGAAGAGGCAGACAGTAGGCAGGAGGGCAGTGGCAGGGCTGCAGAGCCCACCCCAGACCCTTCCCTCACATCTGGGGAAATCTCAAGTCAGCTTTGCAAAGCGTCTCCTTGGATGCGATGTGAATCCGTAAGTCTGGTGTAAATGGAGCACGGTGAGGTCTTCAGGCCGCTTTGTGTTAGGAGATAGAGTGCTCTGTGAAGCATAAGATGCAAGATTCCGTTGCCTGTACTGTAGAAGGAGGAACGAGTCTATCCATTTCCCCAAAATAGCAGGGAGATCCTAAGCTTACCAATCAGCTGCGTAATTTTTGCGATAGAGAGGATTGAGGTGTTTTGGGTGTGGAAATAAAAAGGGAAGGAAAGGACAAGCTTGTGATTTTTAAGTGTTGATAGTTCTTGAATGAGTGGAAAAGAAACTGCAGAGAAAATGAGATTGTAGTAGAAAGTAGGTATTTCAATTAGTCAGAAGCAATGAAGAGACTTTTTCCCTTCCAGAAAGAATCGGGGAATAAATTTAGCCATTGTTCTCTGGTCTTGCTTGTAAGCATCTTTGTGGAAACAACTGGCCTTACAGAATTTATAAGCTCCACCACATGCTCATCTCTGGCTCATAATTTCCTTGAGTGCTATCTAGTGATCTGATAGTGCCTACGATCATTACAGCCTGACTTGCTCTCCTTTCCTCTTCCCCCACGCTTTTCATATGCACTTGGGCTGGGGCTGGGCAGGGGAGTCTAAAGGAAGGCTGCAGTCCCCAGCGAGGAGATCAATTTGCTTTCTGGTCAGTCTTCCTGCTCTTCCAGATCAGTGGGATGGGCCAGAGCGGAGCCTTGGATCTCTTTTCCTCTGGGGTTTTGTTACCTTGATCTTAAGTATTTCTTGTTGTTTCATCTTTATGTTTGTTTAACAAATGAGCTTGTATCAGATAGTGAAATGGTGGTTCCTTTTTCTCATATAAAAGAAACCTTGCTGTTTCCAGCATAAACTCACCGGCTCCCTTGTGTTGGTCATGCCAGGACTTGCAACCCTTTCCCTGAGATAGATGAACTCCCCTGCCCCCTCCTTTGGGTACCAGATTGTGTGATTTCAGGCATGGTTTTGTTGTGGTGTGAAAAGAAGGTGTTAGCTGCTGAGTCCTTGTTTGTCAGCAGTACTGACAAACCCATGCTGGCATCAGCGAGGGCTGGGCAACCAATCGCAGCTGGAACAGTTATCGTTTCAGGGTCCCCGTGGGCTTCCGCTATCAGGTCACATCCCAAAATAACACTGGGCAGTATTTCAAGTGAAGAAACTCAGGCTTTGGGGCTGCAGCCAGCCTGGAGTGTGAGATTCTGTGTGAAATACTTGGAATCCCTCCAGCGTTTTTGATCTGCATGGCAGATGAGCAATAAAATGCATAAAAAACACATTGGAAACACGTGAGGAAATTCTCCAGACCCTGACGTTTCCTTCAAGTTGGCAGAGTTACTGCTGTCGAGCCTCACCTCCTGTCTGGGCTCGACTGGCTGCGCTCGCGGGAGGAGGGAAGAGGAGAGCCCTTCTCCTGGTGCTGCTCCGTCTTTCCAGGTCTCCTCCTGGTGCTCCGTGGGAGGCAAATACAACCTCCCTGGCCCTCTCCTCTTGGGCTTCATCCAGAACCCACTGACGGCAGCAGGTCTCCATTATTTCAATGAGGTTTTCTTTTTCTTTTTTTAAAAGCTTCTCTGCTACGGCCGTCCTTAAAACAGTCTGTGGAGCGATTGAGAGATTTCTTTTTCCCCTACTTTGTGGTGCACTTGAGTAAATGGGGTATCAGAGCTGGAGGGTGTCCTTTAGTTAAAAAACCCCAACACTCTGTGCTTTGGTGGTTGGCATCCTGAGAAAATAACTTGATAGGTGGAAAACAGCTCCTTGATGACTAGCTGTTTGCACTTAGGCGTTCCAGTCCCCGCGTCCCTCCTTCCCCTTGCAGGAGTCTCCCTTCTGAGAAACTTAGTCCTGCTGAATAACACCCTCAGAAACTGCTGCTGTGCTGGCAGAGAGTTTCTTCCCTGGGAAATGACTTTATTGTTGGAATTCATAAAACTTACAGATCTTTAGAGGTGAAAGTCACTTTATGAGTTGCTTGATTTTTATGGTCCTGTTTCAATTCACGTCCTAACATCCAAGAAAGGTTGACATGTAATTCACTTTTAACTTGCTTAAGCTGACGATCTTCGGAGTCTGATCCACAGCCTTATAACTAGAAGGCCTGCTTTTCCTATATGTGAGGTCCGTGATGGTATGCTAGCAATGCAGAGGGGCCCTCACTCGCATGTCTAAAGCAACCCTGTATTAACCTGCTTAATTAAAACTGAATGTTTTAAATGACTTGCAGTACTTAGGTTAAGCTTTGATGCATGGGCAAGGCTGAAGACATCAGCTTTAAAGATTGTTATCTAGTTACTTAGGAGTTAATTTTCAAACAGCTTTTAACATTGCTTCGTTTTATGTCTTGCAGATATTTTCGTGCCTGGCATTACCAAGTCATATCCTCTTAGTCTGCCCGGTTCTTGTATGAATATTGCTCCTACCACGTAGCAGACAGTGACCTCGGGTCCTGGAGGCAAACCCTCTCTTCTGCCTCTCGGAGAAGCGTGTCACTCATATTCCTGATAACAGAAGGAAACTTTTGCATTTCACCTTGCACGCTTGCTCTGTATCTGTCCTTTCATGCCAGTATTTTATCTCAAGCGTGCATTTATAATGTGTTTTTTCCCTTTGAGCCTAAAAATCTCTCACCTAAGTAGCTGTAGGTTCTGCCCCTCTGGTCTGGAGGTTTAACTGCTCTGAAATGCCATACCCGTGTAAGCTCACGGTGGTGGGGATTTTAAAACTGCAAAGGGTTTTGGCCTTCCGACTTCATTTCAGTCATGGTGAAAACAGTGTTTGCATGCATTTGGTGATTCAGGCTCAAAGTATCTTATTCTATTTAAGGGACATAGCAGTATTTCCATCCAGTCTTAGGTTGTACTGAATTGGTTTCTGGACGTTCCGATCCCTTCATTGACTTAGAGGGGAATCTAGTTGTGTATCTTATGCTGGTGGCTGAAGTGGCAGCGAGTCTCAGGGAGAGGAGTGTTTTGTTCTTGATTGTTTGTGTTGGTTGATGCTTTCTAATGCAAAATGTTGGAAATACTGTCTCTTTACTCCCACTTCAGATGGTTTCTGCAGTAGGAATGTGGGGTTTGTCAAAATGTCCAAGTAGCTGCGTAAAGGACTAATGCTTTTGATGTTACAATAGGAAGGTAGTGAAAATTGCAAGAACTCTTAGACGCTATTTTTAGGCTTTTTCTGCAGATTTTTAGCTTTCATTGAAATAAAACAAAGCGCTTTTTTTTTTTTTTCACCCCCCTCAGGAAGATAATAGTTCAGCAGTAAGCAAATACACCTCTGAGACTGTTGTGCAGGAAATGGTCCCTCAAACAGAAGCAGTAATGGAAGGGGAGGAAGGACATGCTATGTGCTAAGTCATCCCACCAAGTGACTGGTGTTTTCGTTTGCCAGCATTTGTTAGAAGCATTTTGATCAAATTCCACTGTTAAACTAGACAAGATTGCCTTGCTGCAGCAGACAACTGAACATGGCGCAGCTGATGCCCAGCTCTCCCCTTTGTCCTCCCTGAATGTCACTGTCTGTCCAACAAGTGTGATGAGGTTGTTGGATATCGCCCCAGTCATTTTTTTTATTCTTCCTTAACTCCAGTTTTCCACTTTCTAGGATGTGGTACCGTACTGTTCTCCAGCTTAGATGATGGGGATATGCTGTCAGAGCCTTTTCACACATCACCTGGCAGACAGGTGTTATAGAGCGATAGGGCTCTCACTTGCTCCTGAAGACCGATAAGTTTGCAGTATCTTGTGTCTGAGGTCCTTCTGCGCTGCACAGAGCTGGGGAAAATGTTATCCGAACTGCTGCTAAACAAGGCATCACCCGGTCAGTGTAAATGAGACCAGGGTGTCCAAGTTATTTATCAGTTGGCTCGGCCTTCCTGCGTGGTGTTTTATATGAGGTTGGCTCTGTTCATGCTGGTCAGAGGGAGTCAGTCTGAAATACCTTCAGGGCTCAGTCCAGAACATTTTTGATCCAGGGTTGATTGCTTTGAAAGACTTACAAAGGATGGGGTGAAGTCCTGGTAAGCTTTGGTCTGCCACTGCTTCACCTTCTGTGATCCTTTGAATCTCTGTCAGAGATTTTATCTAATCACTGGAATAGTTATAACTTCCCAGCTTTCTGTTCAAATGCGCCACCGCTTACTCCGTCTTGGACTGAGTCCTCCAAGCCTGAATAGCTGATGCACCTTATTATCAAACAGCTAGTATAACCGTGCATGGTGGATCTGCACATCATCATCTTCTCGGAAGTATCCCCATTTTTCAGACTTGCCAGCTGATTTTTGGTGCTGCCACTTTGCAGGCGCCGCTGTGGCAATTGGAGGTTTCAACTTCCTTAGGCTTTTCGTGCTTTTCTTCTTCAGACTGGATACATGTGGTAGGAAGGGTATTTTCTAGCCTCGCCTTCAAGAACAGCTGAACTTTACAGGGTGATACTGTAACTGCTAATTTTTGCTATCTTTGAAGAAAGGGAAGTGGGAACCCTGAAGAGTATTTTATGGTTTTCTTTTAAATCTCTGTTTAGTTTGTTTTTATCCATCTCAAGTGAGTAGTTTCCCAGCTCATATGAGGTTTATGAATTAATTATAGTGAGGCAGGAGTTTTCTGTCTTTTAGAAGCTGAGACATGTTTCTCTTCCAAGCCATGATCACATGGGTTGTTTCCTCTATTTGCAGTTTTACGTGTATTGTTGATGCGTTCTTTAATTTCTTGCCTCTAAACTGAATTAAAAGAAGCAAGGAGGAGAACAAGACCGTTATTTGGACCATCAGCAACCACGCGGCAAACCAGCTAGGGAACTTTTGGGTTCAGAGACAGGCAGCAGCATAAGACACATTTAGCAGTTACCTCGGTCTGCAGCAGCCTTTGTTGCTGACGATAACATGAACCGAGTTCATTGATTTCTATTTGTAGTATGCCTAAGGGAGAAGTGCACTCTTTCTTAGTGGTATGTGAGAGGACAGTCCCATGTCTTTTTTTATTGTTGCCTGATGTGTTTCTCTGTGTGTTGCAGGACCTGTCTGGTTCAATAGATGATCTACCCATGGGTACAGAAGGAGCCCTGAGTCCTGGAGTAAGCACATCAGGGATTTCCAGCAGTCAAGGAGAGCAGAGTAACCCAGCTCAGTCTCCTTTCTCTCCACATACCTCTCCTCACCTGCCAGGCATCAGAGGACCCTCCCCATCCCCAGTTGGATCTCCAGCTAGTGTTGCTCAGTCCCGCTCTGGTCCGCTTTCACCTGCTGCAGTACCAGGTAACGCTACTCGGCACGTGTTCATCTTCTGGTGGGTCTGCCTCGTGCAGCTGGAGAGTGAATTAAAATGTCCAGTGGGGAGGATTTGGTCAGTGTTAGTACGATGTGGTTATTGAGGTCTTGCGATCTCGTTGGTTTGTTTTAAAGCGTCTGTAACTTGTAAAGGATGCAGTAGGATGGGGTGGGAGAGCTGGTAAACCAGCAGTGTCATTTTTCTGGGTTAATGTGCCTGATGTTGCTTTTGTTTTTCTTCACTGTGGCTAACATACCCTTCTCCTGAAGTTGTTTGTAATTCTGGTATTTAATACTCTTGCATCCTGGGGTTTGTGGTGTGCAATTTTTGTGATTAACCACTTTCCTTTTTGCGGTGTAGGCAATCAGATGCCACCCCGACCGCCCAGTGGCCAGTCGGACAGTATCATGCATCCTTCCATGAACCAGTCAAGCATAGCGCAAGATCGAGGTGTGTGACATGAGTTAAAAGATTTAATTCTGTGAATCTCTTTGTAACTCTAGATGTGTAACTGAAAATTACCTAGCCTGGTGACATGGAAAACTATGTCGAGACAGCATTTAAAAGCTGCCCCAGGTTTATAAGCTGCAAGCATTTAGGCATCTTGCAGTAAATTCAACTGTTGCTGGTTGTTTGGCCTCTTAATGTTCCTTCAAAGCTAGTAAGATGTAAGATGTTTTCTCTGGCTTTTGACACGCTTTTCTGTGAATATTGCTTGTCCAAGGTCCATGACCTTAAGCTTCAAAATGAGGGGTGCTCGCAACAATAGTGTGTCTTTTCCCCCTCAGAGAATAAGGTTAGTGCGGGGGAAAATGCGTGTAAAATTTAGCTCTTGTGGCTAAAGGTATGTAGTTGTCACTCTGAGAAAACAAGCAAACAAAAAACAACAAGAAGAAGCCTGTAGGATTTGCAGAGTGGTACTGTCTACTCCTGTGACACGAAGTTGGTTTTTTTTCTCTGGTTAAACCAGGAAATTGGATCTGTTATCTTAGCAGATAACACTGGCTCCTTAATAGCAACCACTGTAAAATCTGTCTAGGCTGTTGCTGAAAGGATTTTGTTAGTGGGTCCTGGGGGTTGCTGTTACCTAAGAACATGTGTCTCCAGTGGTACCTCTGAATCCTTTGCACTAATAACTGTCTGCTCCTCTCCCTGGGTGAACAGGTTACATGCAGAGGAACCCTCAGATGCCCCAGTACAGCTCACCCCAGCCCGGCTCAGCCTTATCTCCCCGTCAGTCTTCTGGAGGACAGATGCATGCTGGAATGGGGCCATACCAGCAGAACTCCATGGGAAGCTACGGACCCCAGGGTGGGCAGTACGGACCACAAGGTGAGGCACAGTCAGCTCCTCAAGGTGGCAAACTGAGCTCAGCAAATAGAAAAGGCCTCTCTCTATTGTAACGTCTTGTCTTTGATAAGCTGTTCTTATTTGTCCCCTCTTAATGTGTGGGTAATACAAAACAGTGCACTGCTTATGAGCTGGAAGGAACAGTGCTTTGTTTGTGTTGAGATTGATGAAATATGTTGCTTTCAGGGCTAGTTGTACTTCTAAATGTAGGATCCTTCCTCCTCACTTCAAAAGATGCAGGTTGTGCATCCAGTGTAATAGAGAAGACTGGCCAGCTCTCTTTGGAGAGGAAGAAAATTGAGTCTTGTATGTTTTGGAAAGGGTTAAGTGAGTTTTTTGCATCCTATCCTGGACCATTTCCCTCATTCTGCTCGGTTGAGGTTTGGGAGAGTTTCAGGCAGCTTTTGAATCGATGTTGTTACTTGGCTATGTCAAAACACATTTTCTGTGGCTTATATCCAAGTACTTTGACTTTTTGTTGAGGTGTTAATACTCCCCCTCATCTCTGTTAGTGATCTTTAAATATTTGCTGATAGAAGATTTTTTATGGTGATTCATAAACTAACTAGTTGAACGATGTTGTCTTCCCCTCTTTTTATCTCCTTAGGAGGTTATCCCAGGCAGCCAAACTACAATGCGATGTCCAATGCCAACTACCCCAGTCCAGGAATGGGAGGAAGCATGAATCCCATGGGAGCAGGGAGCCAGATGCATGGGCAGACTGGTGTGCCACCGTACAGCGGGCTTCCTCCAGGCAGGATGAGCCATGCGACCATGGGGAACAGACCTTATGGACCTAACATGGCGAATATGCCACCTCAGGTGGGGACAGGGATGTGCCCCCCACCAGGTGGCATGAATCGCAAAGCACAAGAAGCGGCTGCCGCCGCCATGCACGCTGCTGCCAACTCCATCCAGAACAGGTAAGGAATGAGATTCTCCCTGGTCTCTGAAGTCCCTTCGCTACGTCAGATCTAGGTTTCAGAGCTGTAGGTGGAATAACCCAAATTTGGAGTCATATTGAACATAGGCTTCCTTGAAGGTTTGCCCTTCTTGGAGACTTTTTCATCAGTCTTAAGTGTTAAAAAAGGAAGAGCATAAAGCTTGAATGAACAAGCAGTGTGTTGGAATACATCATTAATTACATGCTTAGGGAATTTTTAATATTCATAGGTGAAACCTGCTTAACTCTGAGATCCTTTCGGTTGTTTTCGCTTTCTGGTCGTCTTTGTTACATGAGTGACTTAAAAGACACTGCGTGTGTGGTAAAGCCCATAAATCTAGCAGCCAGCCATCCAGCTGCATGGAACCAAGGCATTACTTGTCCAGTGTAATGAAGAACTTTTTTAGGGCCTTGATGAGCAGCTGTGGGAAAGGGAGCTGGAATTCAGCACCGAACTTTGCAACTATTTTCTGTGGTTGTGTTTTGTTTTGTTTTTTTTTTCACTGCACATTTCAGAGTAGGTGTATGTGGCCTACCAGAATGCCTTGTGAGCAATGGACTTGTAAATTGGGTTTTCCCGGTAAAGCTGTTAGATATCTGTGTTGTCTGACTGGACATTGTGGTCTTTATCCTGACTTAACGGCTGCTTCTACAGTTCACTGTCTGGTGTTACCTATGACTGCCAGGAGGTCAAGTTCCCAAATGCCAATAAAGGCATCAAAGCCTGTCCCTTTAAGTAACAAGTCTGAACAGCAGTTGTGTATGAGGTTTTCTGAGACATGTAAAATAGTGTAGCTTGTATGGGTAACAAAAAGGAAAGAAATAAAGAAAAATCATTAAATGTGGCTGGAGAACTACGCTGTCCATCTATACAAATAATATATTCTCACTTAAACGCACAAGGCTGCAGTATTTGCAGATCTGTTCTCCCCTATAAAGGTGGCTTAACAACTGAAATGAAGTTCAGTTTGGGGATGTGGTAGAACAAGATTAAGGGTGGAAATGTTCAGAACTGAAGTCCCTCTTTCAAAATGGTTTGCATCCCCTTTTCTTTTGAGAATGAGACTTGGGCTCTAGGGTAGCTAAGCTTTAAAGGAGCTCCTGATCTTTGGTCTTTTGCTGGAAAAGTGAGCTGGAGAAAGTCACTTCTCCACTTCTTTGTAGGAGGTTTCTTTTAGCAAACCTGCTTCGTTAGAAGACAAGATCTTAATGCTTAGTATTTGGGGTAAATGTCTGTTTCTTCCTTGACTTCTCTAGGCCTCCTGGTTATCCCAACATGAACCAAGGGGGAATGATGGGCACTGGGCCTCCTTACGGACAGGGAATTAACAGTATGGCTGGCATGATAAACCCCCAGGGCCCACCCTACCCGATGGGGGGGAATATGGCGAACAACTCTGCAGGTAAGTCAGTGCGGACTGTTAGCCATGGCATTGATTTCGTTGTACTGGATTGGAAATTGGTGTTAAAGGTTCTCATTAACTTCCTAGGGATGGCAGCAAGCCCTGAAATGATGGGTCTTGGGGATGTCAAATTAACACCTGCAACTAAAATGAACAATAAGGCAGATGGGACGCCAAAAACAGAATCCAAGTCAAAGGTAAAATGTTTTGGTCTTTGTTTTTAATGACTCGCATCCTCTTCAGCATTCAGGGATATTAAACCATTGCATCTTAACTTGGATTGGACAGTGCATCCATCTAGTAGTGAGTGTGGTTCCTGAGAGAAACCTAATTTGATTCGTCCTCCTTACCCTGAACAGACTTCTCATGAGCGTGATTGTCCTTGTAGTATGTGATCTGACTGTTGCTTGTGACCGTGGTTCTAACTCATGTAGCGAGTGAGTGGGATATCCTCTTGTGGCATCTGTTATGTTTTGGAGCATAATTAAAGAAATAAGCATTTCAAAACGTATGTATGTGTGTTTTAGAGGAGGCTCTGGCTATATTTGCAATAAACCACCAAATACCCGCATGTTAATAGCAGTACTCTTGAGGAGCCTGAACTCTGCCATCCCCTACAGAGACCCACTAGCCCTCAGGAAGGCCAGGAAAGGGACTTTTCTGTCGGAATTCACATGTCCTCCCCTATTTACAACTCATGAGTTCAAGCCTTTATCTAGAATTTCTAACCTGTGCCTGGCACATGTTATTTGTATGTTCTCACTTCAATTGTGGGCTAGTCTTGCCTTGATTAACTGGGGAGAAGGTACCTGAACAGATGCACCTTCGGGTCAGCTTTATCCCCCTCACAGATACTGTGAAGAGCTAATTAGACCGTAGCTTGAATCAGAAGTGTAAAGGTAAAGACCACATAGTTGAATTGCTCAGTGTAAGGAGATTCAACGTGAATTACGCTTCATGTGTCCAGCGCTGGCTGTGTTTGAACTGCGCCAGTGGTTCTAAGAGGTTCTTCAGGATTTATCAGGAAAATTCAAACAACTGAGAGTTTTACTTCTGGGATTTATAAAGTGTTCAGAAATGAATGGGAGCATTTCCTAGTCCTTTGGGAGTAATCAATTTCACTTGCAAAACAATTTAGTATTAGGAATTATCACCTGCCACAGTGAAACTGCCAAAAGAAGCGTAAACAAACCTGAGTGTGTGTCTGGTGTAGGCTTGGAGCTCCTCAGTTATCACCGCTCAGCTGGGAGGTGGTACACTGAAGTGTTACAGTTGTTTCACAAACAAACCTCTTGCTAATCCTGTGTTAAAGCCAGAAGAGGGAAGCAAACAAGTTCTTCAGGGAGTATTTTTCTTTGCATTACTGCTACCAGTTTCAAAAGAACCACCAAAAAAAGCAGTTTCTGAGCCTGTAGTCTCCTCTTTCACTATGTGAAGGAAGATACACGCTCTGCAAGTTTGACACCTGTACCACCATCAGTCTGCCAGAAGATGCAGAAGATCTCTCGTTTTTGCTCATGTGTTCTGGCATCTGCCTTTTTACTTACGACAAAGAAGGACTTGAATGGTCTTGGGCTAGGAGATGCCAGAAGCAACAAATAAGGGTTGTTCTGTCCTCCTGGTCTGTGCAGTTCAAGGATTATCTCATGTGCTAATGAAAACACTCAGTCTGGGGTTTAGGGTTTCGTCTAAAACATCATTAGATTTGAAGTTCACTTCGATTTTGGAAGTCCATTTTTAAGTAAGCATTTGGAATGCCAAAATCGTTTCTGCCTTTACTCCAAGGGTATGTAATCCATGTGGAAAAAGACAAAATAACATGCTCATGCACTACATCAAAAGACTTGGGCCAAGGCAGGCAAGGTACAGGACCACAGATTTTGCCTCTAAATAGACACTCAGACAATTCGGTGAATCAGATGTGTAGGAACTGGTGTGTGGTACTCGTACTTCATAGCTGTGAACTCATATTCCAAATTCCTGTGATACCTCTCCATATCAGTTTTCCTGGATGCTGATACGCCAGTGATAGTGCTCCTGTCAGGGAATAGGCAAGGGAAGGGCGATGGTCCTTGTGGGGAACCCCTCGCACACATTGGTCAGGCCGGTGCCTCTAATCTCTTTTGCAGTTGACTTAGATGTTTTCATATTTAGCAGATGAGCCCACAAAGGATGTCTCAGAGAGATGGCTCTCTGCAAATTCTCCCTGAGGTTTGTTTGGTTTCTGTAGCATTCGTGAAACCTTTCACTTTTTAAAAATACATATTCTGTGAGTTCCCTGAGTAGCGGCTGGTTTTTTGATAACTTTGTTGAATAATACTTGCCTGACATTGATCTGAGACAAGTGTAGGTCTAATATAAAGCCGTTCTCAATATAACAGCAGAACTTTGAACTCTTATCTGACCACTTTTTTGAAACCATGTTGGATGTGAACTCGCTGCTTTTGTACTGCTCAGTCCTGATACCTCTTTCCTTCTCCTAGAAGTCCAGTTCTTCTACCACAACCAATGAGAAGATCACCAAACTCTATGAGCTGGGTGGTGAGCCTGAGAGGAAGATCTGGGTAGATCGTTACCTGGCCTTTACTGAAGAGAAGGCCATGGGCATGACCAATCTCCCAGCAGTAGGCAGGAAACCCTTGGACCTTTACCGGCTCTACATCTCAGTGAAGGAGATTGGAGGATTGACTCAGGTGAGTGTCCGGCAGCTGGTGGCTGTGTTCAGGGCTGCCCACTCTCTAGTGGTTCACAAGCCAATGGGCAACAGCATTCAGAGTTGGCTTTGTAGCTAGATATAAGCAGTGACTTTCCATTTAGCTGTGTTTCTTTTCTTTTTATTTTTTTAAACAATGCTTGTAAAACCCAGCATCCTTTAAGTGAGCCAAATGTCCGCTCTCCTGTTGTCTGGTTGAGAACAATCTGTGGAGAGAGTCAGTTCAAGTGCTTTTTCCGCCCCTCCCTGTGTTGCCCAGTGCAAAGTTTGGTGACACTGTCATTGTCTTTGCATCTGGCTGTCAACTGACCTCATGGCTAATTTGATTTGCAGTCGGTCTCTGTTTGAAAAGTTTTATGCAAGTGAGGAAGAGAAGATACTAGTTTTGGGTTTTGAACACAACTGTATCTGCTCTGCTTAGCCCTTATTGCGTCCTTTGTTTTAGCTGGAAAGTGTTGATTTCTCCCCAGAAAATTTCTTGGAGGAGAAGCAGCTGGGATTTGAGTTTAGAGCCTCTTGTTTGGTTGTGCAGGTCAACAAAAACAAGAAATGGCGTGAGTTAGCCACAAATCTCAATGTGGGCACGTCCAGCAGCGCAGCTAGTTCTTTGAAGAAGCAGTACATCCAGTGTCTCTATGCCTTTGAGTGCAAGATTGAGCGAGGCGAAGATCCCCCTCCAGATATCTTTGCAGCTGCCGATTCAAAGAAGTCTCAGACTAAGATACAGCCTCCATCTCCAGGTGAGTTTAGACACGGGTTTAAGGTGTGCAATGAATGTTTGAACCAGAGGATCTCTGGCACTGTACACTGGGCTCTTATGTCCTGTGGGCCAGGCTGGTTCCAAACTTCCACAAAGCCCCTGTGTCTGTTTCTAATTAGATGTTCTCCCGTTGTGTAGATTAAATACTTTTGTAATGTGGGAGTGAGTGATACTGGGAGTAAGTCAAGCCTCTTGGGATAGTTCAGCTTTTGTGTGTCCCACCCCTGTACTAAGTTTAAGAAAAAGGAAAACATAAAAAGATACACATACGAATATACACACACCTCTGTGCATACTAGTACATCACTGCCTGATGAGAATCTGGTGGAGGAGAAATCTGGAGTTATCCCTTCAAGGTGTTCTCTGCATGTCCTACCAGCAGCCCTTGTTGTTACTGCTTAGCTTTGGGAACTTGCTAGAAAAGTTGTACTTGGTTTGACTACGGAAGTGGTACCTTCTGTGAGCAAGCGCTTGATCTGGGTGTGCACTTGTCTTCCTCATGAATTGCTTCTTTCTGTCTTCAGCAGAAGATGGTGAGGACTTTCTGAGGCTTTGTGCCCAGAGAGCTTCATAAGCCTGTTACAAATTGCATGCTCTATAATTCACGCCCTTTATAAATGAACTTCTGCTGTTGCTTCAGATTTGATGGGGTGCTCCAGTTTCTGAATATTTAAGCATAGTGTTCAATTCAGGAAACAAACAAACAAAAAAAAATAGGAGAAAATGTCCAGGCTAGCAGTGCATGCTGTACTTTTTGGTCTTCAGAAAGTCTGATCGTTTCTGTCTCATTTGCATTGAGTTCATTGCTTGAATTGCTGCTGAACTTGCCAACCCTTTAAGATTCAATTTTCCAGTTTCTCTTATAAAGTAAAACTTTCAGATGCTTTTTCTGGTCAGGAGCCTATTCGTGTAGGTGAAATAAAAACTTTGTCTGCTTTGAAGTTCCTGTAATGTTTGCAAAAAATGCCTTTTTGGTCCTGAAACCTGGCATCATCTTTGTCTAGCTCCTGATGAGTGGAATAATGAACCCTTTTTTGATTGTACTGCAGTCGCGTCTCAGCCCTGCAAAGCCGTTGATCGACAGTGTGCTTGTCCGAATATTCTGTTGGCAGCTACATTTATCTATCTTCTCAGTTACAGTCTGTTGTTTTTTTAAAAAACTAAATCATGTCTTTTTACTAGTCAGGAAACCTGTCCCAGTGTAGCTTCAACCTTGGTGTATTCTGCAAGATAAAGCAACTTTTGTGTCATTAGACTAAACTTCTGTCTAAAGTGGTGTCTGAGTTCCACTTAAACTAGACCACAAATCTATCCCCACTTTCTTTCCAGAAACCTCTTTCTTCCCCCCCTGAGATACTGGGCAGTGGAACAAAGACATTAAGAGCATTTGGAGTTTATTTGGAGAGGGCTGAGACTTTCAGGAAGCCATTTAAAACTTTTTGTTAGCACTGGGTGCCTGTCAGAATGGATTAGATGGTGCATCAATTTTTATTTTATTTTAACTGATACGGTGGTGTGTGAAGGTTGTGAGTCTGCCTTCTGGGCTGTGGTATGGGCAATTTCTTGCTTCAGCACATCAGCGGTAGGGATTTGCAGGGCGGCTATTGCAAATTCTGCACGTTTGTGCAGCTCCGTTGACTTAGTCCATGGATTTGATTCGTGCTGTAGGAGGACTGTGCTGTATTTCCTATTTAAACTCTTCTCTCCACTTCTCTTACTCCAGACTCCTGCAACTAGGAATATGCAGAGGCAGCCCTGAAGCATGGTTGGTTGTTCTGATCCTTTAAGCCGTATCACTCAGCATGTTCACGCTCCCCTTTCACTTTCCTTTTCTTCTTCTCTCTTGTTCTCCTGAATCGACGGGACCTGAGGGTGTAGGATGCAACACAAATGGCTTTCTCAACCTCAGCTCCAGACTTTAGAGCCTTAGAGGAGCACTGAGTCCCAGTAGGCGCTCCTGTTCCAGGGGGTCGCTGAGGCCCCACTGAACCAGCATCCTCCAGACTTGCATGCATTTGCCTGTCTCCCAACAAATCGCCTTTATGGAGAATAACTTCCCTGTTTGAAATCTAAATGGACAACAGTGGGGCATTTTGAAGTCCCGTCATGTGGATGAAGGGCTGTGTCATCCCACACAGACACACGTGCTTTGCTTTCCTTGCAGACTTTATAACCTGTTGGCGTTGGCTTACACTTCATTTCAGCCTGTTCTGTCAGATGAACTTCTGCATAACTTTGTGGATGATGAGGATTGCACTGCACAATTCTCCATTGACTGCTTTTGGAGGCTGCAGAGCATCTAAAGGCCTTGCAGGACAATCATCTAGGCAGAGCTCTTGGTGCTGGAGCTGCTTTCCATGCAGTGGAACCCTCAGAACTCAAAAGCATTCACAGAAAGCCCTTGTAGAGTGGACCTGGGTGCTGCCTCGTGGGCACTTGCCTGCATGTTTCCTGCAAACCACCTTGGGTTCCTGCTCACAAACTCCAGCGTGTCCCTGGGGAGGTGTAATCAGTCTGCCGTTGGGTTTTAATTCCCAGAGCATGGAACTGGCCCGGCTCCAACTGTGTGTAAATTTGTGAGTGGGAGGGACGGCAGGGGGTGGGGACAAACACCAAATGGCAGCGACGCAGGGAATGTCTCGAGGCCTCTTCCTGCCGATGCCAGCATTACAAACGGAGACGAGCAGTGAATTCCTGGGGGAAGTGAGTGGAGCTGAACCGCTGCTGACGCGGGAAGGAGAACGGCGGGGAGGGCCCATGAATGAAACTCCCCGCTGAGCTTGTCTCTGCCCTTCCTTCTCCCGAGACCTCCCCGGGCTGGAAGGGAGTCACGGAGAAGAGGACAGGGTGCCAGGAAGGTGGGGTGTAAACAAACATGCCCTGGACGTGACCTCGGAGGATTTTAATGAATAGCTGAAATGACTCATCAACCAGCAGGGCTGAAGCTGAGGGATATCGGGTGCTGGGGATGGTAACTAATGGAAACATTAATTAAGAGTTCAGCTCTTGCCAGCTGCGAGGAGCATATGAACCTGAGAGCTGACAGTGTCACAGCGATCCCTGGGCACAGCTGGATTACAGATGACGGCCTGGGATTTTTGATGAAAGCTTACTGTAGCGTAAAGCAACCCATACAGAGCGAGGGAACTTGCTGGACGGGTTTTGTCATTCAGTGAAAGATCCGGCCTCTCCGGCATTCCCTGTTCCAGGAATCCTTGGGAGTGGTGCTTGAATTAACCTGCATGAATTAACCCCTCTCGAAGGGCAGAGCAGACAGAGGAGCCTTGTTCAGAGTTACTTGGTGACTTCAGCTGACGTCCTGGAGTTTCCATCACTAGAAAGACCGTGAGACTTCCAGGAGAGGGCTTAAACCCGCCTTCTTTCTGGTTAGAAAGTGAATGTGAAGGTGATGAGTCAGTGGTTGTCACTTGTCAAGAAGGACCATATTCGATGCTGCATGATGCACTACAGAGCATCAGCCTTTGAAACTAGATAGCCTGGGCAACATGCCACAGTGCCACAGTGGTGGCATGGTACGTAAAAGGTAATGTAGTTAAGAACAAAGGTGTGATGAAAATGAACGTGTCCTCTCAGCTTTACATCACTGTACGTGGTTCTTCTGGGAAGTCTGGCCCAGTATGTCCTTGCAGTGTGGAGCTCCTTGTACTTTTTTGGTGATGTTTCATCTCTCTCTTTCTTGAAGGACTCTTTGCTCTCTGTTTTTGGGGCTGATGTTCTGGGAGGTTCTGGGTTGCATCTGTAGGGTGCAAAGCTACTCACACCACATTTTTGTTCTTGCAGCGGGTTCAGGCTCAATGCAGGGTCCTCAGACACCCCAGTCCACCAGCAGCTCCATGGCAGAAGGAGGAGACTTGAAGCCACCAACTCCAGCGTCTACGCCACACAGTCAGATGCCCCCTTTGCCAGGCATCAGGTATGAAACCATTGCACCCTCTTCCACTATGCTGCATGCAAGCTGTGAACGTGAGGTTGCTTCTGGGTCATTACTGCAGATGGCTGGAGACTTGAGTACCTGTTTTGGTGGAGCTCCATGGCTTTGCTCCTTTGTTAATGGCTCACAGCAACATTGTTAGCTCTGCATGTACGTGTAAATAATCATTATTTTGGGATTGGGTCTGAGGACAGTATTGTAGAAGGGCAGTTCTTCATGCCTCTTGTTTGGAGGAGCATGGCTGTGGTCCTTCTAGGGGATGGCAGCACCTGAGAGGGAACATGTGGGGAAAAGTATCCAGAGGAGCATCGTGGACCTCTCTAATTCTGTGTTTGTGGTTTTTTTTTTTGAATCAGAAGTAACTCAGTGGGCCTACAGGATGCCTTTGCAGATGGTAGTGATCCTACGTTCCAGAAACGGAACTCCATGACTCCAAATCCAGGGTACCAGCCCAGCATGAATACCTCCGACATGATGGGTCGCATGTCTTACGAGCCAAATAAAGATCCTTACAGCAGTATGAGGAAAGGTGAGGAAGTCCTCGTGTGCTCCTCTGCCTTTTCCCTTTATCTGGCTGTATGCTGGAATATGCTGTAGGAGACCTGCTCGCCCAGAAGATGGGATGTATCTTTCTAAGGCAGAGGTAGACATGTTTGTTGGTCTTTGTTTCAATATTTCAGCTCCAGGAAGCGATCCCTTCATGTCCTCAGGGCAGGGCCCCAACAGTGGTATGGGTGACCCTTACAATCGTGCTGCAGGTCCAGGGATGGGTAACATGGCCATGGGACAGCGGCAACACTATTCCTACGGAGGTCCTTACGACAGAGTGAGGTGGGTACTTGAACCTGCTGACATCCCCATTTGCTTGACTCATGTGAAATGATCACTCTCTCTTCACTACTGTGACTTTGCTGATCATCCTTTTCCATTTGAGGAACAAGGGTGAATTTAAGTGGACGTGTGGGGTTTTTCTCTTTGTTTTCATGTAGGACGGAGCCTGGCATGGGACCTGAAGGCAACTTAGCAACCGGAACTCCGCAGCCAAACATCATGCCTTCCACCCCTGAATCGGGGATGTACTCTCCCAGCCGCTACCCGCAGCAGCAGCAGCAGCAGCAAAGGTCTGTGCGGGGTGTTGCCACAAACAGCTCTTCCCAATTAGAGAGTTCTGAGACTGTGAAAGTGAAGCATGCATCTGATCAGACAAGTAACGCATCTGTTTCTTCTCCAGACATGATTCCTATGGCAATCAATTCTCCACTCAAGGCACATCCTCGGGCAGCCCCTTCCCTAGCCAGCAAACTACCATGTATCAACAGCAACAGCAGGTAAATTATCAAAAAGTTTCTGATTTCTTTGACTGAGAGACAGTAGAGTTTTATCTGTGAAATTTGTGAAAAGGGGAGGCTGAAAACTTGGTGGGCTGTGCGTTTGCTTTATGAATGTATAGAATTAAGTACCTTATACAGGAGGCTTCCCCCCCCACCCCCCCCCAAACCCTCCCCGAGGTTTCCAAATAGTTTAAATAAGTTTTAGTTAGCGTTTCCAGTGTTGTGTTAGCAAAACAATGTTCTGGTTGTGCAGTTTGCAGATGTGCGTGCTCTGGTCAGGCAGCAGGAAATCAAGAAGCTTTATTGGGCTTCTCTGCCCCTCTGGAACTTTCTGAATCCCGTCATGTTTCTGTAACACTTCTGGTACGAGTGATGAGATGAGTTTGTTTGGAGCAAGTCCTTGGGGAGATGTTTCAGGTGGATCATTCTGCACAACCCAGGGCTTTTTTCATGTCTTTGCCTTACTGAGCCTGCGGACAAAGGGTTCAGACCTGCCTCCACTGCCCCAGTGCCTCCTACTCGCTGATCTCAGAAACATCAGGTTTGTTTCAGGACAGAGTTTGAATGAACATATATCTCTCTCCATAATCCTTATATATGACTTGCTCTTTGTATCAGTGCCAGGACCCATAATGTTTTCCTGATAATTTTGAGTCCTCTGGTTTAGAAGAGTATAGAGAGGGCATTTGCTGAGCTGTGCTAAGAATAATTCCAACTGCTCTGCAGTTTGGCTCTGCAACCAGAGCCACGGGGCTCTGAGCCAAGAGTTCGAGTTACTCTGGTACTTGTCATCTTTGAAGCCCTAGAGCTCCATCTGAAGCCAGTCATGACCGTGGAGCTTCTGAATAGACTGTGTAGCGGCTAGAGCATAGACCCTTGGAGGCAAGAGAGATCTTGGATTTTTGTCTCAGCAATTGACTGTTTTCTCCATTTGCACTTAAAAGAAGTAGAGAGGAGAATAGGTCTTGCTCCTTTCAGTGATGTGTTTTGAAATCTACAGGAAAGGAAGAAGCAGGAAGTACAACAGTTTTTAATGCATTTTGTTTGGTGCTTCAGCAGAAACCTCTGTTTTCTGGGAAATATAAGAGAAACGTGGTCTGATAAAATTCCTGGATGTGAAAGGAAATGAGTACCTGCGCACAGTTTGGTTTGTGGTGAACGTATAGCAGAGCTGAGTCTTTTCTCCAGGAAAGTCCTTTCTGTGGGCAGACTTCTGCCCCCAAGGCATCCTTGTAGAATCCACAAGGAAACTATCCATCCAGCCGCAAGGAGTTGGTCTTGGCTTGTGAAGCTGAAAGACTGATCCAACTTCACATTGGATATGGCTAACAATGAGACAAGTCTTGCCCTCTTACAGACCATGCCGCAGGGCATATCCTCTGGCTCCGAGTAGCTCTACCCACTGAGGTTTGGGTTGCTTGTTTCTAAGTAGATAATCTCATGTTGTCGATGCTTTTATTTTCCCCTGTAGAATTACAAGCGACCGATGGATGGCAGCTACGGCCCACCCGCTAAGCGACACGAAGGGGAGATGTACAACGTACCGTACAGCGCTGGGCAGGGGCAGACGCAGCAGCAGCTGCCTCCAGCACAGACCCAGCAACCGAGCCAGCAGCAAACTGCACAGCCGTCTCCACAGCAGGACCTGTATAACCAGTATGGGAGTACATACCCTGCTGCTGACCGCCGATCTGCCGGAGGGCCACAGAACCAGTTCCCATTCCAATTTGGCAGAGACAGGGTCTCGGCTCCCCCAGGCTCCAATGCTCAGCAAAACATGCCTCCTCAGATGATGGGTGGTCCCATACAGTCTACTCCAGAGGGCCCGCAGCAAGGTGCCATGTGGCAAGGGCGCAACGAAATAGGGTACAGCTATCCGAATCGGCAGAGCACTGGCTCTGCGCCCCAGGGGCCTGCTTATCACGGAGTGACTCGAACAGATGAAATTCTGCATTCAGACCAGAGGGTCAACCATGAGGGACCATGGCCTTCCCACGGGAACCGGCAACCTGCTTATGGTCCCTCTGCCCCCGTGCCCCCAATGACTAGGCCCCCCCAGTCTAACTACCAGACCCCCCCTAGCATGCAGAATCACATTCCTCAGGTATCCAGCCCAGCACCTCTGCCCAGACCTCTGGAGAATCGCACTTCTCCTAGCAAATCTCCATTCCTGCACTCGGGGATGAAAATGCAGAAGGCAGGACCGCCGGTCCCCGCCTCGCACATAACACCAGCAGCTGTACAGCCTCCCATGATCCGGCGAGACATCACGTTTCCTCCGGGATCAGTAGAAGCTACGCAACCTGTGTTGAAGCAGAGGCGGCGGCTGACAGCGAAAGATATTGGTAAGAGGAAACTCCTGCTTTTCTGCTTGTGCCTGTCGAGGGGATGGATGCTGCCGTTGCCCTTTGGTACAGTACTGCCACGTGGAAGGGCTCTGCTGGCTTTGAAATAATTATATTTTTGCAAGTTAGTTGTGTTTTCAGACGTCATTTTGGCATTGTCTGTGGAGAGATTGCTGTACATACAGTCTCTACATCATCTTAAACAGGCTCTGCTCTTCATAGGTCCAAAAAACGGTATCGAGTATCTCCTTTTTTGTTTTTAAACTCCAGGAGCTGGAAGTATCATGTGTTTATGTTACAGGAACTCCTGAAGCCTGGAGAGTGATGATGTCTCTGAAGTCCGGGCTGCTAGCTGAAAGTACGTGGGCCTTAGATACCATAAACATCCTGCTCTATGATGACAACAGCATAATGACCTTCAACCTCAGCCAGGTGGGTGCAGATGCTCTCTGATGCAGGTCTTTGAAGTGCTAATTTTGTAGGGTTTTCTGTCAGTGAGACAGCAACAAGCAGCTCGTGCCCTTGTAGGGCCAGATTCCCAAATATCCGGTACCTGCGGAGCATGCCAGGTCTGCAGAGAGCACGGGGTCTGCGTCACTGTGCGCTGGTGATTCTCTGGCCCATGTAATTGATAACGTTTGGTGTGCGAGCGTGTGTTCTCTCCTCTCTGGTGAGGTGTATTGCTCCTGTAACGGAGGAGGTGAATAATGGTGGACTTTGCAGCGAGAGCGCTATGGAAGGCTGGAGGCCGCTTGCATTTTTGGGTGTTGATGGTGTTCCTTCACCTCTGGCTCTGTCTTTGCCCTGGGACAGTGCGCAGCGAGGCCGGGATGCCAGTCCGGAGGGGCCGGCCTCTCTGTCAGCTGCCCCGTGCCTCTGTGGCTGTTGTAAAAACTGCTGGGAAAAGGCTGTTTTGCCCTTCGCCTCCCTGTGTATTAACCGGAGGGGAGGTAAAACCAAGAGCCCGTGTGCGTTTGCACAGGTATGTGTGTGTGGAGGGGGGGCGGCTTGGATACTGACAGTCAGTACCTGGTTTTGCGTTTGTTCCTTTTCTCAGAGGATAGAAAGCTTTCTTTTCCAAACAGTTTATTGCCAGCATGAAAAGAACCCGTTAATTAACAGCACTGCTTAGATTCTTAGCCCTTTACGCCCTGCTTTCCCAGTTGCTCGTGCTGGCCTAAGTTGTTTTCTGATCACTGTTCCCTTCCTTCCTTCCCTTCCCGTTTTTCTCCTCCCTCGTAGCTGCCAGGCTTGCTGGAACTCTTGGTGGAGTATTTCCGGCGCTGCCTGATCGAGATCTTTGGAATCCTGAAGGAATATGAGGTGGGAGACCCAGGGCAAAGAACACTATTAGATCCCGAAAGGTTCTGCAAGTCTTCAGCTTCCTCTCATGAAGAAGGGGAGGAGGATGATGAACCACGGAGCCTGAACTGTGAGGAGGAAGAAGAGGATGAGGAAGAGGAGGAGGCTGCGTTTTCGAGCAAGGACAAAGCACCTCTAGAGAGCAGCGAGGAAAAACTAGTTAGTAAATTTGACAAGCTTCCAGTCAAAGTTGTGCAGAAAAACGACCCCTTTGTGGTAGATTATTCCGACAAGTTGGGGCGAGTGCAGGAGTTTGAAAGCGGGCTGCTGCACTGGCGGATTGGTGGCGGAGACACCACCGAGCACATTCAGACCCACTTTGAGAGCAAGACGGAGCTACCTTTGACTCATAAACGAGCTTCCTGCAACTCTGTCTTGAGGAAACGTTCAGCAGCTGAGAGCAATCCCAGCACCAGGGAAGGAGAGACTCCTCCATCCGACAGCTCCTCGGAGAAAAGGATAACTGCCACCATGGACGACATGCTTTCGGCACGTCCGGGCTCCCTGGCAGGGGAGGAGGAAGAGGTCAAAGCTTTGGAAACAGCGAAAGAAAGCAGCAAGTTTCCCTTTGGCATTAGTCCAGCTCAGAGCCACAGAAATATAAAAATTCTGGAGGACGAACCTCACAGTAAAGACGAGACGCCCCTCTGCACCCTCCTAGACTGGCAGGACTCTCTGGCGAAGCGCTGCATCTGCGTCTCAAACATAATCAGGAGTTTATCGTTTGTGCCGGGCAACGACTTTGAAATGTCTAAACATCCCGGGCTGCTGCTGATTCTAGGGAAACTGATTCTCTTACACCACAAGCATCCGGAACGCAAACAGGCACCCCTGACCTATGAGAAAGAGGAGGAGCAGGACCAAGGGGTGAGCTGCAACAAGGTGGAGTGGTGGTGGGACTGCTTGGAGATGCTGCGTGAAAATACCCTGGTCACGTTGGCCAACATTTCTGGCCAGCTGGACCTCTCCCCTTACCCGGAAAGCATCTGTTTGCCTATCCTGGATGGACTCCTCCACTGGGCAGTATGTCCGTCAGCAGAGGCCCAGGATCCCTTTCCAACACTGGGGCCCAATGCGGTCCTCTCCCCTCAGAGACTGGTTTTGGAAACACTCAGCAAACTCAGCATCCAGGACAACAACGTGGATTTGATTCTTGCAACTCCCCCCTTCAGTCGCTTGGAGAAGCTGTACAGCACCATGGTGCGGTTCCTTAGTGACAGAAAGAACCCGGTGTGTCGAGAGATGGCTGTGGTACTACTGGCCAACTTGGCACAGGGGGACAGCCTGGCAGCAAGAGCGATTGCTGTGCAGAAGGGCAGCATTGGCAACTTGCTGGGCTTCTTGGAGGACAGCCTGGCCGCCACGCAGTTCCAGCAGAGCCAGGCCGGCTTGATGCACATGCAGAACCCACCCTTTGAGTCGACGAGCGTGGACATGATGCGCCGAGCTGCTCGGGCGCTGCTCGCCCTGGCCAAGGTGGACGAGAACCACTCGGAGTTCACGTTATACGAATCGCGGCTGTTGGACATCTCCGTGTCGCCTTTGATGAACTCTTTGGTTTCACAAGTTATTTGTGATGTACTGTTTTTAATTGGCCAGTCATGACAGCTGTGGGATCCGAGACCCTGTGTGCGTGTGCGTGAGTGGAGAACTTAGAAACTGACTGTTGCCCTTTATTTATGCAAAACCACCTCAGAATCCACTGTCTGCCCTGTGCTGTCCTGCTTCTCCCTCGGGGAAAGATGTCCCCGATCCCTCTCCCCTTCCCCTGCCCTTCAAATTTGTCCTGAATCCCTTATTAAAGGAGACAAAGTTCTGTCTACATAGAAGACTTTTTTTATTTTAACCAAAGTTACTGTCGTTTACAGTGAGTTTGGGGAAAACGACTTGCCGTGTTATCACATTGACAGGCACCACTTTCATAACTGTTTTTAATGGTAAACTCTGAAGGACAAAAGTGACTGCTGAACTCTGTGTGGTTTATCGTTGTACATTCACAATCTTGCAGGAACCAAGAAGTTACCAGTTGTGAACAGACCTTGTCCAAGGGAGGCCTGTGCAGTAGCGTGTAGAACTTCATGTACTGTACACCTTAAACTGTAAACATACTGTAATAATGTCTCACATGGAAAAAAAAAAAAAGAAAAAAACGCTGGATCAGCAGCAAGCTGTAGTTTTTAAAAATGTTTTTAGTTAATGTTGAGGAGAAAAAAAGGCTTTTCCCCCAAAGTATCATGTGTGAACCTACAACACCCTGACCTCTTTCTCTCTTCCTCCTTGATTGTATGAATAACCCTCAGATCACCTCTTAGAACTGGTTTTAACCTTTAGCTGCAGCCCGAACGCTGCCACGTGTGTATATATATATGACGTTGTACATTGCACATACCCTAAGATTCCTTGCAGTTTTGTCCCCCTCTCCCTACCCCTTTATAGTATGACGAGTTAACGAGTTGATGACCTGCAAAAGCGAGACACAATTATTTAATCTCTTGCCAGACATCCCTCCCTGGAGGATGCTGTACAGGTCTCTGTGTATAAAGTCATTGCTGTCTCAGCAGCCAATCAACTTATAGTTTATTTTTCCTGTTTTTGTTTTCTTTCTAATCGAGGTGTGAAAAAGTTCTAGGTTCAGTTGAAGTTCCTGATGAAGAAACACAATTGAGATTTTTCAGTGATGAATTCTGCATATTTGTATTTCAGACGATGTAGCTAAAAACTTGATGTAAATTCCTCCCTTTTTTCCTTTTTTGGCTTAATGAATATCATTTATTCAGTATGAAATCTTTATACTATATGTTCCACGTGTTAAGAATAAATGTACATTAAATCTTGGTAAGATGTTTGTAAGGGTTTTTTTTATTAGCAGAGTGGGGAGGTCGCTTCAGTGCTTGTCAGGTCTTGTAGATGGTGATGTTGTAGGTCGGCTCCTCCTCGCCACGCAGCACCGAGACCTCTAAAGGTCCTGCGCGTTACAGCGGTGTCTGGGGATGCCGAAGTCCTGTCTGGCTGTAGGGAACCAAAATGCCATGTGCTCTGGCTCTGTTTTCTCTGTTGGGCTTGTTTCAGTGACGGAGTTCTGGCTTAGGCTCAGGTAGGAGTGGATTTGCAGTGTGAGGTGAAGCTACAGCAGAGGCACAGTTCCCAGGGTGAAAAAGGCGGTTGCTCGGAAGGGAGGCAGTTGCCTTTCGGCTCTGTAAAATGGAAAATTTTCATTCCCCTCGCATTTTTCACATTTTCTTGGAACCGCGGTGTGGACTCTGACTTCCTTCAGAGGACGGGGTTTTCCAGCGGACAGAGCTCTGATGCCCTTCAGCAAACAGCCAAAGTTCAGGCTCTTCATATGAAAATCTGCGCGTTTTCATGGGTTAGTAAATGGGTATTTTATTTAGCCTGAAGCTTTATCCTCACATGATAATAGAAGTAGGCTAGCTAGAACTGCACCAAGCTCATTTAAGCAAAAGAGCCAGTTAAAGAAAAAGGAGAAGCTTTTTTAAAGGCAAATGTGATTTTTTTCTTGAAGAAATGGCCTCATTTTATCCCCGTAGTTCTCTCCTAGGAAGCTCTCAGTTCCCTGAGCCCTCCCTTAGCTGTATTTCTTAAACTTCAGGTTCCTGGAAGTAATTGTGCTAGAATCAAACTGACTCTTTTCTGAATAAGTCTGTTTATCAGCAGGAATTGCAGGAGCTCTTTGCCCGGCAGGAGGAGAGTCCTTAGAATGGATTTCTTAAGAGACAGCAATGGTGCTAGGCTTCCTTGGCTTTAAAAAATACTGACTGGAAACCAAGTTGTGAGATAAGAATTCTACTGGACTTTGCTGTTCTGCGACAATGTCGTTGATTTAAAACTGACTTCTCTGATAATTTAGTTCTGTACTCCAGGAGCTTTGTTTAATCTGATTAATGTAAAAGTTTTACTTCTTTTTAGAAAAAGAAAGGACCTCAGCAGCAAGGTTGAAGAAGGTGATGTAAGCAGGTTTTGTACAGCTTCTGTGTTCGTGTTACGGTAAATTTAATCATAAGCAATACTACATTTGGGATGGAAAGAACAGTCACAAGTGGTACTAACTACCCATTTTACCGGTATTTATACAACCAGTTGATCTGAGGGGAGTAATTCTGTTCCCCCAGCGGTTGCATGCACGCAGACACATACACCTCTCGCACTTCTAAAATGGTTAAAAGAAAAAAGCATACATGAGAAATTAGTAAAATGAGAACAAGTACTGTTCACAGTTTGTAATTGGGGACTATTTTGAGAAGCCCACCTCATCGCAAACTCAACTTGGCTCCCCAGAATGCAAATCACAGAATGGTCTGGGTTAGAAGGGACCTTAAAGACCCTCCATTCCCACCCCCTGCCCTGGGCAGGGACACCTCCCACCAGCCCAGGTTGCTCCAAGCCCCGTCCAACCTGGCCTTGAACCCCTCCAGACATGAGGCAGCCACAGCTTCTCTGGGCAACCTGGGCCAGGGGCTCACCACCCTCACAGCAAACACTTTCTTCCCAATATCTCATATAAATCTCCCCTCTCAGTTTAAAACAATTACCCGTGATGCTTTGACATGATTCGTACACAAAGCTTTCCATTTCTGCAGGCGTTCTGTAAAACGTCTCTCTCTGACCTGGACCAGCAAGGGGAAAAACTTGACTCCTTCCCAAGCCAGAGCCCTGTTTAAAGGCACTTGGGGGTCTCCCTTGAGGTCTCAGTGGGCAGCGATGGTTTCTCCATCGTTGCTGCAGTAGATATGGTCAGGCCTGTGCTGCGGCATGTCGGTTTTAAGCCCAAAGAGTTGTTGCTGGTGCTGTGCCAGCAGCAGGAGTGAGCCCTGAGGGTGCTGTCAGGGCCCTCATGGCTGTGGCCCAGTGTGGCATGAGCTGGGCCGGGGCCATGGCAAAAACCAACACCTCCGTCATCACGCAGACAGGATTTTGAGGGAAACCTGCCCACCCTCTTGTAAGAGTAAGTAATTAATATAATAACATGCGTTTATTACCCGGCTATTGTTAACGTGATGTTGCTTAATGTGTTTTGGCACGAGCCGCGGTTGGGCCCTGCCGTGTGGCGGCTCCCTTTGAGCTGGGTGTCGGCACACCCCTGGGAGCGACGCCTCGGGTGGAGCAGGGCCCCGCCTGTTCCGCCCCGTCCCCTCCGGCCCTGCCTGCCCGGTGCCTGCCCGGCGCCACGGGGCCGATGGCGAGTGAGGCCCACAGGCCGCGGAGCCCCCGGCGCCTCCGCCCGCCCTTAACAAAGATGGCGCCGTCCGCCCCTTCCTCCCCCCTTCCCAACCACCACCGCACACGTGACGCGGCGGCGCGCGCAGCCCCGGAAGAGGCGAGACCGGAAGCGCNCCCCCCCCGCGGGCTGCTCCGTGCGGCCTGCTCCGTGCGGCCAGGGGTGTCAACCCGCTAACGAACGCACAGGCAGTAATTGTCCATCATCTTGGAAATACCCCTATTAAGCGCTTCGACCCCAGCTGGGTCCCACAAATCCTGGCTCCAACGCCCGGGGAACGGGCCCTGCCTCCCCCCATGGCCTCTGAGCC
>VWZL01006238.1:10301-36031 GCA_013396915.1 Stercorarius parasiticus | reverse complement strand
CAGTGTGTGGCAAGGACCCTCCAGGCATGAATGGGGTCCGGGTGGGCTTGAAAACCCCCTAGAAAAGGGTAGTTGGAGGGGGGAGAGGGTCTTGGGGAGGGTGACTGGGTTCTGTTAGAAGGGGCCCTGCGATGGGGTGGGGGGAGCAGAGCGGTTGGTGCCAGGGGAAACTTGACTCTCTGTTCCCTTGTACTTGTAGAGCCTGAGCCATGAGTCAGGTCGGCTGCCTCAGGGCTGGCAGCGGGTCCCGGCTCCCCAGGCTCGGCTACTGAGGCACGGAGGGGTGGGGGGAGCCCAAATATCTTCCTTTAGTCAGGACTATGCTGGGGAGGGGGGAGGAGAGCATCTCCCGGGTGGAGGCACCCTCTTCTCCGCTGCATCTGGTGTAGGGCAAGGTGAAAGTAGCTTGTCAAAAGCTATTTGGCACCTGTGGGAGGCAAGATATTGTGGGAATGTAAACGTCTTCTGGTTAGATTTGTTTTGGTGACTAGAACCGGAGCTGGTAAGAGGCAAAGGAAAGGTCTTGAAGTCCTCTGATGGCTGAGGGTTTCTCTTGCTCTGCTGATTTGAAATGTGAGCTGAACCAGAAATAAGCAGGGTTGGGACTGGGCACCGTCCTCATCCCCCCAGAGGGATGGTAACGATGGGTGGAAACCTCATCTGGGATAAAACGGGGCACTTTTGGTTCTTAAACCTGTGACCGTGTCCCCTCCCAGTGTTCACATGTCTGGCAGTGTTCTTGGGGAAGTTGAGAGCCATATTCCCCTTTCCACAGGCCCCAAAACAGCTTCTTTACACTAGTTTGTGGCTAGAAACCAAAATGACTTTCTCAAAGCCTTCAAATTTGCATTTGGCAAGATTTAGCCATCCTTCCTGAGCTTCTCTGGTGGAGAGTGGCCAGGATTTTTATTTATTATAATGCAATATGCTGAAGCTTCCTGGTCAGCACGATGGCACTTGCCACCCAAATCACAGCAAGGAAAGAAGAAACCCACGGGAAGACTTGTGGCTGAACCCTGACTTTGTTCGGTGCTCTCGGAGTGTTGCTGCTGCCCCACTGCTTTTCTAGAAGTAGTTAGAGCGAGATCACTGATCACCACCCTAAAAGAAATTACTTTAATTGTTGCAGTAGAGTTGGTGAAGCATCATCTAGTGGGGATGTCTGCATGCACTTGATTTTCTGGCTTCTTAGCTGTGTCCTTTGGGCAGTTTTGCAGACAGGCATCCAACGTTCCTGCTTTATCTTTGCTCACCGTGTGAGCAGGCACGGGGGAAGTCGTACCTGTCGGTCTGATAAAGCCAGTTACGTGAGGAAGAAGAGAGCGCTTTGCTCTTTATTGGTTGCGGCAGCTGCGGTGCCTCAGCCCGGGGCTGAGTGTCTGGGGGCAAGACCCCCTGGGTCTTTTTCTTTTGCTTTGAGGCTTCCTTTGAGATCTTGATCTTGTTGCCATCTCTGAGCTGAGGAGGAGAAACTGGCTTCAGAAAGCTTGAAGGGTTTTGAGAGCGTTACTTAAGAGAAAATATGCAAGTACACGAGTAAATCTCGTCTCCCTTCCTGATGGAATAATTGCCATTGTTTGCTTCTCCGGCTAGCGAGGTGTTGGCTAACGCGTGTTTCCCACAGGATTTGAATTCTGGTTGTGACAGAGCCTCCGCCGCCTGACGTGTGCGATATGTGACGTACGTTCACCTCGGCTGATCCCTGACGGCGCAGGCTTTAAATCTCGGATTTCAGCCCCAGCTCCGGGCGACTCGGGGCCTCTCAGGGTGGTCTACCTCTGCCCTGGGCAGTGTTTGGGCTTTGGGTAGAACTTGGTTCCTCCATAGCTCCTGGAGAGGACAGGTAGAGCTGGGGATGCTGAGAGCTGTGAGCCAAGGAGGGTGATCCTGAAATGGGTGCTGGAAGGGCTTGCCCACCACACGTTGGGTGACGTGACTGTGGAGGAGCTGCCTGCGCCGAGGTCCCACTGTGGTTGTCCCTCTCCTGAGGTGTCCCCAGCGCCTGTGTTTATTTGCCTCCTCTTGGCAGGACTTCTCCTGCCTTGCTGAGTGTGCTTTCCCGGTGTAGTAACGAGGCCCTGAGCAAACACCAGGTCAGAGCCGTAACTGGGGCTTTTGTTTTTGCCTTGGGCAGAGGCTGGGAGGGCAGCAGGATCGATTTTTGGCCGGACAGTGCCAATGCATGGCTTCAGCTTGAGGATCTGATGGCCATAGCTGTGCCTTGCTTACCTTGCAACCCCTTCTGATGCCAGGGAGGGGACAAAAGGAGGCCAGTTGTTTCAGGCACGAGGTTTTGCTTTGCTCCTTGGTAAATCTTAAACCACCTCAAGCCCTGCCACGGCTTTTTGGGGGGACTGTCACCCTCAGTGGACCATGGTGCAGTTTGCCCCAGGGGGCTGTTGCTCTATTACTGGCATTATCCGGCGTAGATAAAGGGGACGTGGATGATTTTGAGACCCTTCCCAGTCCGGGCAGGCAGCGGTTTCCCCTCTCCCTGCCTCAGCGTGTATTTCAACTCTCTGGGGAAACACCCAAAGAGGTTTTTTCATTTTGCTGCATTCGCTTTGAAGCAGCATGTGCCAAAAAATGCTAATGTGGGATTTCAGTTGTTTGGCCCTTTGTGCCTTGGGTGCCGCGGCTGCTTTATAATTACGGGTCCGAGGGACTTGAGAGTTCATTGTCACCCCAGCTTCAGGCCCCTCCCTGGAGTCCACAGACAAAAGAATTGCTCTCAAAATGGCTCAGTCACTACTGGGGACAGGGAAATCATCCCAACACGTCTGAAGTGAGCTGAGAGCAGGGTCCCAAACTGCCGAGCCCTTAATGTAGGTGTAAACACCCAGAAAGCCTTGCCGTCCCCCCATATTCCTGCAAGAGGGACAAAGCTTTCTTGGTCCCACCTAGCCAAGACTGAGCATGCAGGAGGGAAGATGAGTTTATTAAATAGAAACATCTGAATGGCTCGTCATCCTCAAGCTTAAAATAGGACCATCAAATGACTCCAAGTCCCGTCTCTGTTATAAAAATCTCTCTTCTTCCCAGCCATCAGCTGTGAAGTCTCTGTGGGTGTCGCAGGTTAGTATTGTCAGCCGGGTCCTGTTGCCCAAACTCTCGCTGTCCCTTTTGGTGCTGTGGGAGTCGTGCCTGTGTGTGTGGTGCCCACCCCGGCGTGGGGCAAAGCTCCTTTTCTCTAAGATAGAGACAAAAGATTACCGTTGAAAGAACAAAGGTAGGAGCCAGCTTGTCTAAATAAATGACAGATTCATCTGTCAGAGGGAAGCTGATCTCGCAAAGTGGTAGCTAGAAAGCGAATGAGAATCATGTGGTTTGGGGGGGGCACAGATGACCTGGAGTACCATTTCCTGAATTATAACTGAATTTCCCTTTGGAAAGTAAAAGCTGCTCCTCCCTCCCTCTGGCTCCGCTGTGTATTGTTGAAGGGGTCCGCTTGGTGTTTTATTTCTTCTCCCTGCCACCCCTTTTTAGCCCTGCAGGTTGCAAAGGCTTTTTTTTTTTTTTTGAGATGGAGGTGAATTAAAGCTGCCTGTGCTACTTTGCTGTGCTCATCCAAAGCTTCCTTCTCCAGGATCAGGGCTTTGTTTTCCACCCAACGAGGTATCGCACCACGCGTTCTTGCTTCTTCTTGATTACTCTGTAATAGTGGTGATTAAATGTATTCTCTCGCTGCATCCCTACGGACTCTGCCTTGTTTAAAAAGCGGAGCGCTCCCGGGGCAGAAAGATACCTTACGTCTGACCTAAATCTTACTCTTCTGGGAAAGGATTGTTTATCTTCCCCCAAATTAAGAAGGTGGTGCAGCCGGCAGGATGCTAATTCGGATTTTCCCTGTCGCCAGCTCCCTCTGGGGTTGGGTTTTGAGCAAGTCCTGTAATCGCTCAGCTGGAATAGGGGCTTGGTGATGTTTGAGGGCAGGCTGGAAAAGGAATGCTCAGAGCATTTATCGTTAGGATTTGTATCCCCAAAGTAGCTCCCAATAGCCCTAAAGCCGGACTTTAAATTTATCAACACCCTGGAAAACCCGGTGCTTTGGCGTTTCTTGAATAGGTGCTGTTGTCTGGGAGCGGGGATCGACTTAAATCATGGCAGTGTTTTGGTGGAAAGCGGGAGTAATGCAGAGCTGTAAAACTGATGGGCTTCGGCCAACGGTAGGATTAATTTTCAAATGGCAGAACCTTGTGCAAAGCCAATGTGCCAGAAGATGCTGCTGGAGGGAAGGAGAGTCTCCCCAGCTCTTCTGCAGGTTACAGGGGCAGGACTTGCCATCAGGTGTTCCAGAAAGCGGTCTTGTCCAAAATACCTTCAGCAAAAATAAGTCTGACCCCTCTTCTGCCGGGAAACTTGAGATAACCTCATTCCTCCTCCCCCTGAGATAGTTTTGCTCTGAACCATACGGAAAAGCAATAACAGGAATACTGGGTGGTGTCTGGCCTGGCTGCGTTAGCCCTCGCTCGTTATGTGCCTCCTTTCCAGCCCCTTCACTGAAGCTGAAGGTAGTTTTACTGAACTTGCTCACTGATTTATTTTCTTTTAATTGTGATTTTTGCAGTTCTGTGGTGCTCTTTGACTCCCAAGTGGTTTGATAACGAGGACCAAAGAGTTTGTGTGTCTGCTGTACCTCAGAGTTGGTATTTCTGGGGGAGCAGGGGGGCATGGCTCTGGCCAGAGGGCTGGTCTCAGGAAAGGGGTGCTGGGGGAAGAAATACAGCTGGGAATCAGGAGCAGATGCTGGAAACTTCTCGCTCACTGTCCTTTTTGTCTTCAGAGTTTCCACCCTTCAGGCCTGCCATCTGCCCGCTGCTCCGTGGGCTGCTCCATCATCTGCTGCTGAAGACATCATGCACCTGAGTCTCATTTATTTGACTTGGAGATTTTTTTATTTATTTCAAATGTTTTTCAGTGGAGAGAGTAACTCATTGTCAGTCAAGATGGATTTGTGTTTCTGTGCACATTTACACAGGGTTTTGTTTGTTGGTGTTCTTGTGAACACTGATCTTTGGTCAAGGTCTGCTGTGCTGACAAGACACGAAGGAAAACTGGTTTCTTCCCAGCCCTGATGAGTTATGTTGGTTTTGGATTGGAGTTATCCCAAATAACTAGTTGCTGTGAAGTGCGTCTTTTCCTGCAATCGCTGGAATAAGCCCCAAACGGTGGATCCGGAGTTTCAGTGAGGTCAGTGCTCGTCTGCTGACGTGAGCAGTGACCTGTGCTAACCAACCTCCAGGTGGTGGAGGCGCAAACCCCATCCTTTTTGATACATCCTCTTCTCCTCCCCTTGGGTGAGCACCTCTTCTGCTCACCTCTGCAGAAGGCAGAGGAGTTGCTCATTTGGGGGCTTTTAAATGGATTTTTAGATATCATGCCTGGCCTCAGCTCTCTTCTGGGTACTTAGAAAATGCTGGTAACCTTGTATGCGGAAACCTGTTCTTAATTCTGCCTCTTGGATTAAAAAATGGCTTTATTTCTCCGTGGCTAGGTGTGCTGACCTCCTCGCAAAGCACTTGGCAGTTTGCGGGTGAAGAGAGATTGAGGAAGGGTTTACTGTTTCTGCAAAGCGGCGAGAAGTGTCTAGATAATGGTACAGAGATTGTGTCTCCCCTATCTTTTTCTGGGCCTTTTCCCAACGCGTCACCCGCTTGCTGGCATGGACACGTCAGCAGTATCCAGTGACTTCCAGGAGTGTCCTGTGCCTCCATCAACAGGCTTGTAAAACAAGTGTAAGGGAGAGGGAGGAAGATGTGCTAATCCGAGGCAGTAAAATCAGTCATGCGTACATCAGCTGCCGACTGCTAACGGTGGTGGGAAAGATAACCCCGACAGGAATCTACAGCATGCAAGAGCTCTTTATCTAGAAATTGAATTCACGAACTCTCTTACACAGCTTTGAGGCCGTTGGTTTAATGTCCTTAACATAATTTATCAGAACAAATCTATTGATGCAGAGAATTTCAGAATTATTACTCACTGCTTGGCCTTCTGGCCAAGATCAAGTGTTTGTAAGTGTTTTATCTTCCTCTGGAGGGCCGTGTTCCGCGCTGGCAGGGGCAGGCTGCGTGAGCTCACGGCTTTTCTTCCATGTCCAGCTGCTGTGATGAAGAGCGTTGGCTTTGACTCTTAGCTCAGGCCGGACTTCTGCAGTTTTCCATCAGAGCTTCCTGAGAGAAGCAAATAAAATATTTAGGCTCTTATCTTCCAGAGCTGTGGAAGAGGTTTTTATTGTGCGCGACTAAGGTGCCTGGCTTAGAAGTGTTTTGCTTCTGAAGTTTAGACCTTTGTTTTCTTAACTGGTAGAAATAGGATTTCTTTTTGTGTTTCTTTAACTTTCTTGGGGAAAATATCTCGTGTTTCTTCAATTAGCTGAAGTATCAGTTCACCGTGACAACTGTATAACCTCTTTGTTTTTCCTCGTATAGATTTCAGCTTTTTGTGCTGCTCGGTGATGTCGTTTCGAAGAGGTAGATGTATTGCATATATGTGCTTAACAAAAAAAGCATGGTTTCTTCCTCTCCAGTAACCAGCAGCAAAATGCCAAATTACGTAACTGTCTTGGCTTTTGAGGATTGACCAAACTTGGTGGGTTGTTTCTTTTTTTCCCCCTAAATAAGCTGCTACCACTCTCAACAAAAAGCTGCTGTTTGATTGAAGTGTGTTGTGTAAGCGCTCTCCTGACATCTAAACAGCTCTCCGCATCGCTGTGCGCACCAGCAGGATTGTTCCAGCGGGGCTTTTCTGCTTTTGGTTTCTGCCTGGTTTGCACTTTGAAGAAAAGAAATCTCGCCGCTGTTCCCATTTGCAGCCATAGCCTTGGACTGGGGGGGACTGATCCCAACAGGCTTTTTTTGAGGGCGGAGGGCGGGAGAGTGGGGATTAGCAGGTAGAGGGGGAAAAAAAAATGTGTTGGGGGATTTCTGTGCGGACAGAGACTTGGATGTGTCTGCGGGGGCTCCAAGGTGCTGCACGGCCTCCAGGTAGTGTTTGGTGGGTCTAAGGCTTGGGCTCACGACCGACTTCTGTGTGTGCAGAAGTGCTTTTACCGACGGTGCCACTGCCTGCAGGCAGAGTCCAAGTGAGGAGGGAGAATATTCCCATTTTTGAGCATTAAGAGGACCTGTTTGGGGCAAACCCTGCTGCCTCCCTCGCCCTGGCTGCTTGTTTGGCGGAGCTAAAGCCCGCCGTCAGCAGCAGGGCCAGGGAGGACGGGCAGTGCATGCCGGTGGGATGTGTCCTGGCGCTCAGCTTGCCCTGCTCAGATGCTGGAGAGTCAAGCTTGATGATGTGTTTGGGTGTGCTAACATTTTCACTTTTTATTTTCGTCTAAAATATGAGGCGCAGCTCAAATCTGTCTGAGCAGCTCTATTTAAAAATAGAGCAAAGTGGGTATTTGTCCCGGCTGTACCAAATTAGCATGCTCGTTTGCTAGACAAGTGAGGATCTGACCCGAATGCCTTGTTCCATGCTCCTTCCAGTGAAATATTTGTCTGCACTGTTTGACCAGGTGCCATCCCCACAACTTTTTAGCTTTTTTTCCTAGCATTTATTTCACAGTCAGTAAGAGTATACTATCTGTTGCTGGCTGAAAATAATCCCGCACAGCTAAGGCTGGCGGAAGGCAGCTATTTATTTAGGTTGATTCAGCTTCCAGTAAACAGCTCGGAGGAATGCTCTGAAGTCGCCCGTAGGGATTGCTCCCAGAATCGTGAAAGAAAGCAAAAAGGAAACTTTTTGGGACATCATGAATTCGGTTTTGGACAGGACTTTCTAACCCTGATCCGTTTCCTTTGGTCAGAATTAACTATTTAGGTCTCTCAAGCCATTTTTTCAGTTGCCAATCTGGGTCAGAATTATGGCTGATGATCTTTCATTTTAAAGAGGCGTTTAGATGCAGAAATAGCAGTTTATTGGAGATTATTTCACTTTGTTACATTTATGCCATTGAATTTAACACCTTCACTTCTCCAAGCAGAGTGTGTGGGACGACACCAAACTGCCTCTACATAGCAATAAAAAGAGGTGGAGATAACTGAAACATTTTCATATGGAAACCTCTGGGTTTTGTTCTCTGGCCTCAGCTGGTAATGCTTTCGGTGACGGAGGGTGCTTGTTTTTGCAGGAGGACACACGATAGACCTGTACATGGCTTCAGTCCTGCCTTGGAGCCGAGCAGACCTCGTCAGCTGCGTCTTCATCCTTACACTCGGGTGTGAATAAGCGTTTTTTTTTATCATGGTCAAACAGGAATTACCTATTTCCCAACCAGCAGCAAACTTGTTTGGAAACTAGCGGGAGGGAGGGGGAGCTTCCTGCCGCGGAAACTGGGTGTGCTGGGAGCGGAGCGATGCTGCGACCGCGCCGATGCTGGGACTGCAGGCTGCGGCTTTCCCTTGTTGACTCACCCTTTCTTGTAACCAGCTGGTGGGGAGGATTGTCATTGTCACTTCCTAAATCACTTCAGGAAAGGGCAAACCAAGACACCGTGGTCTTGGGACAGTGGGGGAAGAGGAGAAGGTGAAGCCGGTGCTCTGGGCTGCGCTGAGGTGCTGTACATCTTCCTCAAACTCATGGTGACACCTCTAAGATAAAGATATCTCATGGTATCACAGGGGACAAACCAGATCTGCCTTGGGATGCTGACTCTTCCAACCAAGGCTCATCGTATATTCTCACTTTTAATGTTTGTTGCACGTGATTAAGGCAGCACAGAGAAAAGATTTGCTGCCGGGTCCTCTGGCGAGAGAGCTTTAGTTAAATCCTAGTGGAATACGGTTTTGCACGGATGATTAAATATTAACACAGTGAATCTCCAAGGTGATAAGGCTGGTGGTGCTGCTTTGGGATTGCTTAAATCATGGGGCTTTTAGAGGTTTTGATTTACATAATTACAGATACTTCCTTAAAAAGAGACTTAATTGCTATTGAACAGGGGTTATATTGTGATGCTCGGGATGTTTCCTCCGTCCCTGGGTCCTGATGGATCTTGGCAAGTTCAAAAGCTTTGTGGCAAGGTGATGGAGTTGAGCTATATTGGTTTCTTCTTGACCCACGAAGTCCCAGAAACTTCCTCTGAGCTGGAGATGGTCCCTCAGGGCTGGTGGCGAGGGGAAGAGGGAAGGGATGCGAGAGGTGAAGCGGGGTGGTGGGCTCCAAAGAGCCCTGAGTGCCCTGGAAGGAGGAGGAGGCGGTGGCCACGGTGCAGGAAAGCCGGCTGCGAAAAACTTCAAATGCAAAAATTAGAGCTTGTTGGGAGAAACTTTCTTGTCTTTAAAGGGGGATGAGAGGGGGTGGGAAGGCGGTTGGAGCCAGTCGCTCTGTGCTCGCTTTGTTTAGCAAAAAGCATTTGTCACAATTTTTTTTTTTTCCCTTCTTGTTTGCTTGTTTAATATGTATTGAAATGAGAACTTTGATCATTCGATAAGGGGATCAGAAGGCTGCTGGGTTTTGCTGTTAAGTACCTCTGTTCCTTTTGCTGAACTGCAGTTTTTGTAGAGCTGTAGTGCTTGCTGAAATCACAGCGTGAGTCTTTGCTCTGGTTGTAATGGGCGATCAGAAGGGGCTTCGCTGCTGAGCGAGCGGTGGGTGGACCCAGAAGGATTTGATGTGGTAATGCCTAATCTGGTAAAACAATTACTGGACGCCAGGGGAAGTTACCCTCCGCTTAGTCGGCGGTGCGATGGGGGTGTTGCCTTTGGGTGAGGACAGTTTTTATAAGGCTGCGGTCATGGCTCCCACCTAAAAAAAACCCAGTTGCTGTGTCTGAAGCAGAAAGCAAAACAAAATGAAAGAGCTTGGCCGGTTTTCTGGGCTGAAGGCACATCACTGTTTTATGCATCTGCCTGGCGGGGGCAGTGTCCCTGTCCTGGGAGCTCTTGGCCTCACCGGTGTTGGTCTCGATCTGCTTTTGTGGTGTAGACAGACATCGCAGAGGGACAGTGTCATCTAATTGCTTTTTTTTTTTTTTGCCTTACTGCATCCAAAAAAAGCCAAGACAGGAATCCAGCCTAAAAGAGAAAAGTTGGTACATCACCTCGCAGATATTTAATGCTGCGGTAGTTATGAAAATCCCTGAGCTTGGCTTCGAGTGGAAGGGTTGATGTCCTGGGCCTTTTAATAAAAGGTCCTGGAAATAATTTTAAGATAAAGCGTGGTCAGCGCAGCTACTGAACGCTGCAGAGCACTTGGCCCTCCCAGTTCTAATTAACAGGCGGCAGTAATCCTGCACAGCTGTATAATTCCATTGAAGGCAGGGACGTTGCTGATGCCACACCTGAAGGTGGTCCGGTGTGTTGGTACGCGGGCAGAGGGGTGCTGGGAGCCAGCAGAGCGGGCAGAGCAGACCCTGGCCAGTAGCATCGGAACAGAACTGAGTTTGGCTGGCGAGCGGTAAGCAGAACCGCGTATCCTTGTGGCTTGACAAAAACTCTCTCTGCTTTAAGAGGAGAAGCTGGGAAGAAATCAGCCATGAGTCAGTGCTTTTTTCAGATTCCTTAAACATTGGAACCAGAGCGTTGCAACCAAAGCGGTGTGTCAGGCTTTTTTTTCAGATGCATAATAACTATTAACCCTTTCTGAGTGTGGCTTTTTTCTTTTGACAGGATCATCTACTTTCAAAAAATCACTCACCCCTGAGGTAAGTTTCTCACCGACAAACTAGTTTGTTCCCTGGCTGAGAGAATGCCCAATTTCAGACTTGAATGAGATCAGACAAATAGCAGACAAGTTAGGGGTAAACCAGGCAGGGGTAAGTACAGTAAGTTGCAGATACACGTTTGGGAAATCGGAGCATCTCTCCGTACAAAAAGAATCTCCACTTAAAAACCCAGCTTGTCCTGAAACTCAACAATTCTTGTGCCAGCAAAACACCACGTAGATATTCTGCTGTGAGCAAGATGTTCGACTCATTTTGACTGAGAAACGCCATTTAACAACCACGTGTGTTAGAAGATGATGAGTCAAGTGAGCTCTTGTGGCATGAATCACAGCAGAATTTGCCACCTTCCTAAAATGTTTCCTTAAAGACTTGGCCTTCCTGGCAGAAAGCATGGTGACCAGCTGTGGTCGGTCCAGACTCGCTTACAGCTGATCTGTTTGTGATGAGGGTGATTTTAGAAAAAGGCAAACCCTTCCAGGTGGTCTTGCGTGAAGGTGTTTCTCTCTAATTAGGTGTCTGGCCTCAATCACACAGGAGTCAGTGGGTTCCCTGAAGGCATTTCAGTGCTGTTGCTGTGCCAGGGGCCAGCCTGTGCTGTGTCCCCCTTTTGCAGATGTGCAGGGTCCTGGGGCTTCAGCACTTCCCAGGCTCCATCTTTGAGAATAACAAAGAATTATGCTGGGTGGTTCTGGGCAGACACCACCCTCTAAGACATCGGGTTTTACATCCTTGGTTCTTACCATCTTTTACTCCAACCCTAGATGCCCGGTTCTTCTGGGCAGCCGGGCTCACAGACGATAAAGAAAGGGCACAGAGGAGTGGACTCCACGGGCGAGACTACCTATAAAAAGGTAAGTTGTCTCTTGCACGACTCATTTGACTGTTGTTGTTCTCCTCTTTGCAATGCAAGTGCTGCCCAGAGCAGCAGCGTGTCTCACGAGGTTTGGTGTCAGACAGTGGGTAATGTCTGTGACAGTGGCTGAAGGTCTCAAAGGAAGCAAAAACTGAATATGCGCTTTTTTAGCTTCTCTTCTGTAGCCTTCTGAAGAGAGGATTATTTTTAAACTTTGCCCATTAGCAACACTTCCTAGGCCTCTTCTGGCTCATAGGGTGCTTTCCGTGCTCTTTGGGCACAATGGTTTCTATAGATCTTGTGGCATTACTGGAATTTGCTTTACAAAGGGGAGATTGTTTGGGTATTTTTTAAGAGTCTGTAAATGTGGGTATTTTATGGGTGCTGCTTCCAGTTTATTGGACTTATCAGAATGGTCTGACTTTCTCTGAGTGAGATGGACTTCTAGGATGTAGATTAAACGGGTAAGGGCTTGATATGGGCATGTCATCGCTTTGTGTAAGCGAAGCTTCTGGTCTGAAACCTCTGATTCAGATGTACCTCCATCTGTCGGGTGTCGGAGTGGATTCAAATGGTGTTTCCACAGAAGCCGGCGTTTGTTATACCGCCCTTTTTGAAATGGCTCCTGTCTCCAGGACTGGGATCTGGCTTTCGGTTTCCCAGCAAATTCAGAGATAGGAGGTTAGCAGTAATAGGAGAGAAAAGTAGAAGCCAGTGGGAAATGCCTGAAATGTTTCTTGCAAGGGTCCCAGAAACCTGGTGGGACACTGCATGGGATTTATCTGGGAACGAGACTAATGGACAGTCGGCCTGTTTCCCGCCCCTGCCTTTTCCAGGGGTGATAAGTTGTTTTTAAAAATTCTTTGCCCTCTAAAAGCGATTGTAAACAGGCAGTCAGCTGCTCAGCTGATCGTGCTGGCTAATAGAGGAGAAAAAATACTTGTTCCTTGGCAACCTGGCCCTGTGGCTCTGTGTTCACAAACAAGGCAGCAATGCTGCGCCGTGTTGGTTAGTTCTGTTTCTCATCAGTGAGACTGTTCTGGAAGTTTAAGCAGGGCTAGGTGAGCTGAGATCTATTTTCAGCAACTTTAGCCTTTAGAGGGTAAGGAGGGAAAGTGGAGTCAAGTTCTTCCTCCTTTCCCATCTCATACTGAAGTAAATGTCAGATACGCACAGGTAGCTGAAGTCGGGAAGGCCGTTGTCTCACAACAAGCTGGAGTTACTGCCAGGTTTTGTTGCTCCCTCCAGGGAACGGTGAGCAAGTCTCTTGCAGCTATAACAGAAAAACAGTTAAGTGGGAGAAATGTTCCCATTTGTTTTGCAAAGCTTCATGGAGGATGTGTGTCTGGAGAAAAGCCTTGAAATGTCTGTCCCCCAGCTACTGCGGTGGCCTCTGTTGCCAAATGCTTTGATCCATAGTGATTTCTTGCATGTGGCAGGGGCTGGGCTTTGTTTAGCTTAAGGAAACAAACACAAGCTAGCTGGATCCTGAGCCCTGGATCTTGTTCTGGGTCCAGTTGCTTTGTGTCGAAGCCAAGTGAAATGTCCGTGAGCCGCAGTGCACAAATCTGAGCTGCACCTGCTCTGCAGCCTCAACATTTCCAGCAGAGTTCATAGCTCCGTGCTCTGGGAACCGACAGGCTGTGTAACGTCAGGGTGTTGAGCAGATCTCATCTGGGCTCTTCTGGGAAAGACAGCCTGTAGCAGGGGCTGGACTGAAGCACGTCCCAGTGGTCTGAGATGAGATCATGTGCTTTGTAGACAGAAGAGGACTCTTGATGTGAGTAGCTGTTAGAAGAACAGTCCTACATTGTTCTTGGGCAGTTTGTGCAGAGGATGCAGGAGCGGGATTCATGTCTTCGCTCCTTATTTAAAGACGAGAGTGAACTCCTTAGGGTTAAAGAGCCACAACCCAGCAAGGGATGCAGACGGAGGAACACAGTAGCACCAAACAGAAGTGTGTGTTGTGTGCTGACCGTGCCTGCTTTGTCCTGTAGAAGACCCAAGTCTGTGCCCAAGCTGGGGAAGGGCAAGCTTCAAAGCGCGTAGTTCCAAGACCTGGCAGACCAAGGTGTCAAGAAGTGTGTTTAGTCCTGGGGGCACAAGATAATCTGTCCCTGGATGTTTTCCCCCTCTGACTGCAGGGTGTAGAGATGAGAGTGGGAGGATGAGATGAAATTCAGTCCTTTTAAGGACCAGCTGGATGTTGATTCCATTTGAGTCCTTTACTGCTCGACCACCCAGAGTGCAAATATAGAGTAGGATGCTATCAGGGAGACGAAGGGGTGTTCCCATTGCCAAAGTGATGTTAGTCCATGAGAAAGAAATGACAGAAGCTGGAATCAGTAGGTGTAAAATACCCCAGCTAACAGGGCTGTTTTAATCTGGGGGCTCTTTCTTCTTTAACTCCTTTCATTGCTATTTTCAGTCTGCTGCTCCACGTCGTCTAACTCATTTTCTCTGCCCCTCCAGACAACATCATCTGCCTTGAAAGGTGCCATTCAGCTGGGCATTACACACACAGTTGGAAGCTTGAGCACCAAACCCGAAAGAGATGTTCTCATGCAAGATTTCTACGTAGTAGAAAGTATTTTCTTCCCAAGGTTGGTGCTTGTTTTCTTCTCTCTCTGGTGCTTTGAGGGTGGGTAGCAGCATTAGCTCCTAACGCAGGCTTGCTGTTCTGTGTGCCTCTGTGTGTCCCTTTCGGGTGGGTGCTTTCTAGCCCTCGAGTGTGTTAGAAGCAGCCAGACAGTGGATGTTTGCTTTTAGGGCATTTTCTTAAGAAATGTTTCAAATACAAATACTTGTTTGTGCTTTTCTCCTTGATCAGTGAAGGGAGTAACCTGACCCCAGCTCATCACTACAACGACTTTCGGTTCAAAACCTATGCTCCAGTTGCCTTTCGCTATTTCCGGGAGCTGTTTGGGATCCGACCAGATGACTATCTGGTGAGTTGGTGGTTGGACCAGGTTCCCATTTGTCGCATGCTCTGTGTGTTGGGTGTTTGTCCTCTTCCCCCTGTTGGAGTGCTGTGAGGCCCCATGGCAAGCTCTGTAAGCACAGCAGTGGGTGCTGATGTGACCTTGGGGTTTGCCTCTGTGAATGTTTTAAAGGAAGAGCCTTCACGCTGAAGTTTCCTGTTGATGTCTTTCTCACCTCTGCGTTTCTCACCTTGTCCTCAGTACTCGCTCTGCAGTGAGCCACTCATTGAACTTTCAAACTCTGGAGCCAGCGGTTCCCTCTTCTACGTATCCAGCGACGATGAGTTTATCATCAAAACGGTTCAGCACAAAGAGGCTGAGTTCTTACAGAAGCTGCTGCCTGGCTACTACATGGTAAGTCACTTGGGCAAGGCTTTCTCTGCAAGCTGGGGAAGGGCCCCCCCGAATGTACAAGCGTGACAGATATTGCTGTGTACTGCCTGGTAGATGTGAGTGGAGGTTACATCTGTGCCCCAACTGAGTGGCAGCTTCTCTCTCAACTGTCCAGTGACAAAGACAGTCATGGACTAACACAGGCTGCCAGGGTGTCACGAGCCTGGCGTGCTGTGCAGGGGTCTCGGGTTGCACTTGGTGACTGGGACCCTTTTGGAAGGTTGGAGGCTGCTTCGTCACCAGCTGTGAACTGTTTGTTGCTTCCATGCTGCGCAGTGTCATGCCCATGGTATTTTGCCTTGGAAAGCTGTACTTGTGTTTCCCTTCCCCGGACTATGCTTGGTTCTGTCTGCAAAGATAAAGAGCTGAAGAATTTTGATTTTAAGTTTCTAGCAGCAGCTTTGAGAGTAAAGGCGTCTAAATTTTATGAAAGTGGCTATAGCAAAAAAAGCTTTATCAGTTCTGGAGCAAAATCAGATCTCACCCTGAACACGATGTGTGTGTGATCTGACTGCTTGTCTTTGTGTCCAGCCTGGCCTTTACAAGCCACTTCTGTGAAAGGGAATTTAGCCATGAGAGAGTCTAACCCTATAGAAGGGCTTTTGATGCTGTTGGGGTCAGTAGCTGAATTCCTTAAGCCGCTTCTGAACCCACAAGTATTTATGCTGTGATTATATCCCAGAGCCACATCGTTTTTCTTCAAAATTCTGTCTAGTGCCTTCTGCAGCTGCGAGAGTTTAGATCCATCTCTACCCCCATGTATTTAACTTGCCCTAAGTGCCTAATTTAAAAAGGCTAAGCACAAGATCTTCCTTTGCTCCGAAGCGTCCCCAGCTTAGCTTCTGTGTGAATGAGCAGCAAACTCCTTGCTTCCTACCTACAGTTTACCTGTTCAGCTTTGCAGAGGGGTTATTAACAACTGTAGACATCACCCATCTGTTCTCTGTGTTCACCTGCCCTTGTCTCGTAGCCTCTTTGGCAATGGCTTTGAATCCTTGCCAGCTCCATTTCAGTAGAGAAGCGCAGGAAGGAGCACATAACTCCTCTAACTGGCATGCGAATAACCAGAATGGTTTTGAAGGTACTCATCTGTCTTTGGCGTTTCAGAATTTGAACCAGAACCCAAGGACGCTGCTGCCAAAGTTTTACGGCTTGTACTGTGTCCAGGCTGGAGGCAAAAATATTCGCATTGTTGTGATGAACAACCTGCTGCCGCGCTCTGTCAAAATGCACCTGAAATACGACCTGAAGGGCTCCACCTACAAGCGCCGAGCATCCCAGAAGGAGCGAGAGAAGGTCTTCCCTACGTACAAGGACTTGGATTTTATGCAGGACATCCCTGATGGCCTCTTCCTAGACTCTGACATGTATAATGCTCTGTGCAAAACATTACAGAGAGACTGTTTGGTAAGTGGAAGGGTGAAGTGCATTTTTCTGAGCCTTTCTCACGGAAAGGAGGTGACAGCTGCCACCCATGTAGCCTCTGCCTGTCTACTTAGAGACCTTGGTTTTTTGGTGTTGGTGTGGACAAGAAACAGGACCCGGACCCCAGTTTCTTTCAGTATTTCCAGCCTGAATTAACCCCAGCACTGCCTCTAGGGGTGGAGGAGCCGCACTGTGCCAAGGTTGAGCTCTGGAGCAGGGCAGGATCCGGGGAGAGGGGTGGCATGATTGACTGAGACTGGTTTCAAGTTGGGTGGCTGTGCAAAAGTCAGTCTTCTCCCCTGGCTTGGGTCCCTGCCTGCACAGGAGTACCACCAATGGCTTTCCTCTGACTCCCTCTGATGGCTGTAGATGAGCTGACTGTGCACGAGCTGGGGATTAAAAGCCACCCCCTCAATATGCTGAGGGCTCTAGGCAAAAATGCTTAGTACGCTTCTGAAAATGTCTGCTCTGACGGTTTCCCTGGGCTTGCAATAACGAGTGAGCCTTTGTTGACTTTCTGCCCAGGTCCTGCAGAGCTTTAAAATCATGGATTACAGTTTGCTTGTTGCAATCCATAACATCGATCTGGCCCAGAGAGAGCACGCGATGGCAGACGGGACATCCCAGACCGACATGCGGCGACCCGCTGCGCAGAAGGCCCTCTACTCGACAGCCATGGAATCCATCCAAGGAGAGGCCCGGCGAGGTGGCACCATAGAGACAGATGACCAGTAAGTCTGTGTCGGTGTTACTGTTCCCAGTGAAACACTGCGAGGAGAGACGGGTAAAACCCAAGCTTGGCTCATGGAGACTAAATTTAGATGCAGACAGGGCTGTGCAGGATTGCTGTCACGCAGGGCAGAGAGGTCTCAATGTCAAATTTTGTGCTTTTACCTTTGATTTCCCTTACTTAATGCACGAAAGATTTTCTCGCCTTCCAGGTGGCGTTTGAGAGTTCTCTGCCCACCGGTTATTGGCAGCTTCAACTGTTGATTTCCATCCACCTCTAAAAGGCATAGCGAGTGCTTTGTTAGGTCGGACTAACAGCCCAGAAAGTCCAGCTGCTGTTTTAGTATGGATGGTAGTGGGTGGTCTTTACAGTTGCTTGGTCTCCTCTCTTGGATGAGTTGGGATTAATCCTCATCTTCAATAAAACTGTCTTACGGGGGAAAGAGGGGTCAGTTCTCAGGAGGTTTAGCTAACTTACTGAAATAGCAATTTGCTCTGCCTTGTCTTCCCCAATTCGTAGCTGAACAGTAGGTGCCTCCCGCATGTTGACGCTTGTTAAATAGCTCACATAATATTCAGCCCACGCTAGGCTGCGTGAGAACACCCTGCTTCATGTTTATGCCTTCTCCTCTTCTAGGATGGGAGGCATTCCAGCCCGCAACGCGAAGGGGGAGAGGCTGCTACTGTACATCGGCATCATTGATGTGTTGCAGTCCTACAGGTAAGGAACATTTAATAAGAGCTTTGTATCACCTAAGGGTGAAGACCACTTTCCAGCACTGTCTGCCCTTACTTACTGTCAAAATTGGCTTTCAAGAAATAGCTAAGATGCAAATGAACATTATTTTTTTTTTAAACTTATTTACCACTTTCTATTTTCTTGAAGTCAGGCATTTTGGGATCAGTTTCTGCGTCTTGCTTACTGTATTTACTTCGTGTTCCCGGAATAGATTTACTCTTAAGAAGTTGTTTTTGTGTGCTGTGGTGGTTGTACACAGGCACTGTGCAGGAAGTGGCAAGGTAAAAACAAGCGGTGGCTTAAAATGGCCATAACCACTTCTCCCTGTAAAATGAAAAATAGCAGTAAGGCTTACCTTTTCTTCCATTTATATTAAAATGCAGTATGCAGAGGGTTACCTGTGTAATGTCTCTGTTAAATGTCACTGCAAGTTAACTGCCCTTGATAACGACGCCTGTGAAACTCTTACCCCTTGGGAGAGAACTGTGCAATCGGCTGCGGTGTCTGTGGCACAGTCTTAGAAAAATGGGACAATGAAGAGAACCTAAAGCCACAGCAGCTTGTGTTTGGGGTTTGTTGGCCACTGTGGTCAGCAGCCAGGCTCGGTACTGAGCGAGCATGATATGATACAGACTGGGGACGTGGTGTGAAAACTCTTCTTAATTCTTTCCTTTGTCAGATTTGTCAAGAAACTGGAGCACTCTTGGAAGGCCCTTGTACACGACGGGGTAAGTAGAAAAATATAACTTTTTAACTTGTTTAGCAAGAACACCAGCATCTTTTCAAATTGTGCCCGCTGTCCTTGCTCCTTCTAGGCACAGGATCCTGGATTTCTAGGGCATGTGTGTGTTCCCCTCTTATATAAAAGTATTACTTTCTAGGTACTCTCAGAAATGCTGCCTTTGTTAACACCGGTCATCTACTTGTCCGTTAACAAGTATTGATTGCTTTGTATATAATGCCTACTGCTTGTAGCTAATCTGCTTCTCACAGCCGCTAGTGAGAGCGGCTCTGAGGATCCCTGGCTGTTCCTCGGCCAACACAGCGTGTGTTTCAAGGCTAACGGCCTGAGAGAAGCTCATGTTAACCTTGATCACGTATTAATTCAGATTCACACATTAATGTCTGTCCCTTGGACTTCCAGGACACTGTATCTGTGCATAGACCCAGCTTCTACGCCGAAAGGTTCCAACGGTTCATGTGCAACACAGCGTTCAAGAAAATACCATGTAAGTATGTTCGCGCAGCTGTACCCTCGACAATTGCTGTGGTTTCTGGCTTCTCCCTGCTCAGCAGCTGTGGTTTGGGAAGGTGGACGGTAGCGTGTGAGGGCCTTAGGAAGTCTCTTGTGCTCTGTCACCCCTTCCTTCCTCCTAGATTGTTCTTGTCTCACAGATATGACCTTACAGGAGCTGTTTCATCCATCAGCTTGTTCCTTCAGGGCACAGCCCTTGCGACAGACTCTGTCACTGGAAAGTTGCTGCGTCGGGTTTTTTTTACTCATTCTTGAATGTGTTAGAAAAATGCTTTCTCTTTTTTTTTTTTTTTTTTTTGTCTTTAAGTAAAGCCATCCCCTTCTAAGAAGAGCCGGTCTGGCACGACAGTTCCTCGGCGGAGCTGTCAAGGAGGAGTGCCTTCCCAGTTGCACTTGTCATGTGAGACAAAAGCACAAGTAACGACAGAGGCGGATATAGAGCAAGGTTAGTGCCTAGAGAGGTTATTTTTCAGCTTGTATTTGTCTAATCGAAGCTTGCGGCCTCCTGAGCTGTGCAAGACACCTCCACGTTGTTTTGTGGTCTTGCCAGGGGAGCGCTTGTTTTCTGGGGTTGTGGGTGCAGGAAACCAAATGGGGCCAAAAACTTGTATTCACCAAATGGCCTTTGACGGCACCATGAGAAAGCCTGGAGGAGCAGCAAGCCCTTCAAACACTTGACTGTTTCCAAGTATTCTGTTGCAACAAATGCAGGGCAGGATGATAAACCTTGTGTTTCAGTAAAAGCCAGGCCCCAGGAGGTGGGGAATTGTTTCTTCATGGGATCTTTCAGCCTCTTCCAAGCATCCGGCATGGCCCGTGCTCCCCCTGGGAAGTGGGCTGAGATGCGTGGCAGTCCCATGGGCCTGGGCTCTTCCCAGCAGCTCGTCTCCGTGGGATTTGGGCCAGAGGAGAAGCTGGGCTAGGTGGTCACGTGGAGACTTGGACCAGAGAACTGCTTGTAGGGCTGGTTCTTCAGTGCTCGGGTCTCTTTGATGTCTTGGGGTGGGATCCAGCACGGATCCTGACCTGTGGCTAGTGTGGGAGCTCGTGCCACACGATCCCACTTGTGCTGGTGATGGAACAGTCTGTGCTTCAACTCAGGTTCCCACCTTGGTCGCCCAGATCTCCTGCCCAGGACCCTGCCGGTAGACGAAGCTAACAGTGACTCCATCGCAACAACCCTGTCCACGTCTTCCTTGGGCAGCGGAGGCCTCAACTCGCCTGCAAATAGGTAAGGCTCTTGCTGTTCTGGCGCATGGCGGGCCAGCGACTCCTGCGAGTTGGGTTCCTGAGCTGTGGGAGGACTTTGTGCTGCTTTATGGATGTTGAGGGTTTTGGCATGCTTGCAGAAATAACCGTTTGAGTGGTCCGTGTGGTGGTGAGCAAGTTCGGTGCTGTTGGTTTGAGCATGTGCAAGGGGAGGAGCATTGTGTCACCGTTCCTGCGTGCAGTTCTTTACAGATGACATGATCTTGCATCTTCTGCTTGGGCTGTGTGGGGGGTCCCAGTGGCTTTTAGTTCCTTGTGTGTTCTGCATTTAATGGCTTTGTTCTGGAGTTGAGGTAATTGTGCTAATTAAAGTGAGTTGGTGAAAGTGTCACTGACAAAATGTATATGAAGAGCATTAATGTCGTGATGGGTGATGCTGAAAATGACCTTCCTGCTGCTCTTTTCAGAGGGTTGGGCTCTCTTGCAACTTGCTGACTGGGTTAGCATTGAGCTCCTACAACTCCTCGGGAAAGGAGGCTGCAGGGATATGTGCAGGTGTGTGAATGTCTCAGAAGCTGAATGCATGGACAGCCCTGAGGGGGCCAGTGGCTGCCTTTGAACGTTTTGTTTCTTGCTGAAGTGGTAAGACTGGCAGGGACGAGGAGGAGCTATGGTCAGAGGACGATCCCTTTCAGAGAAGTTGTTCTGAGGTGTTAACTTCTTCTGGAGGCGATCGGAAACCATCTTCCCCATTCCTGACCCACTGCCTGCACAGTGGCACTGACTGCAGTGCCTGCTCTCTCCCGAGCTGCAGGAAAACAGGATGCAATTGTCATTAATGCCTCTTAGTCCCTCTGTAAAAGATGGAAACTTCTTGGTAGGGATCCTAAACCAGAGCTGCTCCTTTCCAGTACGTCAGCATGCCTGAGGTGTTCTTTTTACTTACTTAACAGCAGGTCTCTCTCCTTCAATCTCTACGTAGGTCAGTGGGCGTACAAGTGCATAAAGCTGACAGCTCAGCAAAGGATTTGACTAGAACAGCTCCTGGCATCTTCCTGTCTAGGTGAGGGGAGGAACCAGACTTTGCCTGAACCCTTCTCCTGTCTAGAGGGTGTCCTCAGTGAGACTTACCCTGGGATTTGGCCTCACGCTTGTTGCTGGCCAGCGGTCACAGAGGTTCTGTACAGTCAGTTCACTCCTAAAATGCAGTGCTGTAACACAGTGTGTCCTGTGCCGAGGCTCAGCAGTCCTTAATGCGTCCGTCTGCTGTAAGGCTCAATCGTAAAACCTCTCAGGAAGGTGTCCTTCTCGCCCCGTGTGGCACTGAGCACCCGTCTTGGTAAAAGCACAGGTTCTGGTGGGTAAGATCAAACTTGCTGCACCACTGGGTTGAGTCCCAAGAGGTTCCCCAGATGCAAAGTCTGGTCTGTGTTTGTCCCAGGTACCTCTGGAGTAGAGTACGCTGCTTACCGTACCCTGCGGGCACTCCAGCGCGTGGTTACCCTTTGCCAACGTGCCATAAATCCACATGCCAGGAGGGAGAACAGCCCAGTGTTCCCTCCGGTGTGGGGCCCTGGGATCCGAGTGCCCTACGTCAGACCTGTTGTTAGAGGCTTAAAGCCACTTTTGCAAGATCCGTAAATCCACTTGGGAGATCAGTAAAGCTCTGCAAACCCTGAAAAGGATGAAGGCAATTTGTGGATGGTTGATTTATAACAACATAATGTGTTGAATGGATTTCAGAAGGTGGTTTTGTGGTTTTTTTTTTTTTCTTCTCCCCCTCTGTACAGAATCAGCGAGTCTAGTGGGGTGTTTACCAGCCTTTGGGGAGGTAACCTCCATTTGAGAGGGGCGCTGTTCTCTTAAGCACTGTAATTTAATGGTGGACTTGGTAGTGTTAGGTTAATGGCTGGACTCAATCTTAAAGGTCTTTTCCAACCTAAATGATGGTATGATTCATCCTGCAGCCCTGCGTTAGGGGCAGTGCTGCTTTAGTGCTAATTAAGACAACCCTCAAGGGCTATCTGCGCTGTAACCAATGCTGAGCGTCCTCGCCTTTAATTTCTGCGTAGGTCAGAAGCAGCGAGTCACCAGGTAGAGAGCTCAGCAGAGGAGGAAGCCAGACTGGCTCAGAGTAACCAGGCGCATAGGTGAGGCACGATCAGGCAGAGCGGGAGCTGTGCCTTCCCGTCGAGAGTCCCCACATCTCCGTTCAGGTGTTGATCCAAAGGTGGTTGCGCAGGGTGATGTGTAGCCCGATGACTGAACAGCTCGATGCTTCCTGTACTTGGGCAACAGGCAATCGAATACCCACTAATTAAGGCCAGCACTGCAGGCAGGCTGTGACAAGCCCTGGGTGTCAGCTGCAGGAGGGCCGAGCGGGTCATGCCATCCCAAAACCTCCTCTGTTAGTCACCAGTGCCCCAGAGAGCCCTGGCTGCTCGGCCTAGGGGAAGTACGCACTCGCAGACTTGACTCCTCGCTCAAGGGGCAAGGAGAGAGGCTGTGGTCACCATATCCTCAGGAGGAAGGGGGGCAAGACCCAAGCTGGGAATGGGAGTTCCTCAGCCAGCAGATTGCAACCATTTTGCTGGAGGATCGTGAAAGAAGTAGGGAAATAATGGGGTATTAAAGCAAGTCGTCTTCCCTGCCCCACCTTTCCTCCTTGGCAATGTATCCCGTCAGGCGCTCAGCGTGCTCATCTTATGTATCCTACTGTCAGGCTGTAGCATTCAGAGCGTAAAAGGTTTGTAAAAGGTTTGTTTCCAAACAAGGATGCCTCTGCCTGGCGAGGCTGAGACTCGCTGAGCTCTGGTGCTTCGTGATTTCTTTGTCCCTGGACTGTTTTCGCACAGGACCTTTTCTCTGTTGAGGAGGTACTCGAAGATTTGTGTAAAGAGGTGCTGCTGCTTGCCTGGACAAAAGATCCTTGTTTCTAATGTCTGAAGTCCCGTCGACTAAGGGGGATGATTTTCTAGGTGGTGTGTTTTGGGTGCCTGCCACAGCAGGGGTCGTGTTGCCTGTGCCTCCACATTAAACCTGCCTAACAAACGCCTTTGTGCTATGCTGGGTCGTTCCATTGGCTGGGTACGACAGGGCAGCCCTGAAGATGGGACTTACTGACAGCTCACTTCTAAAAACTGCTTTACAGGTCTCCCCCTTCTGTTTCCCCAGCGGCTCCCCAGGACCTTCCATCCCTGAGCGTTCCACAGAGCTGAGAGAGCAACTCGAAGACCTGCAGGAGACAGAGATAAGCTTTGTGAGTACCTCCCTGTTCAGGAGGAAGAGAGCGACTCTGGGGGCGATGGAGAATTGTAGGGGTTATGTGGTCCGTAGTTGTGCCGGGAACAGGGGCACTGGGTGATGTGAGTCGACCAGAGCAGGAGCAGACTTTATCCCCCTCTGGTATGCGAAAGCTCAGCCCGCCTTGTGCCAGGCACTGTTCCTGCTCTTAGTGATATCTACTGCCCCAACCGCCTTAAATTGGGTAAGCGGGGGAGGCAAAGCAAAATTCCTCTTCCCTGATGGCCCAGAGCGGGTCTGATGGCAGAGATAAAATGGGGACAGCAAGGCTCATCTTGCTCTCCCCGCAGCAGAGGGTGAATGCTCACAGATCCTCCTGTTTTAATGTAAGATCATGGTTGGGGCAAGCCTGAACTCGAGAGCACCCTCCGCTCTGCCTCTCCTGGGGTGGGGAAGGGTTAGGGGAGGGCCAGGCAGGAGATGTCCTGCTGCTCTTCCTCGGAGGAAGGCAGACCCCTTCCCAGCATCTCCCCCTCTTTTCTCTTCACAGTGAAGCAACACTGAGACCGCCGTGACGGAAGCAGATTGTTCTGTGCTCTGCGGAGTCTGACAAACGTTCAGACCCTGTTGCTGATTTATTATATATATTATTTTTTTTTAAAAAGAAATCTTATCTGGACAGAAACCTAAACGCTGGAAGGCTGGGCTACACTTAGTGGGATAGTATTAACAAAGACCAAGTCAGCGCAGCTGAGCCTCGGACACCTGGAAGTCTCCTTACAGCCGAGCCCACCGCTGTGTCCCTGCTGGCCTCCTTTCTTTGAAGCCGGGCGGGAGCAAAGCCGGCTCTTGGGAGGGAGGGGGAAGAGGAAGAACTGCTCCGCGTGGCCTGAAGCCCTCTGGAAAAGGGATCTGACTTCCAGGGAGTTAACTGCTTAAGATGTTGACACCACAAACCTTGCGAGAACAAGCAGCTCTTCAGAGTTCCTGGGGGGAAACAGGCATTAGAGCCTCGTTGGGGCAGTTTGCAACAGAGCAACGTGGTTTTATTTTGTATTTTAAACAAGTTTTTAATTTAAGTGTTTCTCTGAATTCAGTCATATCACTTCTTTTTAGTCCTGCAGTATAGGCATTCTTTTTTTTTTTTAAATAGGATTTTTTTCAGTGTTCCGCCAGAAAGTATCCCACGTGACAGGCAGAAAGGGGGAGCAGAAGCTGCACTGCCCGTGGACGGGCTTCTCTCCCCTGCCAGCTGCTCCTGCTGCCAGAGCCGCCTCCGTTTTCGACCTTGCATCGCCCCAAGAGCGCTGAGGGGAGCTGGGCGCTGCGCTGCTCGCAGGACTTCGAATGCGCGAAGCTTTTGAGACGTCAGGGAGGTTTTGGATTGCTTTATCCCCCGGTTTTTAAACTTGGCCCTTTCAGCCCTTCCCCGCCGAGCAGGGAGGCGCAGGTGAAGGGAGATCTTTGGGAGGGGCACGCTTTTTTTTAAAAGTATTTCTTAAGCAAACGGACCAAACCCAGCCTGCTCCGGCCCCTTCCCCTGCTCTCTGTCCTGCTGCGGGCACCACCTCCAAAACCCTTCCTGTTTTTATAGCGTGGCTCCCTTTTGATATCTCACCTATATTGCTGCTCCTGGCGATCCGAAACTGAGATTCCTACGTAAACGGGATGGACTTCTGCCTCCACAAAAGTATGGGGCATTTTGAGTCCGATTTTANGCCTGCGTTGTCCATGCTGGACCTTCGTCTCCCTCCCTGCGCCTCTGACTCCCTCCAGCAGGTTCCACTTTATCGCTGCAGTAACTGTCTATATTAGACACTCGTTTCGTATCTTCTCTCCTAACCCCTATTTGGNGAAAGGAGAGATTGTTCTGCTGCCATTTCCCCGCGGTGACGCCTGGCCCACGCCGGCTGCAGACGCTTCTCTAGAGATCTCAGAGCAGATGTTGGACTGAGCTTTATTTTCACTAAATGCTTTTTTAAAAGAAATGAAGTGACTCTTCCCCGTGTTCCTGGTGGGTTAGAATCCTCCGTTCTTTTTTATATATATATATAAAAAAAATAATTTAAAGTTTGCCCTTGTGGTAGTGCAAGGGGTTTCTATACTAATTAGCAATGATTGCTAAGGAAACGAAGAATGTAGTGGTGTAGAAAGGGATTTTTTTAGTTGATGTTTCAGAGCCAAGCCTCTTCCCACTTCAACCTTTTAAAGTGGATGCAACACAAGCTGATATTTTTTAA
>VWZL01006237.1:0-12110 GCA_013396915.1 Stercorarius parasiticus | reverse complement strand
TTTTGCCTGACTTCTTCATTCTTTGGATGCACCGATTCTGAGTTTNGCCCCGCTGTGCTGTCCTTCCAACAGATATCAGGGTGGTTGAAGTCCCCCATGATGACCAGGGTCTGTGAATGCGATGCCACTCCTATCTGTCTATGGAGGCCCTCATCCACTCTGTCGTCCTGGTAATGTCCCCTGTCCCTGCATTCCCTTTAATCTTGACCCATAAGGTCTCCATTGGGTCTTCATCCATGCCCAGGTGGAGCTCCATGTACTCCAGTTGTTCATTGACATAGAGGGCAACACCCCCTCCTCGTCTTCCCAGCCTGTCCTTCCTGAAGAATCGGTATCTGTCCATTCCAATGCTCCAATCATAAAAGCCATCCCACCACATGTCCGTGATGCCAATAAGAGTGTAGCCCTGGAGGCGCGCGCATGTCTACAACTCTTCTTGCTTATTTCCTTATTGCTTATGAGCTTTTGCTTATTTAGCAAATTAGAACTTTTATTTTTTTTTAAATAATGATACAAGGTAATATGCACAAATATATAGCACAAAGACATATTATACATATATAATATGCCCCAAACATACATAATACATTATATGGACAAGTATATAACACAACCTCATGAGGGATTTTAGCTTTCTTTCAGTTTTGTTTTACCTTAGTTAACCTTAAATGAGTGGAAAATGAAAATAAATCATGACTTTTGCTCACTTGATCCAGAAATTTGATTCCAAACTCTGTCGAGCATCATCTCTCAAATTAGTTGTTAAAGAAATTCTTTGCAATCAGTAAGTCATAAAGTAAGAATTTCCAACATTGTATAATGAAAGAGACTTTTTCTCCAGAGGTCCCAAAGAGATGCAGTGTTAGCAGCAGCATCAGGAGAGAGATTTTGCTGTGTGCAATTGAGCGATCACACATCAAGGAAGTAGAGTGAGAAGCAAATACATAACAGGTAACTATGGGGGTTCAAAATTGTCATAAGGTAATATATAATTATGAGATAAATATGAGATACTACACTTATGCCTCTTTTCTTCAATCAGGAAATTCTGGCCTGCCAATGGAACTCTCTTTAGGAACTCTACATAATCTCTTTATGCTAGTGTTATTTTGTGCTAGACACATGCCCTAAAAAATAGTTCTTAGAATGTATATGGGCTATTCAGACAAGTGGGTCAGTGTAATCATGTTCTACCAGACTGCTGTGCACAGTGTATGCCCTTCTGTTTTGGCACTGCAGTAGTGTTATAAATATCTTTCTGCTGCTGATACTGTCTAGTAATGAAAATTCAAATCACTGAGGAATCAAGTTTTTTATATCAGTTTTCCTACTCTGCATGTCAGTAAACACAAAACCTTAGTACATTTTGTTGGGTGCTGGTATACAGGTACTGGCAGAGACTCCCCTGCAGCTGGCAGACAGGAGCCCACACATGGACAGGTTTTCTGATGTGTGGGGGACCAATCTTGGAGCAAGGGAAAAGTGTGAGGAGGAAGGAGTGGCAGAGACGAGGAGTTATGAACTGACTGCAACATCCATTCCCCATCCCCCTGTGCTGTGCAGGGAGGGAGAAGGTAGAGGAGTCAGGCATTAAGTTGAACTTGGGAAGGAGGGAGTGAGAGGGAAGGTGTTTTTGGCTTTGTCTTTTTTTCCCACCATCCCACTCTTTTTTTTAATTTACTATAAATTAAATTATTTTTCCCCAAGTTTAGTCTGTGCCACGCTTGAAGGTAATTGGTAAGTGACCTCTCTGTCCTTGTCCAGAACCATGAGCTTTTCCATCACTGGAAGTGATGGAGTGAGACAGCTGTCCAAGGTTAACCCACCTAATAGGTGTTCAAGGCCTGTGGGTGTATTATATGTATTTCATTAATACATCTTCCATAAGAAACAGCATATCTCAGGACTGGGAGAGCTTGTAAGTGTGAGCTGCCCACCAAATCTTAACTATTTTTTGGTAAAGTCTCCTAAAAGGACACATTTCATGCTTAAAATTTCTCTGTCAGAAAGTGAAGGAAAATGACACGAGGATTAGTAGCAGTTCTGTCNTGACTGAGGGGGGATCTTATCAATGCTTATAAATGCTTAAAGGGTGGGTGCCAGGAGGATGGGGCCAGGCTCTTTTCAGTGGTGCCCAGCAAGAGGACAAGAGGTAATGGACACAAACTTGAACATAGGAAGTTCCATCTCAACATGCGGAGGAACCTCTTTACTTTGAGGGCGGCAGAGCACTGGAACAGGCTGCCCAGAGAGGTGGTGGAGTCTCTGTCTCTGCAGACATTCAAAGCGTGCCTGGATGCGTTCCTGTGCAACCTGCTCTAGGTGAACCTTCTTTGGCAGGGAGGTTGGACTAGATGATCTCTAGAGGTCCCTTCCAATCCTACCATTCTATGATTCTGTGATTCTGTGTGTTGAAGGATACAATGCTGGAGCATTTCTAAGGTGACCAGTTTTGCTTAAGTCATGAAATGCTGCATCGAAAAATATGGATATGCTTTAAAAACAAATAAATAATAAAAAAAAAAACCCAAATGCTGAAAGATAAAAAATAATACAAAACTATCTATTATATGTGTGGAATAAAATTAACAAATAAAACTAAGCCAGAAATATCATAAAATACTGTAGAACAACAGCAATAATAAAAAAAGACCGAACCCCAAATATGTATTTGAAAAGAAGGGAAAGAGGCAAGTTCAATATGTGTAAGTACTAGTATAAATACTGATTACTAAGTTGGTGGGCAATAGCTGTCAAGCTCAGAATCTTCTGATCAAATAATAGCACAGTATATCGAGAAAAGTATTTCAATATAAAGTGAAACCATGGATTCAGTGTTGCTTTATAGGAGAATGAGCAAAACAAAAGGCTAACTGAAAACGAGCCTTCATTACTAATTAAAAATCTTCAGTCATGTCCATTTCTCTCTCCATCAGGCCAACTCCGACTGTCAAATATTATATATTTATTTATATAAAATCACTGAAACATCCTGAAATCAGCAGCACCAATACAGCACAAAAGCATCTGAATTTTCAAAGTGATTTAAGGAATTTATTGATTCACAAATGGCATTTTTATTCTTGTGATCCTTGGATTCCTGGTGAACTTCGGACTAGTCTTTATGTAAGCAATACATTGTACTGGATGCAGAGCAATGTGTATAAATCTGTCTCTTAATTTCTCCTGCTAGAGAGAAAAGAGGATGCATCCTCATGCTCAATTATTTTGAAAGAGTTTTAAATATATTTCATTGTTAAACAAAAGGTTATCTGATTAGGGAAAATATGAATAATTTATTCAGAAAACTTACAACGGATAAAAATAATTGTTCATAATTTGGCAGTAAGGTTAAAATTAACTAACTTTATTAACCAGAGAGACATTTGCAATAATTTTGGTATGTCATTTGTAGCCACTTTCGAAATCTTTACTGCCAGAAGACTTCCAAAACTTAAGGTTTGTTGGGGTCTTTTGCTTTGGTTTTATTTTTCTTGGAAAGCCCGCAGAAAAATTAAGAACATAACAGACATATAGTGTGGTTTTATGTCCCTTTTTAATAAAACATAATCATTATTTTAATTTTCCTATAAACATATCTACTTTACTTTCTTCAAGTTTTCAACATTCTATTACTGAAATGTATGTGAACACCCTGTGTAATTACAATGAATAATCAAGTCCCCAGCTATTTATGGGCTTCCTACTTAGGGAATAGGAAGAAGTACTTACATTTAAAAAAAAAATTTAAAAAAATTAAAAGAATTCTATAGACGAAAGTACTGTTTACTAATGAAATCTATATTGCAAAACAAAAACATAAAAAAGGAAAACTAAGAAAAAACTAACACTGAATTATCCTTTATTTGTGCTTCATTTTTCATAACATGCTAACAGTAATATCAAACTTTTTTATGGCAGGAATGCTTTAATCCTCTAACAAAGCTGCTTACACATGCAAGGAGTTTTACAGGTTTACTGTACTAGATACAGTTTCTAATACATTTTCTTTTAGGCAACCTGTTCAACAAATCAGTACTGGTTTCTGGCTAAAGCATAGATAACCTGTGCTTTCAGCATAAAAAATACAGGTCTTACTGGTTGTTTCTCTTCCCTAGTGATCCCAATCGTTAACTCAGAAAATAATTCTTTGTAATATGGGTGATGTAGAAGTATATGGGAAATATAAGGGGAACTTAAATTTAAAGCAATGAATGTTTTCTAATGTTAATTAATTGGAGGAAATAAGAAAAAAAAATCCAGTCACACTAAAGCAGAAATCAAAATAAATAAGAAATAATGAATTAATACCTACCTTATACCCATATTATATTGCATCCCTGTCAACTTCAGTAAAAGAAAACCTCTACAATTACTCCTCTAGAAAATTATTTTGTTAAAAGAGAAAATTATTTTGCATAAAAGTATTGCTCAAGAAATTTGACTGTTCAAGATACTGCTTTAACTGTATTAAATTATTGTGAAAGAGAGTAAAGTACATATTTTAGGTCTACCTGCCTAAAAATTCAAATGAGTGCATTCTGAGGACAATTTGTTGCAAAGCATAGCAAATTTTAGAACAAAAACTGGTGTTTGGAGAAACAGATAGCACAATATAATGATGTATAGATGTTTGAATATATGACTATTACCTTAGCAGTGTTATACTTTTTTAGAGTAATTCTACTAAGTACTTCATGCTGTACTGCTCTTAGAAATGTGGGCTTTTGAGGTTGTTGATGTAGTCTAGGGCATATGAAGTGATAAATTACTATAGATCTGATTGTATTCTCCTTATATTACTTCTTTTAAAAATGGAAATCTAATGATCAGTTCTCTCTATTGTGAAATCTTACAGCATGAAATTACAATTCGTTTCTTCCAGAGAGGGTTGGATGTGCATTCATATTAAACACAACAGTATAATTTGACAGATTTTACTCAGTTGCTTGTTCAGTCTACGATAATGTAAATTGTAAATCATTATGCCTTAGGATCCTGTAGCAAATAATATTGAATATATGTGCATAAAATGAGAAATATATTCTAGGATCTATTTAAGTTATGAAGATTCTTTTAAACAGAGTTAAGTTCTGAGACAAATAGCCAAACTTTCAGTGCGTGCCAAATATCTCCAATAATGTTCATTTGCATGTGATCATGCATGCCACAGTTGGGACCCAAAATTTTTAATAAAAGATACCCATCATATTAATTTTACTGTAGACATAGCTTAATAATGTTTTTAAATAATAATTTTATTTAATTTATTTTATATATTTATTTATTATTATTATTATTTAATTTTTTGTATTTATTATTATTAATTTTATAATATAATAATTTAAATAAATAAAAATCCAAAATAGCCCTTTGGACTTCCAGAAGGTCAAAATCACTGGGATGGGGCAGGAATATTAAGTCACTAAGGGAACTGTTAGCCACCGTTTTTCCTTGTTACTTCAGTTATTTGCTTGGTTACTGGCACTATGAACAGGGAAAGTAAAACCCCAGAAACTTATTCCTATATGCAAGGTAACATATGTTTACTGTGCACATCACGTAGTACCAGAAGAATACAGAAGTGGAATGGATGAGGTACAAGATTAAAACAACAACTTCCATATGAGACAAGTAGAAAATATATTTAGGGAAAATGTACTTTCAAAAAAAGCTTATTGACAATACCTCAATCACACCTTGGAAGTGTGTTTTCCAGTGTTAGTGATGATATCTCCACTATAATTCTGGATTCACTAAAGCTCTTTTAGCAAGTAATATGAAAAATTTGTCACATATAACATTAAGGACTTTTAACATATGCTGATTATGCAAATTCTAGGTGTCCTGGTGGACAGTAAACTGAATGTGGATCCACAGCACACCCTTGTGCTGTGATGGGATACTCTGTCCTTGGTTGCATCAGCAAGATTACAGACAGCAGATTAAGTGATATGATAATTCTGCTTTATTAAGCACTTGACAGAACAGCAGAGTGGCTGAGGCTGGTTGGTACCTCTGGAGATTGTCTAGTGCAACTCCCTGCTCAGAACAGGGCTAGATAAAACAAGTAGCTAAGGATGTGTTCCAGGCAGGTTTTAATATCTCTAGGGATGGAGACTCTGACAGTTTTTGAATACCTTCACAGGAAAAAATATTTTTCTTCTGTTCAGATGGAATTTAAAATCTTTCAGATTTTGCCCATTACCTCTTGTCCTTTTCATTGGGCACCACTGAAAAGAGTCTGGCTTCATTTTGTTTATACACTCCCACTCAGGTATTTGTACACATGGATAAGATCTCCCCTGAGATTTCTCTTGTCCAGACTGAACAGTCCCAGCTCTCTCAGCCTCTCTTAGTATGACAGATGCTCCCATCCCTTGTTGACTTACTAGTCCACAGGTGGAATATTCTCCTCAGTTTTGGTCCTACAGTTTAAGAGAGACTTTGAAATATCTATAAGAGTCCAGGAGCTAATGAGGTGCTTCAGGGATGGGAGAACATGACATCTGAAGATACAGGGTTTGTTCAACCTGGAGAAGCAGGAGCTCTGATGGGAACCTAACTATTGTCATCCAGTATCTAGAAGGTAGTAGGAGGTACTTTCTTCGCATAGATAGATGGTGTCAATGGTTAACAGATACAAGAAAAAAAATCTTAACTGGGAGAGCAATTAAGCTTTGGAATAGGTTGTGCAGAAAAGTGGTGGAATCTCCCTTCACCGGAAATTTTCACAAAGTGGTTTGACAAGACTCTTGATAACCTAACCTAAGGCTCTGATTTCAACTCGAGGTTTGATTAAATAGTCTCCAGATGTCTCTTCCAATCTAGACTTTTCTGTGATTCTATAATTTCATTATAAATTTCTTCTTATGATTATTCAAATGATAGATACGAACTTAATGAGTTGGATGTGCCACCTATGCTTACAGAGAACAGTTTCCTTCTCTGCAGCTACCCCAATTGATATGAAATAACTTTCATTATCTGTTCTGGTACTAACAGTGCTAACAATTTTTATGGTTATAAAGCATTTCTCATTACAAACTGTAGAAATAATTGGCTGTAATTAAAAAAAAAAGAAGAAGAAGAAATTGGACTAAACATTTCATGTATTTGCCCAGGACCTTTTGAGGGGAGAATAATTCTAATGAATACAATTCAATTGTTCTAGAAAACAGAATAAGTAGAGTAAGTATTTTTTTATTTATATTAAAACATTCAGATCATCTGAATCTGAAACTGTGCTCAAGCAAACCAGGCTGAAGGACATTAAAGCCATTCTGTATGGCAGGAACATGACATTTCCTGGTCTTTAACTACCCAAATTTAGATATTTACTAATTTTTGAACAAAAAGGTCCATCATAATCAAAGATTGCTTCAATTTTAACAAAAAATTGTTTGGCAAAATTATTCCTCACTTAATCTTATATTTCATTTTTGTCATGCTCTTCAACTGGTCAGAAATATTTTTAAAAAAGTTTATTTAGCTTTGTTATTGAGAAATCACTTTATGTTGTGACTTGCATAGTTTTCAAAGTATAATTATTGCTCTAGTTACAGTATTAGGCATTTTTCTACACAAAATGATGTGAATATTTGCAACTTCAAGTAGTCAGCTGTTGTTAAAAATAAACTTCAGAAAAGAGAGTAGGAGGAGATTGGCCACCTCTCTGGTCTGGAACACCAACAAAGTGAGTGTATCTATTGCTTTAGATAGATATTTTTTTTTTATTCATTATTGTATGATGGATATAGGGACATCTGTTCTTTGTGCAATCAAGTCAGTAAGCAACTGTTTTACATTTTTCAGCACCATTCAGAAATACTAACTTGGGTCTTGAAATCAGTAAGATGGCATCTAAATGGTGTCATGCGAGTTAGTAAGTCCTTCTTTATTGTCCATCTTTTCTAAAGTTTGCACAATAAGTCAAAATTTGTAGAGCTGATGTGGTAAAAGTTGTTATACACAGCACATTTGGAGAAAATGATGTTTCTATAGATGGGCTTTGATACCATTAATTTTTGGGAGGAGGAAGGCTTTTTTAAGAAACTGAATTCTTCAGATGAAGTTCAAGTACCTTTTGTTTTGAAAACAACAGGGCAGGGCAGAATAGAATAGAATAGAATAGAATAGAATAGAATAGAATAGAATAGAATAGAATAGAATAGAATAGAATAGAATGTTTCAGTTGGAAATTACAAGGATCATCTATTCCGACTGCCTGACCAAGGATGATCAAAAGTTGAAACATCTTATTATTACAGGCATTGTCCAAGTGCTTCTTAAATACTGACAGGCATTGGGCATTCTTGAAGTTTGTAGGCGATAACTTCTTGTCACAAGTACTCAATGATCCATTTACAAAGATGTCCTCCTAGAGTTGCTATTCTTAATGAAATAAACATATTAATTCATTTACAGTGTTTACAGACAGATTTGCACTTCTAAAAATTTACCCTTCTGCTGAAGCTCAGTAAACGCAATGAAGTGTCAAGATGTGACAAAACTAATACAATTGCAGAAAAATCTCAGATTCCAAACTGGGCAGAGATTTAAAGGAGAATTATCTGTATTTTCATATGCAGGAGCCTGTAAATGGATGTTCCATTTCTAACGTTATTATTCATTAGGAAAGGAAATTCATAAACCAAATTAGGAATTCTAAAAAACAGATTCAAAGTTAAATTCAGCTTTTCAGGAATAGGCAGAATGAGTAAAATATTTGTGAACAAACCTGCCCTAACTATTTGACCTTTCTGATTCAGGTTTTTCTTTTAGTCTCTCTTTCGAGGTTATTGGTTTACAGTCCTTACTGGGCTGAACAAATACCAAAAAATCTGGTTTGTGTCTGTAGGAAACTCTATTTATCATCAGGTCAACAGCAGGACTGTCCACTCACTGTTCCTCTCAGAAGACACTGCTATTGCTGTTACGGATTCACCCTTTACTTGTTCTTCATACATTTTGCATGCCCGTTTCCAGGACCTTTCTTCCCTCCTTCCCACAAAATTCACATCACTTTATTGAAGCCACAATCTTCCATAGATGCCCATGGAGCTCCTGAGAAAACTCAGACTAGAAAATGCAACATACTGGTGGAAGCAGGGACTAGTGACCCAGGAAGACTACCTAGACTGGCATCTGGTAAGGGATCTGAAGGGCAAAATGGTTTCTACAGCTACACCAGAAGCAGAAGGAAGACAAAGCAAAATGTGGGCCCACTGCTGAAAAAGAAAAGGGACTTGATGACAAAGGACACTGAAAAGACTGAAACACTTAATGCCGCCTTTGCCTTGATCTCTAAGAGTACGATTTGGGTACTTGAGACCAGCAGGAAAGTCTGGAGGAAGAAAGACCTACACTTGGTGGAATGAGAAGGACCAGGTTAGGGATCACTTAAATGAACCAGATACACCCAAGTTTATGGGACCTGATGACTTGCATCCCCCAGTGCCAAGGAGCTGGCTCATGTCATTACCAGACCACTGTGAATTTATCTTGAGGGTTTGTATTGACTGGGGGAGGTCTCTGAAGACTAGAAGAATGTAAAGATCTCTCTATTCAAGAGCAGAAAGGAGGAGGATCTGTGCAACTACAGGCCAGTCAGCCTTGCTTTGATCCCTGGGAAGGCGATAGAGGAAACCCTTCTGGAAATCATTTCCAAACATGAGGGACGTGAAGGCATTTTGGAGTACTCTGCATAGATATATGAAGGGGAAATCATGCTTAACCAACTTCATAGCCTTCTCCAATGAGATGACTGGAAAGGTGAACAAGTATAGAGCAATGAATGTTGCTTATTCTGAATTTAACGAAGCTTTCATCACTGTCTCCCCTAACATTCTCATAGTAAAACAGGTGAAGCATGAACTAGATAAATGGACAAAGAGGTAGATTGAAAACTCTTTGAACTACCAGGCTACAAGGACTGTGAACAGCTCTACAAATCTCAACTGCAGGCCACTTACTCCTGCTTTATCCCAGGGGTCAATACTGTCTAACTGGGTCCAACATTGTTGAACATGTTCATTAATGATCTGTACAATGGACAGAGTGCACCTTCAACGAGTTTACAGAGGATAACAAAGCGGAACAATAGGTTGATACACTACATAAGTGTGCTGCCGCTTAGGGGAACCTGAACAGAATGACCAACAGGAATATCTTGGTGTTCAAGAAAGGGAAATGCCAAACCCTGCCCTTAGGGAAGAATAATTGCATGCAACAGCAGCCAGCTGGAGGTCAGCTGTCTGGAAACAAGCTCAATAGAAAAGGTCCTGGTGGACGGTGAGTTGACCGTGACCCAGTAATGCAGCTTAGTAGCAAAGAAGCCCAACAGCTTCCTGGGCTGCACTAGGAAGAACATTGTCAGCGGGTCAAGGGAGGTGATCCTTCCTCTCTGCTCAGTACAGGTGAGATGCATCTGAGTGCTGTGTCCTGTGCTGGGCTTCCCAGTACAAGAGACATAATAGAGCAAATTCAGTAAAGGGCCACAAAGATGGTGAATGAACTGGAGCATTTGTCATACAAGGAGAGGCTGTGAGAGCTGGGAGTAAAATAAATAAATATACCCTGAATTGCAGGTTATATTTACCAGTAGATGGATAACTCAGAAATTCTGCAAGATAGATATTTAATATTTTACTTCTTGTTTGTGTAAAAGCTGGAAAGTACTTCAACTGCAATTCCACTTTTAAATGTTGCAAAATTGATTGCATACATGTTAAGCACAGAGAAAAAGCATGTAAAATGTAAAGGAAATTGCAAAAAAACCCCCAAACCCTCTGTCAAGTTATTTTTCTTCTTCATATGTTCCATCTTCCACCAGTTCCAAGCAAGCAAATACATTTCACTTATAGTCTCTGGATTCTTTCATAGTCTCCTTTTCAATTAGTAAGAATGCAAACAAACAAGGATTCAAATTGCTTCTGTTTGGCTGCAGATGTATGTTGCCTGCTACTTTTCCCACAGTGCTCTATTCTGTTTTACAGCGTATTGTAGAATTGCAGTATTACCTCCTCCCCTTTGATCTAATAGCTACTTTGAGTGTTTTGAGTGACTGACAGTGCATGCAATGACCTTCAGACAGAAAAAATACTTTTTTTAAACAAGATTTAATTCAATGCAATTTGTCACGCTTGACTCAATTTCATCTAGCTCATATATACTTGCAAATCCTTTGCAGTGTTAATGACATTATCTGCATTCATTGACAATAGGAGCTGCTGTATGTTTTGTGGACCTGCTTTGAGAGAGTCCAGGTGGGATGAATGAAACATACTTTGCAGAAAGTGAGAAAAGGAGGAAGAAAATGTATATGTGTATCTTATACATATCTTCTGTGAAAAAAACACTGAAAGCAGTCAATTTAGTGAAGACCCTAAATTAAATCATGCTCATACAATGACATGCAGTATTCTCAATCAGTTTTAACTAGGTTAAGGTATTAAAAACAAAAGTAAAAATGAAATTATAAACAGTACTTACGTATGCAACTAACTGTAACCATAAAGTTCAATTTCACATGGTTTAACTTGGAGAAATTGTTGTTAAAAAATTAATTTTATATATCTGCAAACTGTGCAAATAAAGAGGTTGCAAATGAAATAAACAAAAAATATCTTATAATTCAACACAGCTATTTGATTCTGTTTGATATCTTTGCTAAAAGAGTTTCCCAGGAAACCAAAGCCATTCAGGACGCAAAAAGTAAAGCATAAGTCTTTAAAGAACAATAGGGCTACTTACTCATTAGCCAGAAAAGCAAAATTTTCTAAACGAATGTGGTTTTCAATAACATAACATTATCAAAGGAAATATATATACATAAAATAATACGTAATATATTGAGACTCGCATGTATTAGCTCCACACAGAAACAAAACCTATGCAGTCTAAAACACTATAAGCCTGTGATTTTATTAATTTCAGCTTTATCCAACAGTCAGTTAACTGTAATATGAAGTCCAAAGTGAGCTATCCCAAGGTACCTCATGGATCTCTTTCTTCTTGAAAGAGAGTCACAGAATCACAGAATGATAGAGGGTGGAAGGCACCTCTGGAGATCATCTAGTCCCATGGCAGAGCAGGGTCATCTTAGAGCA
>VWZL01006236.1:24294-41254 GCA_013396915.1 Stercorarius parasiticus | reverse complement strand
TACGGCCAAAACCACGACAACTATGCAGGTCCATTCTCTGGTGTGAGGGCTGTTTGAATGGCCTGAATTTAAAAAAAAATCAAAAATCAAAACATCACTAATACCTAACCTCTGTGTGAATTCAGCCCCCCCTATTTATATAAATCAAGAAGAAAACCTAAATTTATACTCTCAATTTGCCCTACATTCGTCTGTTTGAGATAATGTTAAAGAAAACTACCAGTATGAAGCCCAGGCTTTCTGAAACTAAAATTAAAGTTGGCTTCATTTTGAATTCAGGATGAACACTCATGTCTCCCTTCCTCTGTTCTCACCATTGACTCTGTCTTCCTGTTCTGTATCATCGCTGGACTATTTCATTTTCACTCTCATTAGTCTACCCCCTTGAGACGTATGCCTGGAATTACCTGTGGGCAGACGAGTCTCTTGAGCTGTCAATTCCACAGCAATTGCTTATAGGATGGTGTGAATAAATTCTGAGCAATACCTGAGGGCTCTGCCTGAGGCAGGAAGACTAAGAAAACCACCACAGTTGCTCTAAAAATACAGAAATGTTGTACTACCATCAGCAGTGTTGCCTTTGTCTCACATTTAGCACTGGGATAAATCGTGATCTTTTATAAATGAACTGTGTAAATGCTAATGGCCATATCTTCAACAAATGTAATTGTAAAGGAATTCACTGTATCTGAGTTATATCACTGCTTTGGGGAGATGCTTGGTCATGTGGGACTTTGGCGGACCTTTACGATTTCTCTGAATCACAGGTAGGTATCTGAAAACCTCTGAAGCTATTCTCTATATCTCACTGTTGGGCCCTAAGTGAGCAAGATGTTTCTACAGATATTTAATTTGAAGCATCTTTAGATTGCCACTAGCCTCACAGTGATTTCTCATTTGCTTGCAATTTAGGTACGAGCCTGAATAACTAAAAGAAGGACTGATTGAAAAAAGGCTTTAAAAATGTGGTTCATAAATAGATAAAACTCTGGAGTAGCAGAATCCTGTACATGCCAGCCAAAAAAAATAGCTGTAATTATGTGGGAAGTCCTGCGCAATGAAACATTTTTAAGGGATGAGTTTTACTGAGTCTCCTCCATCCGTATTATTGTTTATAACTGACAAATTATTTTTAGTGTAATGTTTGCAATGGACAATTGTCATGGTTTAACCCCAGCTGGCAACTAGCACCATGCAGCTGCTTGTTCACCACCCCCCAAAGTTAGGACTGGGGAGAGAATCAGAAGAGAAAGGACTCATGGGTTGAGATAAAGACAATTTAATAGGTAGACCAAAAGCTGCACATGCAAGCAAAGCAAAACAAGGAATCAATTCACTGCTTCCCATCAGCAGGCAGGTGTTCAGCCATCTCCAGGAAAGCCGGGCTTCATCACACACAACTTGGGAAGACAAACTCCATCACTTCTAACATCCCTCCCTTCCTTCTTCTTCCCTCGACTTTATATACTAAGCATGATATCACATGGCATGGAATATCCCTTTGGTCAGAGTCAGCTGTCCTGGCTGTATCCCCTCCCAACTTCTTGTGCACTCCCAGTCAACTCACTGGTGTGGTGGCGTGAGAAGCCAATAAGGCCCTGGATGTTCAGAAACAACCAAAACCACTAGCGCGCTATAGACACTATTTCCCGTCACAAAACATAGCATTATGTTAGCTGCTAGTAAGAAAATTAACTCTGTCCCAACTGAAACCATGAAAACAATATTGTTTTAAAACACTCTTCTATATATTGTCACATGGAAGAGCTAAGCTTTATTACGAAAAAAAGAAAGCTTTTGTAATTCTCATATTGAATCAGTCCTTCTTACACCTTTAAGTTGTCCCTCATTGGAAGGAATATTTCATATATTTACATATTATACACTGACACAGTACCTAACCCCCCCATCAGCCTGCAATAACTTTCCTACATCTTTAGAGCTATGTTTAATCTCAGTACATACAGGTCCTGGAGAAGAGGAAGGTGGTCCCCTGAGAAAAGTCTGTGGCAAAGAGGGGAAAGTGTAAGGTGAAAGAAAGTAGCCTCTGTAGTGAGATACTATGGAAGCTGTTAAATTATTCTTTTGTCTTTTTTGAGATACATATTGAAGAAGCCTAACTGAACCACTGAGGGAAATAAGATAGAGCTAATGAAGGAACAAGGAACGGCCTTTGTTAATAGTTACTATTTAAATTATTTTTGTTATTTTCAAATGTCAGAATCATAATATGACTTGATGAGAATGTAGAAATAACGTAACAGATATAGATATGCTGTATTTCAAGAAGAAAGAGTGTTCTCTATACGATATGCATTTTATTCTGATAAAATGTATATATTAAAAAAAAAGGAACAGTTGCAGGTTTTGGAAAGGTTTTCCAGACTCAAGAACATCTATCCTTACTAAACTTGTTAGAATGTTTAACTTTTATAATTTAACTTTTTAGAGTTTTAAAACAGCTGTGCAAGGATAAGGAAGGACAGGAAAGATATGAGAAGTCAAAACCTATAGCAATAGTGGTCACACATTATTTGAAATCAATCACGTTAAATATGATTTTGGTAATGGATAGAAAACAAAACCAATGTTTGCTTGAAATTCCTGACATGAACTCCATTGACCACCCCCAGTCTAGGAAAGTTATTTAATTTTGGAGGTCTAGATGAAGAAACCTGGCTGATATCCTGCCTCTAAGTCACGGTGAGACTCAAGCACACACAGACCCTTGATAGCTCTCTTATTTCTGCACAAAAGTGAGCCAGGGAATAGCCCGAGCAGGGCTCAATTGTGCTGCATCAAGAACAGTGATTTCAAAAAACAAATTCATTCTTAAATAAAGCAACTGAAAACACTGCTAGATGTCAGTCAGCTGATGGCAAAGAGTAAGACTGGTAATATTCAAATCAGTGAAAACAGATACCCATGCCTGGTTTTGAAGATGCTTTAAATAAGAGGTACTTATTCAAGGCTAGTTCCCTGAAGATGTGGAAAGTTCCACTTTGACAAACTATTTTTGCTAGCATAGTATATTCAGATGCAGAAGGGATTAAATTAAACACATACAGAACCCATCAGTCATCAAGCAGGTCTATAAATGGCATCCATTAACCTGACTTGTACTTTTCTGACTACGTATCTTTAAAGAAAGGCAATCTATTTTACAAGGTGACAAGAAAGAGATACAAAGATCTATCTCAGGGCACTGGGTGGGGGGAATACCTTGTAATTTTCCCAATATTTTTCTGTCCCTTTTATGGCAGCATAGATCCAAACTTGGCGCAGTTATTAAACTGCTGTATCTTAGATATCTTGCATATAGTAATATTACATATATGCACCAACTCTGCTGATCTTTAGTTTTTATATGAAGCCTTAAGGATTGAAAGACTCATGAGGTGAAGAAAAAAACAAACCACAAAACAAATACAAAATTATTTAAAGTAAGCTTGGTGTTAAAATATTACTGTCATGTTATTAAAGTAGCATATAGTGTATAGTGATAAATTTAGTTAAGAAGGAACATTTTTTGGGGGGAGCATTCATGAAGATCTATGTTTTCTTAGTTATGATTGAGACCAGTCTTTTGTAAAAGTTTAGGAGCTTTCGTCAAAATACTTTTAATAGGCACATGCAGATAAAGTTTACCTTATACATAAGCCACAGCCCTTTGTATGAGTATAAACTACTTTATCTTCCTAACATATTCAAAATCTTTGACCTTCTATATTTCGGATGCTCTCACCCAGTGTTTCTAGCAGTTGATTAAGTATGTATCAGACTTTCTTTTTGTCTCAAGACACATCATATATTGCTGGATAATGATTCAAACAACCACTTTGAAATGTTCCATTGATTAACTCATAAATGCCCATAGCTAACTTTTTACACATTATTAAGAACCAAAACTAGTCAAGTCAGCTTGTAACATCTCAGTTTTGTTAATTACTTCAGTTTTCTGATGAGTTTAATGGCTGCTTCATCACTCTGTAAAGCATGCTACTCCAAGTATCTTTGAAACCTAGCAGGGTTTCTTCCTCTTACGTCAATGTATTTTATATCAAACCTTTGTCTTTTTTAGACTACTATTTATGATTTTGATAAGCATGATTACAGAAGAGAGTAGAATATGAATATATCATTTGAAAATAAAATTACATTATCTTTCTTTCTTCATAATAAGAAATGTAACTAACTTCAGGCATAACCCAAGGTGTAACTTTAAATGCTTTAGATGACTGATTCTATGGGTAAAGACCTAAAAGAATGTATCCTATATAGTTTTTGAGATGCTTTTTTACTGCCTCAAATACTTCACTTTTTTTTCTGAAAAAAGTCCTTCCCTGCTTGGAATTTAAATGCTCAAGCTTTTGAAAGAAATAATCTGATTAACTGTAAGATATATTGACAGTAATAATGGATAGAGATATGAAAACACTGTTAATATTCTTGAGAAGAGGACTATTGATCTTTATTTTGAAAGTGTCAACTTTTAATGGTTTAAATCACTAAATGTTGATTTATTTCTTTTAAGAAAAAATAGCCTTAGTATTTCTGAAGCAGTGAACTGCTTTTTTGTACTGTTGACGAAGTGTAAGTGTATACTTCTAATTGCATTGGGTTTGCCTGGGATAGAGTTAAAATTCATCATAGTAGCTTGTATGCTGTTATGTTTTGGAATTGTGATGAAAATAGTGATGATAACACAAGAATGTTTTAGCTATCGCTGAGCAGTGCTTGCACAGCATCAAGGCCTCCTCTGCTTCTCAGACTGCCCCACCAGCGAGTAGGCTGGGGGTGCACGAGAAGGAGGGAGGGGACACAGCCAGGACAGATGACCCCAACTGACCAAAGGGTCAGTTCCATACCATGTGATGTCATGCTTAGCAATAAAAATAGGGGGAAGAAGAAGGGAGGGGGGACAATGAGAGTTATGGCGTTTTTCTTCTCAATTGTCAGTTTGTTGAATTCTAATCTCCCCAACCAATTTAACTATGAAATCACCCAGGCTTTTCAGAGCTGCTTTGTGTCTCATACTGATGTGAAGTTGTTTTAATTCTTGCAACTTTGAGGGAATAAATAAATGTGTTGTGGAGGCCTTTAAAGGCAAACACGTGTGCTTGGGTATCTTTAGAGCATGGAGATTCATTAGGTTTCCAAATGTGCCAAGGCTTAGATCCCACAACAAAAGAAAAGGTATGGAAATACTTTGACCAAGATTAAAATGCAAAAAAAAACCTGTCAGTTTTTGCCTAGAAATCTAAAACAAAGCTTGTGTTCTCAGTTTCAACAAAAATAAATATTTTCCTGAGAGCTTTATTTCCTACCAACAATCCTATAATTTCATTTTAAATAATATAACAGGGGAATAAATGTTGAATAGTTTTCTCTTCAGTGCTACAAAGGTGAAACACTCATCTACACTCTTGGTGTGAAATTTAGGCACATGCATATCATCATTTCTTAAACATCAAGTGTATGATAGAATCTGTGGGATTTTCAAATCAAACACTGCAGTATCTGTGTTCTGAGTCAAGGATTCTTGCTGTATTCCATGAAAGAAGTGTATTGTCAGCTAGCTGACTCATTCTGGAATATGTACCAAACCAAAGTGATCACTTTCATAGAATTCTTCATTTCCTCAGCTGTTGCTTCATTAACTTCATTAACAAGTTAAGCCAATCAAGCAGCTTGGCTTTTTCTCCCATCATAAGTCTATGGTTGCTGTGATTTTTACATTGGCTTGTTAACTGCAAAGAAGAGCCCATCAAGATATGCTATTCAGAGGATTCCCTCCACAGTCAAAAGCAGTTGTAGGGGTTTTGTAACAGAGGCAGCGGGGCTGAATGTTGAAGACAGGTAACACTGAAAGAACCATTCATTTCTGGAGTTCTCCAAGATCTAAATTTCATAAGAGAATGAAGAGGGCAAACTCAGTTGAAAAGCTCAGAAAGTCTTTAATTTCATAAATTAAAAGTGTAGGGGGTTGCCTTTCTTCCTCTCTCTACATCCTAGCCTGCCTTTGAATATCTAGAATAAATGCACTTGCTATTAGTCTGCCAGGTCTTCAGATTTTTAAATCATACATTTATATCAAAACTAAGCACTGATCCATATAATTTTACAAGTGAAACAATGAGGACTATTTTAAGAAAATTTGAATATGTGAGATAATGAAAAAAAAAAGGTAACTGTTCGTGCAAATTATCTACTCCAGTAATTTGATGTTTAGGTAGTTATATTAGCTCTACTTTGTTTCATTTGTCGGTTGCATGGCTTTCAAGCAACCTTCTTTACTACATTAATTTGCAAAAAGTTAAGCATTTTTTTCAATCAGCTTATTGTTACAGAAATTTTTCAATATTCTCATTAGTACTGATATGCTCAACCTTTTAAAATTAAGTTTAATTAAATGCCTATATTTGTATGTTTCCACAGAATATGAAGCAGCATCAGAAAAGCAAGTGGGCAAGAAAAGCAGCACATACTTACAGACCGATGAACTTTTGATGATAAACAACTTGGGCTGGAATTTTCAAATATGTATAGAGGAATTAGGCACCTAAATTTCAAGGGGAATACTTCTCAAGGGGAATTATGAGTTGATCTAAAAAGAATTTAATGAATTTAAAGGAGACAGTAGGCAGATCTCCGGTATCTAAATTGAAAACTGTAAAATTTCTCTGTACAGAGACTGCCTTTCACAAGTCATATCTGAACTCTTTCGGAAGCTATACTTTTGGCTTAAAATGTCTCTAATTACCAACACAAGTTACAAAGGCTTGTATAGATTTTTTTTATGCTGACTGATTTTCTTTTCTTGTGAATTTTAGTGAACATTGACTGGCTTTATGTGATTTTGGACACTTAATATAAAGCAGTTATATACAAGCTAGAGGTACTATTTATATATGAGATCACAGTGTCTAGCTCAAATTATTTTTCATTCTCAACTGCAGAAGTATTTGGAGTGTTGTGGCTTGGTGAAGCTTATGATGAAGTTTTCCCATTTGTAGTGAAATAGTGACAAACAGTGCAAATGGAAGTTAACCGCAGCATACAGAGTATTCGGTATTTGAAAACTTAGCAAACTTAACAACCTTAGGAAGTCTATTGGATTTTACACGAAATGCCTGCAGTTGTCTGGAAGCCAGAAGGCTTCTAGCGTTACATCCAGAGACTTTGTGGAACAAAGACACAAAGGCAAAAAAATCACTTCTGCAGTGTGTATGCGAGACTATGAAATATTTTCTTTGTTCTGAATTGATCATGAGGATATAGAAGTATCTTGGCAGAAGAAGAATACAAAATCACTCATTTGTTAAAAAAAGCCACAAATTAAAAAAAAAACACAAACATAAAAAACCCAAACAAACAACCCTACTAAATCCAAGAACTCTCATTAATTGATGTCGCAAATTTCTTATTGATTTCACCCAGCTGTCATCAAGATGTGACATTGCTTGGCTAACTGTCTTACCAGAGAATTCAAACACCTAGGGAAAGAATGAAGATCTATAATAGTTTTAGCTGTTCCTTAACACATTGGAAATACTGCTCCTTTTTTTATTTGTTTTGCATAGTAAGTTGCTGTCTTTGCCATGGATGAACGAGTCACTAATTAAATATAAGACCAGATCATCAGACAGCAACCAACCTTGTTCATGAAATCACTGGACCAGCAAGGGATCTGGTACATTACTATTATGCACTGCTACTGTATTATGTCTAGTTACTGTAATAAACAGATTAGAAGGATGTTTTATCCCTCTGTTGTATTACCCATATATTCAGCTTTTGGTAGTTGAAAAGATTGAAGAAAAAAAGTATGTAATGATTGATGAGTATGTGTATTGAAGCGTGTAAGTGAAAGTTCCTGACTTACGCCTGGAGAGAATTAATCAACCAAAAGCATTGCCAAGTAGGATATTATATGTTTTTAAAGTACATACTCAAAATGAAGTGAATTTTTTATTAGGAGGTTATGATTCAAATGTTTAGTTTGATCACTTATTTTCACTGCTCACATCAAATATAATTTTTTTCCCTTCACTTATTCTCTTCTCCCTGAAATCTGTCTATTATTAGGTCATAATTCTTGCTTCTGATTGTATGCTAATGAATATTGGTTCATTTTAGTCCTTGTATTGGTGACTTTGTATGCTCCTTTGGCTAAAGTGGGTTAATAGTCCAGCACATTTAATGATGTTTTACTGAATTGTACCTGTATATCTAATGCTGCATAGTAGAAACTTTTGAGTTAAGTGAATATCGACCACCTATATGCATTTTTTATTATATTTTTGAGATCCATGGAAACAAAATTTACACCAAGAACCTGAATGTGTGAGAAGTTAGGAGAACAATCTGACCTCAAGGAGGAGAGAAAATGGTGAGGGGACGGAAGAGGTTTGGGGAGGAGCCAGGAGATGTACGGGATCATGCAACAGTCATTGAGAGTTGCAAGGGAGATAGAAGTTGATGAAAAAATCGTAGCGGGGAGGAGAAAGAGCAGTCTGGTTCAAGAACAGCAATGGTTCAAGACTTTAGAGGAGGAAAGGAAGATTAATGTTTGTGAGCTAAGTGAAAGGAGGAAAACAAGGAAGAGCAGGGAAAGAAGAATGGTTATATGTGAAAATTGGGATATTTGTAATAGCGAGATTTATTACTACTGTTTTAGAATTGATAAAACAACCTGACAAAATATATGAGCTTCATTTTTGCTAAGTCCTATCGATATTACAATATAACAGAATAACAAATAAAAGAGCACACACATTCAGTTGAAATTTCTTTCTCAAGAAAAATGATTACTCAGTCCCCTAAAATGTAAAATACTCAAATCCATGTATTAAAATTAACTCAATGTCATGTGTCAAATTGGCAATACTGCTTACAGTTACCACTATCTGTGAAATACTAATTTTGACGCTGTACTGTGCTGCACTGAGGAAAGTTGAGTTAGGCCTATTTTAAACTATTTGGTCAGGCAATAGCAGAAAATTCAAATTACAAACCCCTCAAATTACAAATTATAGGAAGGATTACTTACAATATCTGTAAAATCCCAGAATCACAAAAGGATTTGGAATCAAAAATTCCTCTGCAACCAAGGGGAATTAATTGCATAACTGCTTTTATTAACCTGTGTCTTTATAAATATTTGTCTAAGCAAGATATTTGATAAAAAATGCAAGAAAAAGAACAAGCTTATAGAAAACAATCTAATCTTTTTCATGAACAAAGAATTTCATCCACTGAGGAAGTGAATCACTTTCTTAGGATATTAACTAACAATAGCTTTTTGCAAGGTTTTGACTTGTTCAAGACCATGCTTCTTTCCTTTGCCTTTGCTGATACTTACTCAACACTTACGACCTTGTCTACCCACAGATACTACACCCATTAAATCCTGTTATTACAGTCTTTATTCAGCCTCATCAACTTCTCCAAATGGAGCTGAGAGAACAGGAGAAGGGAGAAATATGAAAGTAGATTTAATAGAGATAGATAGTGATTCACAGTGTTTCATAGATACCATTAAGATAACAAACAATGTATTCTCAATGAATAAACAGGGTTTTACAAAAGCCTTCCAGCTTGCTCCTGGTAATAGCTTTTAAAGTATCAAGAACTAAAGCATACATTTTCTTCAGTCAAGGTTGTACTATACAGTCATGGGGACATTAATGTTCTAAGGGGTTCACTGAATGAATGTCAGTCTTCTTTTATACTCAGTGAATATATCTTTCTTGGTTCATGAAGTAAGAACAGATTGTGATTTTTATGAACTTGTTCTATTTGGTATTGTTCACTGGCTGGTTTTGTGCAACCCTGCTGACTCCAACAGACATCAGATAATGGTAGGATTGTGTGGGCACAACTGAGGGAAAGTTGGTATAACAAGTCAAATAGAATTGGTATTAGTTGAATGAAAATTTTTTGTCCCTTTTAATACCCGAGTTGTATTCCAGTTGCATTGCAACCAGTATGGTAACTCTCTTCTACTTTTGTACTGCTCATATGCTTGAAAATCAGTAGACCCCCATCCCAGTTCAAATGGGTCTTTATAATCCCTGTCAATAGACAAAAATTCAGAAATGTAAAGATTATGTAGGGATTCTATCATCGATGTTCAAAATCTCCACCTTGTACCTACCTCGCTTCTGTGTTTAGACATCTTACCAAGAAGTAGACTAAGGAATAGTCACATCATCTGCATAAATATCTGATATAGGTGCTCTAACTTCTTTTCCACTCCATTGCCCTTCATCCTCTTCGTGTCATGACTCCACTACCCCTCTCTTGGCAATATCATCTTTCTATTTATTATCTAAGCTTCTTCAGTCTTCTCAGTAATCTTAAAACAATATGTAGGTTTTGGTGATATTAATCTTACCTCTCAAATTATTACAATAGGCTTCAGGTAGGATTAAAGAAAAGGTTACAGTTTCAACTGTATCTGTGATTGGGCATGCAGATGCCTTGCTAAATATATTTATGTAATAAAGGATTCCTTATGAATTCCTGTATTTAACCATTTTTTCCCATATTTTTTCTGATTTTCTAGAATCAGGCATTCGAGAGATTTATTTTCTTGGTAGAGTCTGAGAGACATTATTACTCATAGCTGATACAGTGCCTTTTATTGCAAAATAAACACTTGAAATATGCCGCTGGATAAGAGGAATGGTCTGGATGGCAATGGTTTATAGGTGACAATGCAATCAATTGTAGGTATTAGTTTATAGTATAGAAACAATTTATCAGTCTCTTTGTCAAAATGAAATTTGACTTATCTTTCTGATCAGTAGGACTAGCAATACCAAGGTCAGAGAAGACTGAAATAATGTGGAAAGTGTCTGTTTTTGGTGTTTGTTTGTTTGGTTGGTTTTTGTTTCTTTGTTTCTCTCCAAATTTACATTCCTGATAGTTTGTATAATCCTGTGTGTTAAAGGGAAATTAAACTTGCTGGAAATTTAATTCCACTGATTAATTTTGTAGAAGCCTAATAAGAATAATTTTAATTGTTTTGTATAGAGTATATTGAACCTTTCCAAGGTCTACTTAAATCACTTTGCAAACCCATCTTTTACAAGCCATGCATTGTACTTTGAAAGAAAAAGGCCAGAATAAAGTGGTTATGATCTCTTATGGGATATTTTTTCCTATATGATAGTATTTACCTTGGCAATTTGTAACTATGTCTCATTGGAAAGGCAATGAGTGATTGTGTTTCTCATTTTGTTCATCACTTTTAATGAAGGATATTTATACTGATCTGGTAATTGTTCATAAGAAATTTTTTAATGCATGCAAGAATGTTTCTAGCCTGTGCTATGTGAAAAAACACACAGCAGAAGTGGAGGAACTCATCCTTGTAATCCACGGACGCCACCAGCAGAATGAGAAAGATTTCATATTTTGAATCCTCTTGCATTGGTGGAGTGAATGTACATTTGTCTTTTGTTGACCTTCAATAACATAAAATGGAAATCCAGGTAGAGTCTCATGAATGCATCAACAGCGAAGAGACATGTACAAAACACTGATACTAAAACTATTTCACTGATTTTTTGAAAGGAAATACTTAATCTAAAAAAAGTAAGAAATATAAAGCAAAATATCAGAATATCGGTAGACAGCTGGGCATAAAATATTCTGGTAATCAATTAAAAAAATCAGTAATAATATACATTGAAAAGAATTTTTTGTTCATTCTTGCTGGAAAATTTTGAATATTTTAAAGAATTCATTGTCACTTTGAAGCATGGATTTTCATTGTAGTCCGAGGCTGTGCTGAGTGAAAAGTTGAATGCTACATTACACTTGCTAAGGAATTAATGTGCGTTAACTACGTTAGCAATATTTATAATTGGGCACTTTAGTTGGTAGATGATATGTTAGATTGCAAACAGTGTCAGAAACTAGAGGGCTCTTTCCATTAGCCAACTAAAATTCTGGACGTCACGTTCCCTCAGATGGAATTTAATTTGTAATAGAATATGTGATTATGAAGTGCACATTCTTAGATGGTGGTTCTTTTGCTATATGCCTGTCATGTGCATTAAGTAATTGTTTTACAATGTAAGCTGTACGGCTGTACCACTGTAAGTCTGAATAATGTGCAAAGGCATTAAGAATGTGTGTGAACTGATTCTGTCAAGGGTCAAATGAAGAAGTAATACATTGCTTTTAAGAATCTTCGTCCTTTCATCTCTTGCTCTCTGACTTCTTACTATTTATTTGTTTAGGCTTTTTGTTTGTGTGGTTTAAAACAATTAGGAATAATCAAAGACCAAATGCTAGAGCCAATGCTACAGGCAACTATAAAATATGTTGTGCAGTGCCTCAAATTTAAGTACCTGCTCCTCCAGGGAAAATCAAATTACGATTAGGCATTTAGCAAGTTAGTAACACTGCCTCAGTGTTACATAAGAAGAATTTGGTGCATAAAAGGGTGGTCTAAAAAACCTGGATATTAAGTGGGAAGTAGGTGCTATATGACCATTACCAAACAGGTGAGATGTGAATTCCTGCACCTCTCTAGACGCAATGTTGCAGAACAGGTACTTCTATCCAACATCTCTGTTTTTCCTTTACAGTTCAAAGTTTTCTAAACTCAGTAAGGATTTCTGTACACTTAAGTGTACTTTTCAAAAGGACTGAAGAGGTCTCACTCTGTTTAAGCTGCTCCTATTAGCAACTCAATAGATTTATAGTCGGGACAGTCTGAAAGGGAGAACACAATCTGGTTAATGTTCTCAGTATTGATATTGGATTTTTTTTTACCCAACATCTGTCTTAACTGTTTCTAAATTTTAAAAAATTCTGTTTAAAATTTTAGATTGAAATTGTCCATAGCTTTCTTGTCTATTTAGAAACATAGCAATTCACAATTTGCATGACACAATTCATACATTTTAATTGAAGATATTTTACCACAAGGATTACACTGAAAGGACAGTTGCTTCTCACTGTGAACCATAGCCTCCTAGCTCTTCAGTGGTCACAGTGTAAATACTGCTTGTCTGCCATCAGGTTTGTCAGACAAATCATTGATCTGAAGCAGGAGTGGTGAGTGCTGCACTGTACTGAAATGCTCAGCTGCAGTAATGAAAATAGAGATAAACTGGAGAACTTACATCCTGAACATAAAACATGTTTTCCAGTTCACCAAGATATAGCTAAAATTCATGGGAAAGACCTTCAGCTTATTTTAAGAAGTTAAAATAGTTGTAGGCAAGATGTAAGTGCTTGGAGTGTGTTTTCATTTTGAGCCATTTTAATTTTTTTCTGGAGTGAACTAAAAAAAAGCCACAATGCTCCCTGCCTCTTCCCTCCCCTCTCCCCCCGCAGGGCCTGTCTCATTTTCCATTCTGTTTTATTAGTTTATTACTTCCAAGTTATAGAACTTTTTTTTTTCTAATTATCTGCATTTAAAACCTTGCGATGGTAAAAGAATGATAAAACTAATTGTTGCCTTCAAGAACTGACATTCGGTTTAAAGAACCTGAACACAAGTTTTCAAATAAGTCAAAACAGATTAAAAACTTATGATTTTTACCTTTGTTTTCACCATCACTCTGAATTTTTGTTCTTCTGGGCTGAGATCTATTGATAAAAGAACAAAAAATATATTGCCACATTACTGGCTAGAGTATTACTAACAAGGAAATAGGAAATCTTCCTGGGGTTTGTTGAAGATAACATTAGGAGCACTTTATGCTGTTGAAATAGAATTAAAAGCCTGAATTGTGATATTTAAATAAATACTTTCAACACTTTTTTTTTTATTTAGTACTGCACATGAAAAGCATCAGTTTTTAGCTTAGTAATACATAGAGTAGAAAACTACTGTACATGGTTTACTTTGCTTGGCACTTAAGGGGGTGAAATGTCTAGGATTTGAAATTTTTGGCACCTTACGGTATTTTGGTTTTTAAAGGACAACCAGTTGGAAAATTTCTCCCTTAATATGACAAATTAATATGACAAATACACCTAGCTCTTAGCGATGTGAGAGAAGAGCCTAGATAACAAAACATATAATAGTTCTTTCCGACTGTGCAAGAAATATTTTATAATCACAACCATAAAGCATTTATTTCATTTTAAAATCACTATAAGACTGCAGTCACAGTACATCCAAGATGAGGAATTAGCTGCTAATGCCTCTCTGACCTAAAGGGAGGCTAAGCTAATGCTACTTGTTTTCTAGCTACTGTATCCACAGTGCATGGATTGGCTACATGTTAGAACAAGCCTCAGCATTGCCTGTAAGTCCATGTGGTATGTCAGCACGTACACTGAGATGAATTTCTCTTTCTTATCCAAGATTTTATAAGTATTTTCGGGGTTTGCAGTGACTTTTTTCATTGCTGAAGTGAGCATATTCTCCTCATGTTGGAAGAAACGTTTTGTTTCTCTTCACAAATATAAGCTCTTAGAACAGTATGAAGGAACTCTTCAATTTGATTCAGGAAAAAAAGGTGTAAATAAAATGCGGCTACACAATAGGTATACTTTCTCCTACAGACAGCAGCGTAAGTTCACCTTTCAAAATTGTTTGTAAGTGCATAAGAATATCACAGATAGTAAAAGCAGGTAACATGTTTTAACAGTCTAGTGCTTTCTAATAGACTGTTTTACTGATGTGAACCCCATATTTGGAGTCATTTTTCTTTTATTTCTGTTAAATTATGAGACCAGAACCTTGTCACAATGAATTTTAGTAGAAAAGAAAATGCAAAATGTCAAAATTAACCAAATATTTTCTTTTTAATCCAGACATATATTTATAATGAAACAGTGATCCTGAGGTAGTTTCTTTTCCTCCACCTTTTCTCAGGAGCTAGTACTTCTCTCAGGAGTAGTCCCATTGTCCTCTATAGGAAGCTGCATATTCTGATTCCTATTTCGATTGTTTGTCTATATCTATGTTCAGCCTTAAGGGCCAATCAAACCGTTTGGCTCCCATTAACACCATGTTCGCTATTGTGTGGTTTCTATGCCCCATCACATCGATACAGAAGTAGGTTGATTATAATGTTGTTTTCCAGAATCTGTGCAATCAGTGTTGGAGCTATTAAATGAAGCAGTTGCCTAGCAAACAATGAAGCAAAATCAATGCAAACCTGTTCAATGCTTTCATGTTACCAATCTGTGCATTTCTCTGAAAAGACATTCTTGCAAAAATATTTCCGTCAGTTCTAGTTTTTTAGCATCAGATACTTGCCTTTGATGCCAAATGTCTTAAAATGGCCAACACACAAGGTCATCTTATGGTATTGTATTTAAAGAATAATTATATCTTTTCATCCTTTATATATAACCTTAAGCTTCTTGTAGTCAAAATGAACTTTTTCTTTTTTGATTAAGATAATGACTTTAATTAAATTAATTTCAAAGAGGTTTCATAGAATTTTTTGTTTTAAAAGTGAAGTACTTCTCTCTGTAGAGAAGATAGGAGGTAAAGATACGTTTGCAGAGGAACATTCAGCTTTGTTATCCTTTGTACCCATACTGTTTCTTTCAAATACCTTTGGAGAAGAGTAACTTCATGTTTTTAAAAATGGAGAGTTTCTGCCCTTTTAGAACAAATTCCTGTTGGGTGTGTGCTTTTCTGGATAATAAGTTCCCTAAATAATAGTCTTATTTTCATAATTCTTGTAAGTTGTCAGTTAACAACACTTACTGTGTCATGAAAAGAAACACAGTACTGAGGATCTGCGTCTGCCTTTCTAGTGTATGTTGTAAAAAGAATACAGAGGTCCAAACACTATATAAGAAGTGATATGTGCTGGAATTTTTGTGGCAAGATATCATCATCTGTGGTACTTTTAGTAAATGACACTTAGGGAAGGAAGGCAGAGGTAATGTAGAAATTCCACTAACTAGCCTGAGTATATCATTTAATAAAATTAGCTATGAAAAAAGGATGCACATATCAGCTATATAGCTCTCAAAGCATCCTGTATAACAAAGATGAGTTTATTAGAACTAAAGGTTACCATGGCATTCTTTTGTATCAGTGATGAGGTATATTTTCATTTCCCCTTAAAGGCAATTGTGAGGTGAAAGGTAGTGACATACTTTTCCTTTTAAAATCATACAGTAATCTGCTTTGTTGCCTACTTTACTCTTTCCCTGAAAAGCTCCATGGTTGCTGCAGCAAACATCATGGCTTGAACTGAGAGAGGAGAAATTGTGGAAATCAGCTCCAAATGAGGGATTACAGTCAAAGACTGTACAAAACCCTCACCAGTGTTTCTGATCACAGATCAGACAGAATTTCCTCTTTTTGAACACAAATCTAGCAAATCTGGGTTGAGGAGGATCAAGTGAGGGATCAATTAGGTCAATTAGATATTCACAAGTCCATGGGCCCCGATGGGAGGCACCCAAGAATGCTGAGGGAGCTGGCAGAAGTCATTGTTGGGCCGCTCTCCATCATCTTTGAAAGGTCCTGGAGAACAGGCGTGGTGCCTGAGGACTGGAGGAAAGCCAACGTCACTCCAGTCTTCAAAAAAGGCAAGAAAGAGGACCCGGGGAACTACAGGCCAGTCAGCCTCACCTCCATCCCTGGAAAGATGATGGAACAGCTCATTCTGGGCGTCATCTCAAGGCATGTGGAGGAAAAGAAAGCTATCAGAAGTACTCAACATGGACTCACCAAGGGGAAATCATGTCTGACTAATCTGATAGCCTTCTATGATGGCATGACTGGATGGATAGATGAGAGGAGGGCAGTGGATGTTGTCTACCTTGACTTCAGCAAGGCATTCGACATGGTCTCCCACAGCATCCTCATAGGGAAGCTTAGGATGAGTGGGTTAGATGAATGGACAGTAAGGCGGATAGATAACTGGTTGAAAGATAGAGCTCAGAGGGTCGTGATTAGGGGCACAGAGTCTAGTTGGAGGTCAGTGACGAGTGGTGGTCCCCAGGGGTCAGTACT
>VWZL01006236.1:703-24149 GCA_013396915.1 Stercorarius parasiticus | reverse complement strand
AAGGACAGGGAACTGCTGGAGAGGGTACAGCAAAGGCCTATGAAGATGATGAGGGGATTGGAACACCTCTCTTATGAAGAAAGGTTGTGGGATTTGGGTCTCTTCAGTCTGGAAAAAAGACGGCTGAGGGGGGACCTTATCAATACTTACAAATACTTAAAAGGTGGGTGTCAGGAGGATGGGGCCAGGCTCTTTTCAGTGGTGCCCAACAACAGGACAAGAGATAATGGGCACAAACTAGAACATAGGAAGTTCCATCTAAACATGAGGAGGAACTTCTTTATTTTGAGGGTGGCAGAGCACTGGCACAGGCTGCCCAGAGAGGTGGTAGAGTCTTCATCTCTGGAGACATTCAAAACCCGCCTGGACGTGTTCCTGTGCAACCTGCTCTAGGTGACCCTGCTCTGGCAGGGGGGTTGGACTAGATGATCTCCAGAGGTCCCTTACAACCCTATGGTTCTATGATTCTATGGAAATACTTGCACATGGGAGATGAAGCCAAAAGAAGCCTGCATGTGTTGAAATGCTTTGCTGGATCAGGACCAGAGAGGCTGGCCAACATTTGTTTGCTACATGGATTTCATGCTAAGGGTCCATATGTTTATAGAGAACTATTCTTCCTGGAATGCGTCAAAACTGTTTTTACATTATGAGCTATATAGAAAGAAATTGCTTCAGCCAGTTCTGCAGCACATTTGTGGTGTAGTGTGCTGCAGTGGTTAATAGAGCACAGCCACACTGTAAAATGGCTTAGGACAAAAGCAGAAGAATGCTGAATCTAATAAAAAATGCAAGGGAAAATGAAGCAGGCAGAGTGTAATTACCTAAGCTGAAATTTAGCCAGGACATCAGAATTAAAAGCTTATTCTTAGGAAGCTTTCTGGACTTTCTTAATAAATTTTAGAGACGCAGAGTATTTGCCTCTATATATTCACTTGAATAGTCATTGAATTTGCCCAATTCCCTTTTGAATATACATACTGATAAGCTACAAGTTAAGGGTTGCTTAATTGCGTCATCTCTATATGGCAAGGAGTTATGCCTGCAGACAAGTTATTCACACCCAAAGTACTGTATTTCACATGAGGTGTAGAATGCAGTTGGAATGCAGGTTACCAAAACCTCGTTATTAGAGTCTTGTCGCAGAAATTACAGTAAATGTAAACAGAGATAGTCTGTATTCTTGAAATACAGTCCAATGTATGTACCTATATTTGTGTTTGCTGCATGTAGTGGAGACAATGGCTCTGGTCCAGACCAGCAAGATTAACAAACCCAGTACACTGTTATGGGTGGAGGCGTGAGTGCATGCTGACATGGTGATACCGGAGTGCATGACACTTCCATCCAGGTGCTGCCTCGCTGGCATTGTCCTGATCAAAGAAGCAGCTTTTACTTTTGTGTTATGGTCAGAATAAAGGGTTTGCTTAATTTTCCTGCTCCAGCTGCGGTGACCACATGCTGAGCTTCCTAGCAGGTAAATCCCTGCTTATTTCCTTTGCGTAACTTATTATCCAGTTTCCTCTTTTTTGACTCTCCTTTTTGGTACTCATGTACTTCCTTTTCTCCACCCTAGTCTCCTCCCAGACAAAAAACCATGCCCAATTATGTTTTCCCTGGTGGTTCTAGTTTTTCTACACCTGTACCCAAGTCTCAGCCTTATATGGTAAAAATGATATTTAGGCACCGTTGGCCTTGCAAGGTTTTAGTCCCCTAAACATCCTCAAGACTGCCCTCTTAGTGTCTGTGAATTCTGGCACAGACCGGCACACAACTACCTGTGTAACCACTGTCTTTCTCAGCACTGTCTGAAACTTCTGGCAGCTTCTTACACTGTTACCTGCCAGGTACAGAAATTTCTCATGTCTTGTCCAGTAGTCTTCCATGTCCTGTCTAGTTAGTGTAACCCTGAGGGCCTAGTCAACAGCCTAACAAGTTGTCCACAGCCATAAAACACTTTCCATGGGAAAAAAACACTGCTTGGTCCACTGGAGAAATAGAATTTATGAAGTTGATTGTAAGAGCTCCTTGTACAAGGAGATCACCTGGCAAAGACCTAATTCACACTTCAGAAATAGGACCACAGATGTGAAATTCACAATTACTTTGTATGAATGAAAATATTGAATGTAATTTTATTCTGTGTCTCTAAATAAATTTTATGGTAGTCTAATGGTAGAGAAAGAATGCAAAAAAAAATTTTAGGGGGAAGAAAAGTTGCAACATCTGCAGCAATTACTCAATCTCATTCATATTTATAAGACCATTGTGAACGGATTTTTCGTGAGTGCCACCTAGATCTGGGCTTCTGAACTTCACCTAAAAGCAATGGGAGAGCGTATCTTCAGAAAGGTTCAAAGAAAGGTCTCAAACACATGGAGTAACGCGTAGGATGCTTGCAGAAGGTGCCAAGAGCCAGATGGAATTCAGACAGATCTGATAGGGTTTAATTTGGCAATTTGGGGCGCAGAGGCGAAAAGTGGGTTGAAAATAGCATAATGCCATGAGAGAGACCATGGTCATGGGCCAGGAATTTGGTTTAGAAAGCATTGCAATGTTCTGGGTAGGAAAAGTTAAAAGCTATGTGTTAATGGTGAGGAGTCAGAGGTGGGTTAGAGTTTTTGAAAGCATGGAGGATTTGGGACTCTTATACAGCAGACCTTTACTTAGGTACCTATAAATATAATCCCAGTTTGGCATTCAGGAGGTCCACACAAGATCATCTCAACCCCTTCTGTCTGTAATGTATGGGACCTCTAGGTGACCTGTTCCTCTTCACTCTGCTCTCCACTGTCAGATAGGTGGTAGCCCTGTGTATTCATCAACTTCAGTGGGAGGCGAGTATTTAAATATGTTTGCAAATCTTGCAGCCCCAGAACTAACTACTGTGAATTTCAAGATGAATGATACTTAATGTCATAATAACTCCTGTGACTAACAGTAATTAAATGTGTATTTTAAAGAACAGATCACAAATACAGCCAATGAGCTATTCATAATCAATTTAGAGTTTAAAAAGAAGGAAGTTTCCCCTGTCCTGGTCTATTAAAACTAAAAAATAAGTTTATTTAGCTTGAAATAATCATACAGAAAATAGCATACAGACCATCCAATATTAGGAAAAGAGTGATTCATTTTGACTCATTCACTTAAAAATCTAATAGAATAAATGAATCTCCTTATTTACCTTTCCATGATTTTGGTTTTCTAAACAAAACTCTGTTTAGCAAATGAATGAAGTGTCATACCACAAGAAAAATGAAATATTTAAACTTAAAATGTATATTGAATCTGTCAAGAAATGTATGTGGTTTGTCTGATATGTACAAGATTTATGGGGATGATTTAAATAAGTATTCACTTAAGAAGTATCTCTAGACATCCTAAGTTGGATTTTTTAAATAAAAGAAGTAGAATGAGTCAAAAGCATCTGCAGTACCTAAAATGACTTTTAATTTAGTTGGGTTTTTTTTTAAGAGTGGCTCAAAGAGAAATTTGAAGCTACTATAAACCTGTATGTTCATGTTGCTATCAAATCCTTTAGCCTGTGTTTTACTCTGACAGTCCACAGCATTGGGAACAGATGAGCATTTTGCGATATGAAACTCCCTCCTGTGTCCAGCCAGCAGAAAAGACTAGATCAACCAACTGTGGCTTCCATCCACTGCCAGGGTCACTGATTTCAGCCAATACGAAGGAGATAAGTAATTATTTTCAAATGTGAGTCTGTTGAGTACAGAAAAGGTAAACTTACCAAAAGTCAGTGGAGCAGTGCTGTTTTCATTCATACTCCAGCAGCTCACATATGCGGAACTCAGCAGAAAGATGCCATAAAATTTAAAAAAAAAAAAAAAAATCAGTATTGCAGTGGGACGGTAAAGTGAGACTCTTTCAGCTACAGAGAGGGTCACGTTGCTGCTCAGTTGCATTCCCTTGATTTATATTTTTCTTTTGCCATACGTTGTTTTGCTTTAGGATTTGTACAGTTACAAGTAGAAGGAAAGAGACCATGATTCATCAACTAATACTTTATGACAAATGATTTATTTTCATTAATAGTCAAAGAAAACTTGTTGGTTTTATTTGATTTTTAATTAAATAAAATCTTTCATGGGAATATCTTTTAAATTATCCAAATGAGTGTCAGCAAAAGAATTTTCTCACACTATCTGCATGTGTAACTATTTTCTCTTGTTAATGTTCTTGTAAACATTGAAATAATTATTTTATCTTTCAACTAGTATTTCTTAAGTGAACATTTGGATAAGAGCAGACAATTTAAGGAACTTGAATAGCACTTTTTTTTTTTTTTATATGTGATTTTCCTGTTGACAGTCCTTCTAGCAAATATCTTTTTCAGGTACTTAATTCAGACTTTGACTCCTACATCCAGGTTATATATTAGCAATTAATGTATCCAGTAATTTATTAGAAATGTGTGTTGAGCCTTTTTTACTATTTTTCCACTACAGTGTTCCTATAGAGTATGTAGTCCTGTATCTCTGATTGATACTCTCAAAATAGAAGTGTACTCTCTGCTATGAGAGGAGAATTTAGTGGCAATTTAATTTCTGATATTGTGATTTTCTTGGAAATGTGACTTTCCAAGAAAATGATGAAAAGCTATGAAATATATAGAAAGAATTCTTTAACTATTTGACTCCTGGACTGAAATGCCAGCTGGTTTGAATCCCAGCAGGGCAGAACTCCTGACTTGACTAGAGACGTAGTGATTTAGATTGATGGTGGATTAGGTTCATTGTCCTTAACTGAGAGAAACGTCTATAGGGCAATTATGTTATTAGAGATTTGTTGTAACTGGCACAATGTAGGAAAGCTGTGCAGGAACTGTTCAGAAATAGTCAAGACATTAGTGTGTTATCATGACTGTTTCAGCCACAAATCCAAAGCACAGCACCGTACAGGCTGTTATGAAGAATATTCCCAGCCAGACCCAGTACAAGGAGGTATGTTTTTACTTCAGGAAGACAAAGAATGAACTGATGCAGAAGTTCTCAAGTTTACCACTTTCTGAACAATCAGGCTATTATCTACAATTCAAGGTCATTTTTCTCTTCTTCTCAGGCTTGTATTTCAGTGGTTGAGATCTGTTCCGTTCATTACAGGGCACCACACTATCCCACACGGGAATCTGATTCTTAAGTGGCTGGAAGTGCACTTTCATCTCTAGCTTTGATCCTTGCACTTAAACTCCATAGAGTATTTGGCTAGTGTGAGATACTTATTTTCTCTCTCTCTCTCTTTCTTCATCTCCCTGGTTTTTTTTGATTTACCTTTTGGGTAAATCCAACTCTGCTTGGATTCTGCTTTGGATTAAGGCAAAAATATGTAAAAAAATACATCAATTTCTCTTTCTGACTTTAGATAAGGGGAGGGCCAACTGTTTAGAAACTGCTTATCTACAGTCACTGTGGCCTGAAAGTTCATAGCACATATTGCAACATAAGAAAATAAATCAGTTCTATGAGCCAATTATGTATTTTATAAAACAAAAGCATAAGCAAGCAAATATTCACTTAATGAGACATATTTCTAATCTAATATGCTACAGTTTTATTAGCTAATTAAAGATGAACAGTACAATGATCAAATAATGGACACATTTAAATTGAATCAATCAATCAGTCGGTTCCAATCATTCAGTCGCTAAACTACTGCATTGAGTAATCAGCTCAAGTTATGAGTTTGACATGGGAAGGAATTGCTCAGTGTTAGCTTTGTCTTGGAAGAATTTAAGAGGGATCTAGTTTCCTTTCTGTCCTAAAACCCATATAAATTCTTATCAATACAATACATACTCTTTATATTTTTTGGAATTTACCCTTAGATGAGCACCTAAATTGGGACTAAGGAGGAATGTCTCACATTCACAGATGTGAAGTAAAGTCTGTCACCTCCTGGGTGCCTGGAAGTCTGTAGATACACGGTTTTGTCTTGAAAGCCCTATAGAAACATTGTAAACTATTATGCATGCACATAATGGATATTCTATGTAGAGGACTGACCATTTGACCTTCCTACCCTCATCTAAGTATTCTATAGGATTAAAAATACAGTCTTTCCTATGCCTGTGGAAGAGTTAAATGCATGTCTTGCATCTGCCATGAAAATGCTTTTAGGACTGGGCTCCCAACAAGGCTGATGCTCTTGCTTCCTGTTTAGCCCATGACACTGTAAAGAAGAACAATGCAAAACTTCTGGAAGAAAAAGAAGAGTCACAACAGAGTTGATCTGTGTAGTCCAGTAAATATGGTTTTGCCATTGCTCAGGGCAGGTAGCCCTGTGTTGTGGCTGCTTGTGGCAGGTCCCCAGGGGTGGTTGGGCTGCCCTTGATCTGAACGGGGCTGAGCTGGGTTTACCAGGCACTCCATGGGCGAGTGCCCATTGCCCGGCCTGTCTAAGTTCCAGCCCTATGAGTGCCGCTGGGGAAGGGGCTGGCTGCCCCAGTTAGTTCCTGCTGGACAAATATCTCCTGGGAGCACGGGGACTGTGGGGCAGCTTTTACTCATTCCCTGGGAGCAGACAGAAGGGAGTGGATGGGGTTGGGAAAACAAGCCTTAAATCAGAAGAGGAAGAGACCCTCAATAGGAACATCACACTCCTCCAGCGAATGGCTTGGGATGCTGGTGGCTGTCTGTGACACTCCCCACCCCATAGTCTACTGAAAGAAGTTTTAAGGCTGAAGCTGTCAACCTTAAGACCCAGCATGAGCATAGCCACCAAAACTACCCTAGAAAAAGGTAGGCAATAAGAAGGCATTGTGCAACAGGTTTAAGAAGATTATCATTGAGGTTTTTCTGTATGAGATAATTTGGACTATTGGGCTGCTGAAACACTAATTAGGCTTCATGATAAATTCATATATATAATATCTTCACTTTTATCCAGAAAAAGTTTCTTGGTGTAATATCAGCAATGAGGGAATGGGCTTGGAGTCCCTGACCTCATTATTGCTCATATACTTTTGCATTAAATCATTGTTAAGTGTAGTATAGAAATACCCTCTTCCCTATAAATATTTTGAATAATATTGCCTTTAACCCAGAGAAACCAAATGATCCATTCTGTGACAGTTTGTTATATAAAAGCATTAAAGGTGACGTTTCTTCCCTCATACACACATCTCAGGATATAATTCTTACTTAATTTCCTCCAACATGGTGGTATTTTAAATAATAACTCATCAAGAAATTAAATTCAGCATTTATTCTCTGTAAATCACAAGAAACTTTCAGATACTTGATTGAAATTGCTGTAGAATTTTAAATATTTTGAGGTACAATAAGCACCGTTATGTCAGAAATGTAATTTTCTAAGATTCTTAGTTTGTTTTTCTTTTCAGTGATACTGCAGCATAAGATCATATGAACGTTTAGTACTCTTACAAAAGAAAAATAACTGTGTGCATGGTCAGACCTTAAATAATAACTAAAAATGCTCCTAACCAGAAGGTTAAATGTTTTATTGAATTTCATGTTGATATTCCTTTGATGACGGTCTGCATATTAAAATCTGGTTATATCTGTTGTATTCAGTTTACACTGCAGTTATTATATGTATACTGAAGTGCTCAGTAAAACAAATCCTTGAAAATTACAATATGGGTTTTTTTTGATAATTATTACTGTATTCCTGTACACCTATGGAAAATATAAAGGTTAAATTTGTCTCATCTCATATTCAGTGGAATATTTGTCTCTAAACAGCTAAGTGATCAGAGTTGTCTCTTTTTTTTCTGGCGCTTTGATTTGTTTCTGGTGATAGTTGATCCAGCATTTCCCTGGAACGGCATGTTATTCCTAGTTTCTTGCAATAGCATGCATGCTGAGCATTTAAGAGTCATATCCTTCATCAATACTTTAAGCAGCATGAAATTTTAAAAATAATAAGTGTTTGGCTCAGGCTTATTTGGTCAAAGTCTTTTGTGTTCTGGGATGTATGACAAGCAGATACTTTTAAAAAACAAAACTACAGGATTCTGGCTATGGAACCTTTGTGAGTGGAACAAATTGTCATAATTGTCTTAGATTGTTCAGCTTTCTTGGTATTTTTTTTGACTGTTCTTTACCATGCAACACATATTCCAAGGTATGTATTCTGTCTTCATACTCTGAGTTTTTCTTATTTTTTTTCTCTTTGCACAACTTAATCTACAGAACCTTCCAGGTTTGTATATGTTTTCTTGATTGCTACACCTTTTTAATGCTTGCAATTAATTTTAGCTAAAGAGTGCAAGTTTAATGGGAGTACTCTCTTTTAGTCCAATCCCGTGGTGGTTCATTTTGTGTAAGAGGATTTAAATGTTGAGAAACTCCACTCAGTGTATTTCTCCTTCTCTTGTCTGCTTTCTCTCTTCTAGAAGTGCTTACAGAGAGAGAATTATGTTGATTATGAATCATTTAAATGTACTTAAATTCCAGTCCAGAGTGCAATATGAGTCTATTCTGTGTCTTCTCCTAGCTAAAAACATAATGAAAATATAAGTAAAAAAAATATTTTTAATATAGCTAAAGTAAATATATGTCTATGTATACACATGTATAAAATATGTATATATAGATAATATATATTATATTTCTGGATTTCTGTTAGATATTTGACTAGAAAACCCTTTACAGAGAGTATTTCAGAAGACAGACTTTCAAGGGGAAAGCTATTTATGGGTATTCTTGGATATTTCCTTTAAAAATCTACTTCCTCCTCTCAGAATTTGGATACAACTTAATATGCGGAATTGCTCTAATCTAATTAATCAGTTCCCTTCTCCCTTCTCCCTTCTCCCTCCTCTCAGAATTTGGATACAACTTAATATGCGGAATTGCTCTAATCTAATTAATCAGTTCCCTTCTCCCTTCTCCCTTCTCCCTCCTCTCAGAATTTGGATACAACTTAATATGCGGAATTGCTCTAATCTAATTAATCAGTTCCCTTCTCCCCACAACCCTGTTGTCATCCCAGATATCTCTGCTAAACAACTTCGTACCAGCTCTAGCAGCCCACCAATCTCCATAGTCTCTTATAAAACCTGCTGCATGTTGTGTGTCATTGAAAATGGCAAATGAGATTTTATTAGAAAGTATCAAAGCATCAGCCAAAAGCTGATTAACTAATATTATTCTATATTTTATAGAAGCATCATTTTGGGAACAGCTTTCTCCTAAGTGAAATAAAAACATACTTGTCTATTGGGATAAATAAGGCCTACTGAAACACATGCAGTAGTAACTGGTGTTAGCTCAGTGACATACTTCATGGTTTCTGACACTTTCAATTAGCATGGATCAGTAAAAAGAAAGGTGTTGTATCAGGCAGCTTCCAATGATGCATTAACACTTGAAAATTAAATTATGGTAGGCTTATTCATAAAAGAAATAAAGAGATTTAATGGCAGCTTCCACTTGCAAAAGGACCAATCATTCATGTCTTGGCTGAGCACCCGAGACAGTTTTTGGTACAATTTGTTTGTTTGGTGGGAAGTTCATTTACAGATTTTTCATGCTGATCTAATTGATTTGCAGGAAGGCTAACAACCCTATTTCCTGCACCTGGTTTGACAATTGATACCATCTGGTTCATTGGATTAGCAGCTGTAGTTCACAACTTCTATCAATTCAGACACGTTTGACAAGAGTTCCGCATCTTTGGTCTCTTCCAATTCATTTCCCTCTTTATATGCTGAAATCTGCAGAGCTTCTTCACTGCAAAGCAAGGTTTTCTTAATTTATAGCATAGGGATAATAGGATGATGATAATTATTATTCTAGTCTAGTTAGAGCTGAAAAGAGCATGCATAGTGCCTACAGCAAACACAAGAGGAGGAATTAACATTGAGGGCCACATCTGCATTTTATTTATTTCAGTGGAGATGGAGGGTGCTCAGTATCTCAGAGGAGTAGAAGATTCATCATGAAGAAAGTAAACGCAATTATTACATTTTAGAAATTAGCGTCAAGTCTACATGATTCCTTGTTCAGTGTCTCATCTGCTGTAACACAATGACTCCCTGACAGTTCAGTAAATGTTTCAATATATCTCTCGTAATGTGAGAAACTGGGGTAAATTTAAACCTGTGATTTCCTTCATATATAGACCATTTTAGAAGTAAAAGGAATTGCTTGAGAGACACCTTCACCTGCTCCGGGGACATACCTAACTAGCAGGAGATCTCACTTCTGTTCTCCATGTGCAATGCTGGTGTCAGTTAACTTGTTGTCAGATTTCCCCACCCCGCAGTATGATGAGATACAGTCATGCAATGGTGGCCAATTAAATAGTGTTTCTAGTGTAGTAAAAATAAAATAATTAAAGGCTTTTTGGTGATTGCCACAGAATGATGCTTATTGGGGTGGATTACTCACCACTATAATTTGTGTTGAACTACGGCTGATTATACAGGAGTTGGAAAGAGTATAATGGAGGGACATATCGTTGTAATCGTGCCCTGTTCTCGTATCCTCTTTGCTAAACCTTCCACCTTCTCAGTCCCAAGAGAAAAAAAAACACAAAACAAACAAAAAAAACCAACAAGAAAACCCCAACCACCACAAACCCCAGACTTTTGTTTTAACTATACTATTCTCACATTCTGATGTTAGGCAGATTTTGCTGAAAATCTGTATTTTCACTGGCTGAACATAACCACATAGATCTTTTTTGGTCAATGGACTGCTAAATTTTGTCTCACCTGTTGAGATCTTCCTTCTCTCGGTGTACAATTTTATAACAGCTATATAAGTGCTGTTGAACTAGAGTCCTTTTTACAAAATGCAGGGAGTTTTTGGCATACTGTCCAGCATGAAGGTTCCTGAAGAGAGCAAATGAATATGAATGAAGGGCATATAGCATTCATGAACAGGTTGCTATTTCAAGTCATAGCTTTAACAAAGAAAATGAACCTACATCTGATACTTATTAATATCCACGATTTTTCACATCTTGAAAATATCTCAGCCTATTTCACAAACTTGATATGCTCTTTAGGTGTTTCTATCATGATAAGGTATAACAAGAATCCCACTATTTGGTACCATGTGTACATGTACACAAAATTTCAATGTTCTAATATAGAAATATGTATTTGTATATGGAACCTTTAAACGGACATTGCCTTGGTCAGAGGTGAGGCTGAAAATACACCAATAGAAGGTGCCACAATTGAGAAAACAATGAGAAAAATGCAATAAATATTTCAACCCTATCCATTTATCTGGGGTTACTATCATTTGTGTGGTAACCCTCGTGATCAGTTTTCGATGTACAAAGTGTATATCTCAAATATTAACCATTTAAACCTACAATGTTTGATTGAAATGTATGATCTCGCTAAAATGTAAGGTGTTTTACATGACCCGTTAGTTCATTAAAAAGTTTAAATTAATGTTTTCCAGTCACTGAAGAATAAATTTCTTAGCAGGGAAAGTTGCCAGTGCTGAAACATTTGCAATATATTCTCTCCCAAAGAATAAAAAATTCAGGTCTTGTTACTGCAGGTACCTAGCAACCTTTTTCTGCTCTTGCAGCTCACTGTCAGCAGTCTGGTTTTTGAAAACATGTTAATTAGTAGTACTGGTATTTCCTGGGAGAGAAGGCTATCTTGACTGTCAGCTACTATCCAGAAAGCCATTGTTTCAAAACTATTTCAATTAGAAAAAATAAGATAAATGGAAACTCGAGTTTTCCCATGGTGTCTAGATATTTTTCTATTGCATAATTGTCATAAATTGCAGCAGAAACATCTCTATTATGATTTGCATATCTTACTAAAAGCACTTTCTACAAATGCAGATGTTTATTTTCCATATATTATAAACCCAATTAGGAGAGGAAGCACAGTATTTCAGAGTTGTAAGATTGACATATACAAAAATTTTTATATGTGTGCACATATATGTACGACATAAAAACATTTATTTATATGTTTATATATGCATTTTTGTATATGGAGGCTAATATTTATCTTTTAGTTATAATTTAATTGCATAAACAATCATTTGCTACCCTTTGATTTTACATTGACTATATATTTATAGCAAAATTTGACCCACTAGATTTTATGACAAATTATCAAAGTTTATCTTAGGAAGAAAAAAAAAGTTAGGGTAAAGACTAGCATTTAAAATCTCTTTATCATTTCTTAATATTATTTTACCTCTCCTGTAGTTTCTAAGTTCATGTTTATCAAACTGACAATAGCAATATGATGTTTCTGAAGCCAGTAGGCCTAGAGAAAAAGTAGTAATTGCTATGAAATAACTATTTATTTAATATATTTTAAATGTGGAGATGCCTATTCACAAAAAGAGCAGGCATTCTGGAATATTTGCAAATCCAATGGAATTTTAATAGAACATTGAAATCAAAAATTTCTTCCTCACACGAGATCAAGGATAAAATTTGGTTGACAGTATTTCTTGCAGGGAAGTGCTGCTACTTTCCCCATTCTACAAACATGTGTGAGAGTGGTACAGGAGAGTCCAAGATCTGTGCTGAAGGGGGTTATTTAGCCTGAGGTGAAGGTTAGTGTACTAATCAAAAATAGATGGCTTGCTTTCAGTCAGATGCTTATTAGAGTCCATAATTGGAAAGATATATACCATTATCTGCCCAGACTATAAATATAGTCTAAGCATACCAATAAGATTAAAATATATGGGAGAAGTCAGTGGAAAAAAAATGGAGGGATAAATTCAAAACACTTAGTTTAGTCCAAGTATTCATAATTGCTGCAAGTAACGGAAATTTAGTGCAATGGAAAATTTTGTGATAAAATTTTCTGGTGTTTTCTAAAAAAAATACAACTACTCTCTCTTTTAATCTGTGAGAATTTTGGAGTCTTATCCAGTGTATTTTTGGTACTAAATTATTTCTGGACTAATTTACAGAAAGCCACTAGACTGTAAGTAGTTCACAGTCCATTGACAGATACCTGCTTTTGATAATCAGGATATATTGTCTAGTTTTGATCGGACACATTTCAATTCCTGGACTACAATAATTTAACTTACCAAATAATTTGCCCTGTATAAAATCAGAACACATTAATCTACCATTCACTCCTGAGCACATTCTGTAATATTAATTTTAAATATATTCTACCATAAATATTCTTTCCTGAAAATGTAGTCTACAGTATACATTCTGAAAGTGACTATAAGAATATATGAACAAGCAAGTTCATGTCTTTTTTAAAATCTTTCCCTAGCTTTGGTAATACATCTCTGTGTATAGTGATATCCCATCAGAACATAATTCATACAGAGTTTGTTTCAGAATTATTAAGACATTTTCTTTTCCCCTTTTTTTTTTTAAATAAAAACCTTTGGAACATGGCAAATCAAATGTGCTTTACTGCAATGTAATTAAAAGCACATTAAGTTATCAAATTAATAACTGAACTAACAGAACTGTTTTGGGAGCTGTGGATAAGTATGCTGTACAATACCCTACTGAAATAATTTGAAAACTTTCAGTTAAATGAGATTACTGAGAAGAAGGAAAGTAATTTCATTTATTGTTTTAAGTCACATTCACATTACTGTTACCTGGTAGTTTTATTTAATAGTGTTCAAGATGCATTTGTAGAAGTACATTTAAATAGGGGAAATAACTCCACAGAGCTACAAACTATCATTTCTTTTCTACTTCCTTATTCTATCTAGAGGGTGCATTTAGAGAGTGGCATAAAATGTCCAGTCAGTAGCTAGACATTAAGAAAAGTCCTGAAAATAGCAATGAATATTATAAGGTCAAAAAGTCAACCTTTCCTTTAACATTGGTAGACCAACTGAAAACAAAAGAATGGGAACATGTTAGGATATAAATTTCTTTAACAATTTCCAAACCATTTCTTCTTAAAAGGTTCTGAATGAACATAAAGTCTGGGGGCAAAAAAGCTTTCCAAGGTCCAACTACTTTATAGACAGGCTAGATCTAGACAATTTCAGGGAATGCATAAATAATGAAATTATAATGAAGGCAGAGGTAGAGACCTCCCTTGGGTCCTGAGGGAACTGATGGATTAAGTTGCTAAACCACTAACCATCATATTTGAGAAGTTGGGGCAGTCGGATGAAGTTCCTGCTGACTGGAAGAGGGGAAACATAACCCCCATTTTTAAAAAGGGAAAAACTGAAGACCCGGGGAACTACAGGCTAGTCAGTCTCACCTTTTCCCAGCAAGCTCATGGAGCAGATCCCCCTTGGAACTATCCTAAGGCACATGGAAAATGCAGAGGTGACTGGTGACAGACAACATGGCTTTACTAAGGGAAAATCGTGCCTGACAAATTTGGTGGCCTTCTACAATGGGGTTAAGGCATTGGTGGATAAGGGAAGAGTAACTGACATCATCTACCTGGACTTGTGCAAAGTATTTGACACCATCCCACATCACATCCTTGTCTATAAACTGGAGAGACATGGATTTAACAGATGGACCACTTGGTGCATAAGGAATTGGCTGCATGGTTGCACTCAGAGTTGCCGTCAATGGCTCGATGTCCAAGTAGCAAGCAGCAATAAGTCGCATTCCTCAGGGGTCGTCTATAATGGAACCAGTACTGTTTAATAGCATTGTTGGCAACACAAACAGAGGGACCGGGTGCACCCTCAGCAAGTTTGCTGACGACACCAAGCTGTGTGGAGCAGTCGACACACTGGAAGGACGCAATACCATCCAGAGGGACCTGGACAGGCTTGAGAAGTGGGCCTGTGAAAACCTCATGAAGTTTAACAAGGCCAAGTGCAAGGTCCTGCATGTGGGTTGGGGCAATCCCAAGCACGAATAGAGGCTGGGTGGAGAATGGATTGAGAGCAGCCCTGAGGAGAAGGACTTGGTGGTGTTGGTGAATGAGAAGCTCAACATGAACCAGCAATGTGTGCTTGCAGCTCAAAAAACTAGCCGCATCCTCNGCATGTAGTGATACGATGAGGGGTAATGGCTTCAAACCAGAAGAGGGTAGATTTAGATTAAATATTAGGAAGAAATTCTTTCCTGTGAGGGTGGTGAGACACTGGAATAGGTTTCCCAGAGAAGTTGTGGATGCCCCATCCCTGGAAGTGTTCAAGGCCAGGCTGGATGAGACTTTGAGCAACCTTGTCTAGTGGCAGGTGTGCCAGAAACTAATTTTTTAAAGAAGAACCTTGTAAAGATGTCAGTCCCCCCAAGTGGCAGCAGAGGATACTGGAACACATTCTCACCTGCTTCTGTTTCCTTTCCTTTGCCAAAGGGTCCAAGTGCTTCAGTTAACACACAGCCTTGAAAATACTCCCACATGTATTTTATTGCCATAAGTTGTTTTAGTAAAATCAGTGGAGCTAGTTGAGCTGGAAATGTTAAGCAAATGTTTGCTGGATTGGTTCCCAAACAGTGTGACTGATATTTGTCATGTAAGGGACATCTTTTCTACAAACAATTCTGTGTCTCTGTGTGTGTGCCTGCATAAAACAGGGAAAGAAAGACTGAGAGAGACAGTGACAGAGACACATGCTCAGCACAATCAAAAATGTGCTTTTTGCAGCATTGGATGGTTGATCTTACCAATTTAGGTCCTTCAGATTTTATGCTCTCTCTCATAGACAAAATATAACTTTAATAGTTATTAGAAATACAAGCTTAAAGTTTGTCTGTGGCCGCAGGGGTTTGGGTCTCCTAATGAGAAAAACTTTAATTCAGTTTAGGAAACAGGAAATGCATATATAAACTGTAAGTATCACACACAATTGCCTTTCTTCAGGGATCTCACCTGAACAATGGACAGAAAAGAAAGTAATCATCACACCCATTTGAAGACTAAACTAACTTTGACTTGGATATTTTATTTTTAAGGGAGAACAAAGCAACTAGAGGTAACGAGTATTCGATCAAATCCTAAGACCATAAAGTGTTGTTATCTCTTTGCTGAGCAAACCTCTTCTGGCCATATGTTTACACTTCAGATGAGCAAAAATGCTTAACAGAAAAAGCGTAAGCAAATCTATTAAAACATCACTAATAAAGTCTAAAAGAGGCAGTAATGATGACACAATTGGATTTAGGACTCAGTGCGGTTTGACACCTCTGGCCTTTTGTACAGTTCTGTCTTCCCCAAGGGTGATGACAGACTGTTTCAAATGTTGTTTTTTCCAGCTGTGCACTCTGTGAGTCTGAATCAAAGACCACTGACACTAGTGTGTTTTGGTTTAAACCAAAGCCTGCACTATTATTACTTTCAAACACTCAGAAAGCATAGACTGGTTCAATTTCTCCTCCAAATTATATACTCTAATAAAACTATCATTAGGATTTTTAGAAAAGTAGTTCTGGCTCCATAATCTCTAAGATATACTTTTGACTGTGAAAGAAAGTGATTTAGAACTGGTTGAAATAAAAAGGAGTTTTTTGTATGTTCATAAGCCCCATAAGAATTTCTGAGTTTGAATTTCAGGAAAAACATAAAGCTATAAAGAGTTTCAATAAACTTCACGTTCTTGGCAAAACCATTTCTGCAAAATTACTTCATTGCAATACATTGCAATTTCATTATGCAGGTGCAGTTTGTAAGGATATATGTTTCCGAAATGCAATGTCCCTTGGATCTAGATGGGCTGGAGGAGTGAACTTCATTAAATTCAACATGAACAAAAGAAAAATTCTCGGCCTGGGAAGGGCTAATAATAATTGTTTACCAACACAGACTGGGGACTAACCAGTTATAAAGCAGCTGGCCTTCAAGCTGAGCATGAGATAGCCAAGACAGCCAGCTCTGTCCTGGGCTGCATGAACAGCCAGTACATTGAGGAAAGGGATTATCCCTGTCTACTCAACATACTGCATGGTCCACAACTGGCTCCCTAGTACAAGGAAGACTGGGACAAGTTCAACGGATGGCCACCAAGATATTTGTGTCTGGAGCACTTGCCCTGTGAGGAGAGGTTGAGGGTCTGGGCCTTGTAAAGCCTGGAGAAGAGAGAACTTTCGAAAGTCCAGTAGCTGCCTGCCTGCCTGTACCTACAAAAAGGGTACCAAGGAGACCCAGAGAGACTCTTTACAGTGATACCTCGTGGGAGGACAAAAGAAAATGGGCATAAATTGAAACAGGGGACATTCTGCCAATAGAAGGGATATAAGGGAATATACCTGTATATAAGGGAAAGTTTTTCCAACCTGAGGGCAGGGAAACATTTGAGCTGGCTGCCCAGAGATGTTGTGCAAGCCCATCTTTTCAAGTGCTGAGCAGCCTGGTTTGATGCTAGAGCTGGCCCTGCTTTGGGCAGGAGGTTGAACTTAGGGGCCTCCTGAGGGCCCTTCCAGCTGAAGCAGCTCTCAGGGTTTGGAATTGTTCAGAATGCCACACAAGTGAAACTCCCCAGAACTGTCGAAAATATGGGTGGACATGTAATCTTTCAAAATTACTTTTTGTTTCACTTTGTCAGAAAAAAACCTCATAGACACCTGGGAATTTTCCACTTAATCCATTATGGACAAGATATTTCTGAAGTGTTGCTTCGTTATGTGTTCAAATACTTGGGCTGAGTGGTGAAGAACTATAACATCTTTTGCTGGGACCAGTGGAGCACTGAGGTATCATAGACTGCCATTTCCCACTAAAAACTCATTTAAATCTTATACCATACAAAAATATTGATGAGGAATGGGGACTGAGATGATAGTTAAGGTTCGGTTGACATTTATTCAGTTGACACCCATTGTTATATTTATTTCCATTTGGAATTTTTTGTTGACATTACAGAGTTCCCCCATCTGATTCAGACTGGATAATGCAGTTCACTCAGTTGTATGGTACTTCAAGGCTGAACCTCTGTTTCTTGTAAGCTTAATATGACCTGCTACACTGCATCTGCCATTTGTGAGCAATTCTCTGCAGGAACCTTTAATGGTATAAATTTGTACTGACATAGAATCAGAAGCTACAAAACAAATGATTGTATATATATTATCCAGGGTAAATAGCAGAGGGAACAAAGAATAATAATCTCTCTCTCTATGTCTCCTTATCTACACTTCTGCATTTATTTCCTTGCATGGTTTTGTGAGTTTGCCTTGGCCGCCCTACTTGCCCTCCTTGCTTCTGGAGGAAACAGACTGTCTCAGCATGCTGTCAGTATGTTTCTTCTATCTCCCTATGCCTTTATGTGTGCCTGACAGCTTTGTCTGATACTTTGTGGGCGGTCTGATGTCCTCCAGCATCTTTAAAGTTTAGGATTTTTGACGTCATGCCAGGCTCGTGGGAGGCATGCAGTTCTCCTCCCCAACCTTGTTCCCTTTAGTATTTTTTCCTCGCTGATTCAATTCCTTTTTGCTTCTTCTATGCCAATCCCATTTAACCCCTTAGAGTCAGACAGATTAGTGTCATGAAGATAACCTTTCTTCTTTCCTGGAATTCATGTCAAACTATATGCTTATGCAATATCTGATACTGTAAGGTCCAGACTCTTACCAGAACATAGAAGATTAGAGAATAACCATTCCTTGCGTATGTTGCGTGAAAAGGAGACAGAGGGGGCAAGCGGTTTTGGCAGAAAATAAACCCCCTTGCGTTCTAACACTCCTCACCGAGGTGGGAGGCTAGGTGCGGCTAGGTTTAAATTCTGAGTGATGCCCAATTCAGCACTATCAGTCCAATCGCGTTTAATATGTATTAAACTATTACGATTTTGGATACACTAATAGTGGACTGCACCTTCAGTCTAGTCGTGCTCATGAACTAGCACGGCCACTATTGAATCTTTGGTCGCGTTCGGTGAGAAACTAAAAACGACTAGCTACTTAAAACAGTGCAGTTTATTTAAGCAACAGATATACAGGTTCTTAGGATTGCCGGTGATAAATACACTGTCTGCAAAGCACGTGCGAGTTAAAGTATGGTTATATATGTATGAAGCGCGCGACTAAGTTATAAAATACAGCCTGGCTATAAATGTAGAAAAGAGAGACTCTAAAGAGATTTTCTAAGTTTCCCGAGAAAGCATTCGGTATAATCTAAGTCTTACCCAAAGGCGTCCCTGTGGGGGGGAAGAGAGGTTCAGCCCGTCGACTGATCCCAGAAGTCAGAGGTGGTGCAATTCTCCGCGATGGTGTCTTCCCTGATACCCCCCCTCTCTCGGGCTACTTTTATACTATTTTTTTATCTTCAAAGGTGGAGTTTGAGTGACTTTAGTCATAAATGTTTTCATTTTAATTGATATGCTCAAGGAGAAGTTATCGCACCTTGGGGGCGGATAGCCTCCGGGATGGAGGGGTATTTTGGTAAATTTTGATGAGCAAGGTTCGCACGAAGGACAGCGTTTCATCAACATTTGATGAAATATTGGCTCCGATTGATATGTAGGCCGCTTATCTGTTTTCGTAGGCAGCTTATCCGTAGTGCCATCCTGTTCCCATCACAAGGGAAGGCCACGGAACAAGCGTGTTTCGTTCCATCCCTCGTGTGTTTCCCAGCACCGGGTATCGCAGATGTCGCATTCCTCACGTGCCAGCTGCAGCTGCATTCTTTTCCAGGAGCCTCTTGATTTCTTGTAATTTTCCTTTGTGTGTGAACAATGCTATACCTTTTGTATTATTTTTCTTGCTAGGCCAATTTAGTAATTATTCCACAGCATATACATCCCATCACATGGCAGAAAGATACTGGTTTTGTTTATGCACCTGTACACTTCAGAAATGTTCTATGCAGCATGCAGAAGCTATACATAACACCAAGGTATTATTGTGAACGCACTCAGTGTCTTTCCAGAATCCAACTTTATCAACCTCTGTTAAAAAAAGCGTTCACCAACTTTTACTTTATTCAAGTAGGAAGGGAAAAAAAAAAGTGTTCTAAGCTGGGCATTAAGAGCAATCATTGTGTCAATATGATGTATAGCAAAATAACATAAAAAATATCTTGATATGTATCTAGAATAGTCAAAGTGAAAACATTTAAAATGAAAATTTCCACATTACCAGGTTGTTTCTTTAAGCCAGCACAAGTGCCTGTCACATTCATATGAGAGAGACAATGTATCTGATCTTTGAGGGGAGGGAGTAGCAGGTCCTATGTTAAAAGTCTATGCTGACCCCCTGATCTCAACTCAGACTTACTGAGTATGGAACTGGAATCCAGAGAGAAGGTACATTCACTTGCAGGAACTACTGTGGGATGGCTATGGGTGCTCCCATGTGGTACCTGGAACACATCCTACTGAATCACAGGTAGGCTGCTCTACCTCAAGCAACAGCAGCAGTGCACCATTGAAAGAATTCTGCTCCTTTAGGGAAGTGAGACAGACCACCTGCAATTAGTGTGTCTGGGCAATGTACTTCTGGATGGTTTTGCCTCCACCTTTCCTAAGCATCGCAATCACTGCATTATAGAGAAGGTCTATTTACTCATCAGATATTCACCGTTATGATCATTTTCAGGTTTTGTCAGATGATTGGTGTGAAGCTGACATAGATGGGAGCAAGAATGTAGCCTGCTCACTTTCACTACAGAAAGTAATTATGGAATTTGTCTTACAAGGTTAAGAGGTCCCAAAAATGAAGTATTAAAGGAAAAATGCAAATACTAGCACTGCAAAATGAGAGGTCAAGTGAACCAAAATCTTCTGATAGCTGGTCCATAACTATGTCTCTAAGTAGCTTTCTGAGGCCTCTCAAAATTAAACCACAATATTTAACTGTCAAACAGTCAGAAATCTACAAGGACAGTAAAGGGACATATTTTCTTATAAAAAATACCCACAACAACCTGGCAGTACATATACCAGGAGACTTTCACCCACAAAGAAATATTTTGGCACAATGTGTGAAAATCACCACAAACAAAAAAGTCAAATTTACTCAGTTGTAATGTTAAAATATGAAATAGCATTATATTTGGTGCAGTTTGCTGTGGATTAACACTTAGTTTGAACATTCCTGTTCAAACACCGAGTTACTGTTAATTTTGTTTTAAATCTACTCAGATTAGAAAAAGTTTAATTGCTGAGTCCAATCCTGGACCTGTTAGGGACAGTGCTCTAGTCCATCCCCTTTCTTGGGATATGGGAATCCACGTTCAGTTTTCACAGATGAAGGCTGGACTTCATAAGCAACTTAGACTCATGGGTTCCTTGTCTTTTCTTTTTTTTTTTTTCTTTTTTTTGCCCCAAGCAGTCAAGTGTAGCTTGAGGTGAGGTTTTATGTCTAATTTAACACCACTGAAGAAAATACCAGTAAAAAGAAAGAAGATAAAGTTTAACAAAGAATAATACTTCCCCTTAAGCTTCACAGGGGAAATAGAAATCATAGAATCATAGAATGGCTGGAGTTCTAGGTACTGGAAGGCTGCTATAAGGTCTCCTCAGATTTCTGGAGTGGTCCTTGTAGCCACCAAGGCCTGGGCTCTCCTACTGTCTCTGTAAATCCATTTCACCCACCCCACATGTCTCACCCATTGGACTTCTACTTGTTGGACTTCTACTTTGCATTTTCTCCTTCCACTGCATAGTCACCTCTTTACATCAGTGTAGTGATTTTAGCATTGAAACTATAATACGTAGTTATACCAGTACCTGCTCTCCCTACCCTAACTCACAGCACATTTGATCCATCTTTTTATAAACCATTCTGGTAAAACTCATGTCTGTTAAAGTAGATGTTTCATCTAGAAAAAAACATTCTAAACTATGAGTAGTCAGTACTTCAAGTAGCTCACTAAAAGCATGTAATTTTCCCAGTACATGCAAATAAACATTGTTAGCAGTTTGTCTTTTTTTTTCCCCCTAAATATGCTGTCTGTATTGGCTAGGCTTATTTTCTGCCATTCTTGTAAAAATGCAGAGGCAGCAGCTGTGTATTTGTAAGAGGCTGAGGCAGACCTAGGGGTAGAGGTATGAGGGTTTTATCTCCTGCATTTTCAGAACTGCTTTATGTTGCTATTAATTTCTTCTTGTTTGGAAAAAAAACCAAAACAACAAACAACAAAAACCTGGGAACCCCCCAGGCTTTTATGCTTTCAAAATAACAGACATGCAAAAATACTGATTGACATTCGTTTTTAAGTTGGCAAGCTGTAAATTTTTTCATCTAAAAATTCCAAAGGTGCTGGGACTGTCATTGACTTATTTTATGATGGTGTGAAAATGGATAAAGACAATACATGAGAAGCAAGAGCATCATAAATCTTCATTCAGAAATCTCTTCTGTCTCCCAGTATAACAAGAAAAGTGAAATGAAGAGATTGCATACAACTAGGCAGAGCTGTATTACTTCATAAAATTAAATTATCAGCATGGTATTATGTCAGTTCATGTTGTTGCAATTCACAGAATACTTTCAAAAAAACAGGGGTGCCATCAATAAAATATTGTGTTAAATTTCCTTATGCTTATAAGGATGTCTATGCAAAGATCAAATTAAGTACTTTGCACCCTTTTCATGAAAACAGAATCTGGTTTGTGACTCCTTTTCCCCCAAATAATACGTGAAGAAACTGCTAGAATGGAGTAAGCAATTAGCCTGGTTGGGTTAAGTGTGCTCTGTAATGGGATCTTGTCATGGAGAGTTCTCTAATTGAATAAAGTCCTATTAATTTTACTGCATCATTCAAAAAATAAATAGGTCCTATAGTGACTATAGAAACTATGTACTACATTTATTTTACTAACAGGACTACTCCTGTGAGAAAGCAAAAGAAAGCAGAAGCCCACACATGAGCTATGCAATAGCTACAGAAACATAACTGTTGCCTGAATTCTGCAAGCCTGGGGGGGTGTCTTCAGGAAACAAAGGCATCATATGCTGTTTTGAGATCAGTTCTTAATCTCCAAGCTGCTTTTATTATGTAGCAGATGATAGATTTAAAATGGAACAATTTGACGAATTGTAAACTTGCAGTTCATTGGAGGAGATTTGAACAATGGCTCCAACTCTTGCATTTTGTTTGATGACATTGTTGAGAGTTTATAGATAAGAATCAACGGGAAGGCCAATAAGCCAGACATCGTGGTGGGAGTTTGTTATAGACCCCCCAACCAGGATGTAGAGGCCAATGAAATACTCTATAAGCAGCTGGCAGAGGTCTCGCGATCGCTTGCCCTTGTTCTTGGGGGGGACTTCAACTTCCCAGATGTCTGCTGAAAATATAACACAGCAGAGAAGGAACAGTCCCAGAGGTTCATGGAGTGTGTGGAAGACAGCTTCCTAACACAGCTGGTGAAGAAGCCAACTAGGAAAAATGCCCTACTGGACGTGCTTGTTGTTAACAGAGAAGGTCTTGTATGGGATGTAAAGACTGGAGGTCATCTTGGGCAGAGTGATCATGAAATGATAGAATTTTTGATTCATCGTGAAGCAAAGCGGGGAGCCAGCAGAACTGCCACCTGAGATTTCTGAAGGGTGAACTTTGGCCTGCTTAGAAGCATGGTCGAGAGTGTCCCTTGGGGAACAGTCCTGAAGGGCAAAG
>VWZL01006224.1:44280-58778 GCA_013396915.1 Stercorarius parasiticus | reverse complement strand
TGCCATTTCCCGTCCTCCAGCATCGGCTGCCTCCTGCTCCCGGGCGCCTTCTCCCAATGAGTTTGGGGGAAGGGGGAAGCCCAGGTCATTGGCTAACCTGGTTAGGGAAGCCTGGCCGGGGAGCAAAGGAAAGGAGTTTGCCCCCTGTATGTGACCCCCTCACATATCACACGGAGTCATGCCACCCTGCATTGGATGGGAAGTCCCCGGTGCCTGTGATGTAGTAGTGCCAACCAGGAATGGGGTCTGGGGATGGGCCGTCATGCCAGGACGTGTGGGTAGTGTTGGGTTGAGCGTTAGCCATGGGATAACAGCCTCCTTGAAGGCTGCACGGGCCCCATGGGCGTTACGGGGTCAGGACAAGAATTACGAGGTCAGGGCAAGCGTCATATCAGTGGCACAGCGTCAGACCAGGGTGAGGGGGTGGCACTGGGTAAATTCAAGGAGGTGCTCCTTAGTGGCACTGGGGAGGGTTTGTGCCCACATATGGGACACTGCAACCCTCTGGTATCACCCTTTGTTGCTTTGTCCCTTGATGGTCACAAAGCAGAAGACCCTATCAGTGCCAAGGAGGGGCAACCTGCTGGTGGGTACAGCATCACCAGTGCCATTGGTCACCCTCACGACCTCCAGGTGAGACTTGGTGGCTCTGCTGGGGAGCACTTGGCTAGGCAGAAGCACCTATTCAGGGCCCTGTGGAGCAGAAGGGAGGTGTCTCTGCTGGCAAAGGCAAGACAAAACTTGTTGGGGTTAAGCAGGGCCTGGTTGAAGGGATGACAAGATGTCTGCAGAGGAGATGTCAAAATGGAGCCTGGCCTCTTGCTAGGCTCAGGTGGCCCATGCTGGGGTGCCCAGGCAGGAGCACCTTATTGCTCAGAGGTTTGCCAAGCAGCAGTAGGATTTTGGCACCCTCGGCCTCAGGCTTCTCCTCTGTGACATGGGATACTTGGGTTTTCTGCCTTCTGTGGAGGTCTTCTCCATTAGGGATTAAGAGTACACGGACCATGTGTTTTGGTGGTACTTCTAAGTGAATATATATCTTGGAGGGAGATGGGAGCTTAGGTCTGAGGTGGGGTGAGCTGTGCCACTAGCAGGGAAAGGAGGACAAATCATTACTGGCATCCTCCCTGCTTGCCAGAGGTATGGTAGGCATCTGTTCCCCCACTTCCTGCTCAGAGAAAGCCAAGAGGGTGGTGGGAGAGGCAGGAAAAGGCCCTTTCTTTGGGTCTCCTTATTCTGGATGGCCTTCCAGGGCATCTCCCCCCTGAGCCTGAGGGGCTCCCCCTCACTCCCCTCACTCCCATCTCCGTGCCCTGCAGCAGGGGCTGCGGCAGGGAGCAGAGCCTGGGCAATGGCAACCGCCTCTGCCGGGGAATGCAGAACAAATCTCTTCCAGATGGGACAGGGGCCACGCTCCACTCCTCATGGGGCAGCCGGGTCTCCACCACCTCTTCCTCTTCCTCCTCACCCCTGCTCCAAGCATCTCTGTGCTCTGGGCCAGGACGGGCTCCATTTCCAGGAAGCTGTTGGAAATCCCCCCTTTTCAGCACCCCTTCCCAAACCTTGTGGTCTTGCGGCCATGCCAGCCGGGCTGTGACTTCTGTCTTTCTGGAGCTGGTGCCCCAGACCTCCAGGGTACGTGCCAGCTCCAGGACTCAGTACCCATCCTGGCCTCTGGCTGCCTGGGTAGGAGCAGAGTTGGTGCGGCCCCTCCAGCTGTTCCCTAGGAGGGGCTGCACCCTCCTGAGACCCCCTTCTTTCATATACAGCTGCCTGGAATGCAAATCCATACAATCCTGCCTCCCAGCCTGTTTATCCACCTTGGTTGATAAATGAGAGGTGGCTGTGGGGCTGGATGGTGCTGCAGAGCCACTGTACCACCCATGGGTGCCTTGGGCAGGAGCTAATACCCGCACCCCTCCCAGCCCCATCACTACAGACGCCTGGCTACCTCATTTACCTTCAGTCACCCCAACCTTTCATCCCATCCGTAACCCTGTGCCCCAGACAGAGGTACCAGCCTCACCATTACAGAGACACCGGACATTGGGCTTATCATGGGAGCAGACAAGTGGCCCCGCAGCCTTCCTGGCTGAGGATTTGCTTTGATTCCTGCAACATCAAAGACTGGGCTGTGCAAATTGTCCCCCCCACCTTCTTCCCAGCACTCATCCCTCCGGCATGGGGCTGAGGTCTTACGGGTGGCTGAGTGCAACAGGGATGGAGAGAGGGATGGAGGGTGCTGGGGGTGGGTGGGGTTGAGGTCTCTGCCCCACACCTCCAGGTCCTTGGTCCTTCCCCCCACCTTGCTTTGCAGCCCCTGTTGCTCACAGACCCGATGCTTGAAGGCAGCTGATGCAGGACTCTCCTCCGGAGAAGAAAAACCCACTTCTCCCTTTCCCCAGCATGTGGGGGGAGCTGAGGGAGGGTGATGGGGGCAGCCCAGTTTGGGGATGGGGTGCTCACACCTGGGTTTCTATTCCTTGCCTTTTCTGTTCACCGCCTTCCCGTCCACCCCCCTTCCCTGGGAAATTTCCGGGGATGGGGCAGTGCTCCTGAAGCCCCATCCCTGGAAATATCCTGGGGAAGGAGGGCAGATGGGGGGCTTGGTGGGAAGGGGGTGCCTCGCTCGGCGCACAAGAAGCAGATATCCTGTTGCTGCCCAGGGTCTCCGGCTCATATTTCCTCATTAACTGGGAGCGCCGCTTGTTTGCGGGTGACTTCCAGATGTTTCCATTCTACTCACGGCGGCCACAAGGGCGCATACCACACGGGTATGGGAATTACTGCCGGCAGCGGAGTGGGGGACAGACCCCAGCCATGAGGGGGAAGGGGGTCCATAGGGCCCCCTGTCCCACCATGCATCCCAGCGTGGCCTCATCCAGCGCCCCATCATGCTGGTGACTCCAGGGCTCTCCTCCCGTGGCCCTCAGTGCTGCCTCCAGCCTGTGTCTCGCAGCCCTGGGGCTGAGCTGGAGGCAGAGCCGGTTTCAGGATGAGCAAGCTGGGGTGGTGGCAGGAGGTGACACCCCAGGGCGAGGGGTAGGTGTGAGGCACCCAGCGCTTGCCCAGCACATCCCTGGTCTGATGCCAGTGCTGGCTTTGTGGGCTCTGGATCCCTCATGCCCTGTAATTTCTTCACAGGGAGGATTTCTCCACTGGTGGCGCCTCCAGGGATGTGCTGTGCCAGGCTCAGCCCATTTTTGGGGCTGTGCTGCGGGTCCCCCACTCTGTGCCTGTACCCTTTGTGATAACCAGGGAGAGGGATGAGACCAGTGCAGTTCCCGGCATCCTTTTGCTGCAGTGGGGAAGGAAAGCAGGTGGGTTGCAGTGAGCACCACCGGGCAGGCAGCAGCACTGGGTTAGACCCACTCCTACTAGAAGAGGGTGGGTTGACCTCTGTAAAAAGCCCATTTCTAATTTTCCCTGATGATTCCTTCAGCTCCCCTCCCTGGATCAGTGGGAGGCCGAAGGAATGGGATTGACCACGTCCCACTTGTGGGGTTTGCAAAAGGGGGGTGGGGGTGCTTTTCCCCCAGGAGCTGTGCTAGGAACTCAAAGCCTCAGGGTTTGCCAAAGCCCAGGAGGAGGTAGGGATGGGTTCCCAGGCTTGCTGGCGGGCTGCCTCCCTCCCTCTGCCCATCTCCTCCTATCCCAAATGTTTTCATCTTTCTTCCTCCTCCCACCCTCCCCGGCTTCCTCTTCCTGTGCTTGTCCTGTTCGAGGGCCCGGGATGTGGGGTGCCGTAGGCATGTTGGGGGGGTGTTGTGCGACGGATGATGGAGGGAAAGACCCCGGGACAGACCCTGATCTGTGCTCTCCCTCCGACTTTCCCCCAGGCGCAGAGGAGACGGAAGGGGGGGTTTGGGACATGACTGGGAATGAAGAGAGGATGTTGCATAAACCAGAAGCAATCCAGGAACAGCTGCCTGTGGCCTGGAAACACCTCTGTGATTCTGAGCACTGGAAAAGGAGATGTAAATATATATATATATATACACACACACATATGTATGTACATTACGTCTCCCCAGAACAACCCGCCCAAACATCACATGATTCTCCGGTTCCTTTTCATAGACCTTAAGGAGGTGCGGGAGGGACCTGGGGGGTTCTGATATCAATTTGCTGCTCTCTGTGTCGGGGGGCATCTGGGGGTCTGTTTGCCCTACCCCAAATACATTGTCTCAGCAGGATAAGGAAGGGGAGCACATCTGCAGGAGTTTACAGCCCGTGCAGGTGGGAGGGAGGTGGGATGGAAGTTGCTGGGGTGAGGAGAGAAAAGGGGAGATGGTGAGAGTAGGAGGGATGCTTCAGGGAGAGAGGGTGCACAGGGGATAGGGATGAGGAGCAGGAAACTCTGGGGTCTCAGGGGCCAAAGAGCCTTTTGGAGATGAATTTCGTGAGGAGGTGGGGGCAGGTGCTCTGGGGAAAGCTGGAGGGTCTCAAGAGAAGGGAGTAGGTCCCCAGGGTTGTCATGGTATGGGAGAGGGGACTGTCAAGGGATGGGGGATGCATCCATGGAGCAGATGGGGATCAGGACGTGGGGATGAGGAAGGGTGAGATGTGCGGAGAGAGGATGTGGGGATATAAGGAGCGAGGGATGGGGATGAAGAGATAAGTGACCCGTGGGGGTAGAGGGAGACCATGAGCGAGCAACCTGTCCCGGTCAAAGGGAAGAGGTGAAAGCCAGGGGAGTGGTTGGACACAAGGCCTGGACAACTCTTTTATCATAATGATTTTGCCTGTCCATCCAGTGTATTTTTGGCCCACGGAAGGAAGGGGGTGGGGATGCAGAGGCAGCTAAAAATAGGGGTGTCCCTGCCCATTCCCCCAAGGCGGGCATCCGTCTGTCTGCCTGCCTGCCTGCGGGGTTGCTGCGGGATCTGGAGGAGGGGAGCAAGCCCAGCCTCCTCCCCACTGCGTCTGGCTCTGCTTTTGTTTGTCTCACAGCCCTACGGGGACAGGAAGAGGCCGCGGGGCCGGGGAACAATGGCTCATTCTCTGGGAGTCCGCGCCTGCCGAGGAGCGATAGGGGACACGGGACGGTGGCCAGAAGGCAGGCACAGCCTCCCAGCGCTGCCACTGCCGCGGGAGCTCGCCCCCCAGGAGACGATGGGGTCCACCAGTGGGATGCCGGGGGACCTCCTCCAGCCCATCCCTCTTCCCCAGATTCCAAACAAGGCTTCCGGGCCCAGGCGGAGAAGGGATGAGGGGCCGTCTCATGTGGGCGCACTTTATGGAGGAGATGAGGGAGGAAACGCTGGCAACCTGAAGAGCGGTGGGAGCATGTCTCCAACCAGCGCTGGGGAAACCTGTTGTTTTGCAGCCTCTCCTTGAGCCTGTGAAACCTGTGGGGAGGGTAGCTGGAGCTGGCATCCCCTGGTGGGAATGTCCCCAGCTGGGGCCAGGGAGGTATTTATTGGGCAGCTGTAGCGTGCCTCTTTGTCCTGGCCATCACTGCACTCGCTGAGGCAGTGCCAGTACTGCTGGTGGAAGCTCTCTCCATGCTCTGTGCTCCCCACTGCCAGGGAGAAGGTCAAAGAGCGTGGATGGATGTGAAAGGCGGGGATCGGAAGGTGATAAATCCTTTTATCCCACCTCTTTCTTCTCCAGACCCTCGTTTTGTGGCAGGGTCTCTCCCAGGGGCCTTTTCCTCCTGGGATGTTAGATCTGACAGCCGGGTGCTGGAAACGCCGAAGGGAGAGTCTCTCCCCACCCTTCTCCAGACATGGTAAGGGTGAGAGGAGGTGGCATTAGCACCTGAGGTAGGGGAGAGGTTAGGAGACATTTTTCACGGGTTGAGCAAGGAGGGGACAGAAGAACCTCCCCGTCTCCAGCCCCCTTTTTTCAAGGTCTCAGATGCTTGGGGCTGAATGCTTGCCAGGGCTCCTCTTGTTTACTCAGCCGGGGAGCTGACACATCCAAGGTCTCTGCTGACTCCACTTTCCCACATGCTGCTGGCGGGCGCATTCCAGGGCACAGTGGAGATCAGCGCAGAGGCATGCCAGAGGTTTCCATCCGGGATGCCATCCCCCCCTCCTCCCCGCTCTCTTCAGGCATCCGGCACCTCTTGCCAGGCTGTGAAGAGTGGGCACCACATCTGGCCAGCGTCCTGGGCTTTTACAAGCCAGGTCTGGCACAGAGCCCAGCTGTGGAGCGGGACCCCGGGGACAGGGATCTGCCTCTCAAGCCAAATGCCTTCATCAAGGCTCAGTTCTTCTCCCCACTCCCCTCCGGAGATCTCAGTCCTGCGCCCTGTGTTGACCCATGGGAGATGCGCAGAGCAGCAGGGGATGCCTGTCTTAGCTTAGTCATCCCTAGAGGGACCTGGGGGAAAGGGGTAACACCCTCCTAGGGAGTCGTCCCAGCTTTTTCATCTTAGGATGGGCGCCTATTCCTGCGGCTGGGCTTAGCTTGCCGAGGGTTAACAGCACTGGGTTCCGCAAGGGCGACTGTGTGAGCTGGAGGAGGAGCTGCACCCTTCTGCAGGCACCAGCTCTGGTTCCTCCTGGGAAGCCACCCCGACCTGGTGTGTCCGCCTTTGGTTTTAGGAGGGAAGGCCACAAAGCTTTTAAAAATAGGTGCCAGGAGATAAAGAAGGGTTTGCAGAGATGGCTGCAGGGCTGGGGCGGGAGAGTGGCCCTCGCCCTGTCATTTCGGCCGGAGGCTCCTTGTCCCAGTGATGTTCCCACCTCTCCCAGGGCAGCTGGCATCTTTGCCTCCTCGGACCTCGGGTTACTGGCAAAGGACCACCATGACCTTTCCTCCCCACCCCGGGCTGGCCCGCAGAGGCCCCTTTACGCCCAGCCCCAGCGTCTGGAAGAAGGGGCCTCGACTCCCTCCTCGGCTGCCACAGGAAATGCGGAGCCTGGAGGTCAGGGGCCAGCCGGCAGCTCCTCCCGTGGGGGACAAGCAGCCCAGCGCTGCGGCTCCTATCGTGCTGGAGAGGAGGGGAGGGAGGCAGAGCTGTGGAAGAGGGGGGAGAGGGCCAGGCTTTTCCTGTTTATGTGACTACCAGACCCCCCAAGAAAGGGAAAGGACTTGGAAAGCTCATAGCTCTTGGGCGGGCTCCAGCTAGCGTCTGTCTGCATCTCTCCAGCCCCAGGAACGCATCCCTGGGGTAGGGCGCGACTCCTTCCCGGGGGGAATATGGGCATCCAGCTCCCAGGGAGGGGACTGGGGTTACGTTCCCGGGGCGGCTGGCGTCGGCTTCCTGGAAAGTGAGGCACGGCTCCTGCTGCACCCCAGGCTTTGATTCCTCCCATGGTTGTCTCCAGCTTTGGCTGACTGGGGGATGGTCTGAAGGGGAAAGGGCCAAGCCAAGGAGGTAGCTGGGTGTATTGGCCTTGGGACACAGGAATGGGGAGCTCTGGGAACATCAGGCACGGAGGAGAGCTTAAGGGAAGGTTACAAATCACACCACGCTCAGCCACGGCGGCTCCAGCACAGAGCCTGGGCAGCAGGCAGAAGGGCTGCAAGACCTCTGGCGTTATCTAGGGTCACATCCTGCAGGGCATCTGGTGTGGCCATGGTGGTATGCGGAGAAGGAAATGAGGTCCAAGATGTTGTGCTCTCGCCTTCACCTCTGGCACCTAACCGCTCTGGCTGAGGTCAGATCTGTACCAAGCTTGTCAGGTCTCAGCTCTGGTTTGTAGCCCTTGGCCTATGCTGAACGTGGGTTGAGGGGTACTCTGTGCGGACCCACCTCTGACAGATTCCCTGGAGTATACCCCATTAGGCAGTGTTAATGGCAGCAGAGGGGGGTTACGGCCCCTTTGCTGTCCTCCAGGTAAGCCTGGGCCTGGCTCAGGGCAGCAGTGATCTCCGATCAACTGTAGGATAAGAGTAGCTGGGTCTGGCGTGGACCCGTATCAGGAATAGGCACAGCCCTTGGCTCCCCACATCCTTCCCTTTGCAGGGGCTCCAGCAGAAGGCCATGCTGACCCACGGCTTCTGGGCTTTGCCCTGGCACTTCCCCAGCCACCTCGTTGCCCAAGGGGCTGAATGGTGGGGTAGTGCCACCCTATGGCTCTGGAGCAGTGTTACAAGTGCTGGTGACAACGGCTGTTTATTGCCCTCTCCAGAGAGACTTTGCATGAGCTCAGCTCTTTTTCCTGTCTGTGTCCTCAACAAGTTTGCTCTCCAGCCATGTAAAAAAGGTTCTGGCCTGGTCCTGGCCTACTGAAACCCCAGCAAAGTCTCAGCATGCCTCCCTCTCTTGCAGCTGCATTGATGCCCCTAGGACAGTCAGGTATTTCTGGGGCTAGAAAACCACCAGGCTGGGGTTTGTGGCTCAAACCATGAACTGCAATGCCAGGTGCACAGGTGAACCAGGATCTGTCCTCTGACGGATGCTGCTGGAGCTCTGATGGGTTGCAGGCTGAAATGCCAACATGCCTTCCCATGTACATTACCAGCCTGTGCCCTCAAAGTCCCAACTGTTGCAGCAGAAGAGGTGTTTTGGGTACTTAATTTACGTTGTCTGTTGTTTTACGGAGCAAATTTGCTGGTGGGCAGCATCTTCTTTCCCCAGCACATGAACCCTATCCCTTTCCCTGACACAGCACATGTTCATTGTCATGGGTGTTACGGGGTGGTATAGCCCCCCTCCTGCTCCTCCTCCATCAGCATCTGGCCAGCCTCAGCCTGGCAGTGACTCTTAGGGACTCTGGCTGCCAGAGATCTTAGGCCATGCTTGTGTACCAGCTCAGGAGAGGAGCCATATGGGACTGGTTACCTTGGGGAGGAGGAAGGGAAGATGGAAATGATGTTTTCCACCTAAGCTCCTTCCTTCCCTACTGTCAAAGCTGTATGAGGGACCAGGGCATTTCTGAAGTGGGCAGAAAGAGCTCTCAGTGAAGTAGCTAATCTCCTGGTGACACTTTGTTCTTCTGAATTCAAACTGCCCAGTCAGCTTGCTCGTCTGCATGATAGCATCTGAGCTGGTGCTGGTGATTCTCACCGTCTTCCTGTCTTTGACTTCAGCTGCCCTGCAAACGCAAGGCAGAGTTTGCCTTCTGGTCTGTCTTTGTTCCCATCCTAAGCTAGAGCTCACATGAGATGGTGGAAACATGCTTGGCCAGCTTTGGGCAGAGGACCACTGATGATCCTGTAGTCCAGTGGAGTCTTCTTGGAGAAGAAGACATCTCTTGTTTAGGGAAACCTGACATCCCACAAGGCTGGAGATGAGACTGGAGCTCTGCTGGAGCAGGAATAGGAGTATTTTGTTTGCTCTGACTAGGTGGGTGTCCACATAGATGATAAAGGGGTTGGGAGACTAGGATGGAAATGGCCACTCTGTGACTGTTTGAGGAGGTCTAGATGAAGACATAGGTGGGATGGAGAGGAGAACGTGACTGGTATGTGTGGGAGTACAGAGGAATGGCTGGATGCTACAGAGCTATCTAGACATATTGATTTCTGTTCTGCACAGTGCCATCTTCCCTGTCTGACTTCTAATCCAGATTGATCACCTCGCTCGTTTAACCCATTTGCCTTCCTCTGGATGCAGGTCAGCTACTCCTTTTGTTCAGCCAGCCTGGAACCGTGGCAGACCTCATTCACCATGATGGACCTTACGCCCCAGGGAGCAGAAGTGGGACTCTGGGGAGGACAGATAGCCCATTTCCACCTGTTGCTAACAGGGAAACTGATGAAAACACTGGAGTGACACTGAAACCAGCAGTATGAGACATGCCTAGAGTGACTGGAGAACTTGTGGGGTCCTGTAGGACCATGGGCAAGTAAGAGGGTCTCAATCTGTAGTGTTTGCAGGTTGCTAATTGGGGACATTGTCATTCTCAAGCCCTTTTTTCCAGTATAGTGCTAAGGTCACATTGGAATTAATGCTTTGAATGTCACTTTACATGCAAATCTACTCCAAAGTTATGTTCTGAGAGGTGAAAAACGCTAGCTACTTCATGTTTCTGTCGTCCCAGAGTTTCAAAAGGGCTCTGTGCAGCACCAAGCAACAGCTGGCGGAGGTTGACGTGGTCACATTGACCTCTGGTGGCTGCAGCCTCAGCGTGCAAGCAAAGCACTAAGGAAAAGCGGGTGGGTTTGGTGAGCTGTTGCCTGCTGCGATTAAAATGCAGTTGAGTTTGTTTCTTCTCTGGGCTCCCTCCCCCATCGCCTTTCCTCTTGGACAGTCATTTCTTCTCTGCCCGAAGCAGGTGTGATCTACCCCCTCTTTGTGTGTACATCTTCAGTCCATGTGGTTCTCCTCCCTTAGAGTCAAATTCTCTTTGCACACACAGCGCTAAAAACCAGAGGTGTATCCTTTGTTGGAGAGCTGAATTCACTCCCAGTTTCTAGACAGAGTGGGTCATACTGGGGAGAGCAGGTCCCATGAATTCACTGTGACCTCTGTACGGTCCGTGTTTGGACCCGTCTTATGCCATAGAGGGCAGATTTTAATAGTCCCTTTGCAAAGCCTGCTGCAGAAGCAGCCCCAAATTGGATTCACAATGAGCAGCGAGACGGACCCTCAGTTGGGGCATTTTGTGGACAGAGGAAAAAAAAAACCTGGGACTGATCCCACAGGGATAACGCTTTAAGAGTAGGCAACTATGAGCAAGGCTGAGGTGGGATCCAAGCAGGAGATTTCCAGGCTAAGCCCTGTTGAGGTGGATCCCCTTTGCCATGGGCAGCTTTGGAGCGAGGAAGCTCATCCCAGTGACTCGAATCCTGTCAGCCTGCTCTAATTCAGGTCTTCCTTGCCACCCTGCGAACCTCAAGGCGCTAAAGAGGATGGAGATATGTTGCCAATGCCTTACCAAAAGGCTCCCACACACTTTTGCCTCCTGTAGCTCCAGGCGATGGGTGTGTTCATGAGGGGGAGGAATGCTGAAGGAAATATTTCCTTGTTTTGCTATCCCCACACACAGATACATGCATTTCCTTCCTGCCATGAAGGCCGCTCATCCCTTTTTTTTGGGGGGGGAGCTCGTTCCTCCTCCCCTTCTGCAGTTATCACCACTACCATGAAGGGAACAAACGCTGTCTGTGTTGAGGCAGTCTTACGTCAGCTGTGAAAAGCGTTGGGGTAGATGAGCAGGTAGTCAAAGTCCTTGCAAAGGTTGTTAATATAAACACCGAGTTTGATGAGTGTCATTAGGAAAATAAAAATGGTTTGGTTTTTTTTTTTTTTTTAAGTTTTTGTTTTTTTTTTTTTTTTTTTTTTTTTCTGTATGTGTTAACTAATCTGGTGCGAACCAGCGTATGAGCGGATTAGATCAGGCTGGAGTCGATAATTCTGTTTCACAACCTCTTTTGCTTTTTCAGCATTTGTTTTTGTTCCACACAGGAACAAAAACCGCAGAGAGTTTTTTCACGACACCAAATTGTGTTGTGACAGCTCTTGCAGAGTGAAAGTTGTTATTAGGTGGGTATTTCAAACTCTTTTCCTCGACCTGTCTAGGGATACCACCACCCTGGACCTTAGCAAACCTCCCCCCTAAAACTTCACTGGAAGCCGTAGGTCTTTGCAAATCACTGGGCTGCATATTTTGATTGGAGAAAAAAAAAAAAGGACCAAGCAAGAAAAATATTGTTGAAGACATTCTGACCAGCTCCCATTAAGGACGCGGTGTGGGTAGGACATTTCAGGGCAGGTTTGTAAAGATACCACGCTTCCCAAAACACAGGGCAGGACTTCACAAAGCTCGCCATCTGTAACCACAGGTTGAGCTTTATACTGACGGCTTTTTAGCCACACGATCAGGAATTTAATGAATTCCTTCCACGCCTCAGACCTTCCTAAAGCTGTTTCCAGGAGGGGGCAAACGATGCGGTGCTGTGGCATACCCAGCCCTGCTCCCCACAGCACAGCAGGGGCTCGCTCGCCCCCGAGGGATCCCGTCAACCTCTTAGTGCCGTTGGTGGGATCCACACCGCAAGGTCCTGCAGAAGACCCAGCCGCCTGTCACACTCTGTGGGCCGTGTGTGCCCTTCCTCTGGCAATGGAAACAACACGTGGCTCACCACTTGCTGGCCTGTCATAGATTTCCTGTGTGAGCCGGCGTGGCTTGGAAAGTTTTACCAGTGTGACTATTTTGGTTAGGCTTTGAAAAAAAAAACAACAAAGAACAACCAAGCTAACAACCCACCACAAAAAAACTCCACCCAAACACCCCAATGTCATTCCTACTGTGAACTCAAGTGTGCCAGCACAAAAGTAGCTGCTATCAGTAAAGCTATTCTGGAAATGTAATACCTGGCTTTGAGCACGCACAGTTCGGTGGGATAGCGCATCTCAGACAAACTGGGATTGTCTTGTACGACTGCAGCTTCCCTCCAAAGGGCGAGCTCTTCATCTCTGTGCCTCCATACCCCGGCCAAAAATGAGGGACAGACCATTTCCTTCCTCTCAGAAGCTGTCTGTCTGATCTGTTGGGATCATCCACCCAGCTCAGAGCCTTCAGGGGTGGTCTGCCTCTCCTGGGGTACCTGCTGATCTCAGAAGACACCCTCCCTGAAGGAGAGCGACTGATGGTGCTTGATGTGGGACCTGCTCTCTCTGATGTCTGCGTGCTCTGAGTCACAAAACACCGCAGCCATTGCCCATGGGGTCAGGGTGGGTGGAAGGAGAGGTTTCCTTGACATCAGCCTTGAGTTCAGCTCTCTCTGGATGAATGAGAGAAACCAACCCTTGTTTTGGGGCTTTTATCGTGACTGTGAAGATCTTATCTGCTATCACCACAAAATATCCTGCTCAGGAAATCTTTTCACTAGAGAGAGAGACCTAGCTTTTTTGTGAGATAATAACTAGCAGGCAAAAATTGACACGGGTTGAGTCAGAACGGGTTCCCTGCAGGCAGCCTTGCTTTTACTTGCTTTTGATCACTCAACTGGACGCCTCTGGCTGGAGGTAAGGGCTGGAGACCGGAGCTGCGCCCTGCTGCTGGTGGTCCTGGGTCAGCACATACCTTTGGGAGGGAGCTGTGCAGCGCTGGGCTCACAAGGGAGGAAAAGGCGGCCGTCAGGACCCCATGCAGGGAGGGTGAGTCAGCAGCAAATTCATATGCTCGGGGTGTCAACTGGTGCCTGTTGGGATGGATGCCATGCAAGAGGAGGTGGTGTTTGCTGAAAGCCCCATGTGCGCCCGTGTGCCTGGTATTTGCTCAATACCTGTGTGTATTTTGCAACAAAAAGGCTATGTATCTGTGTGATGCTCTGTGCATCACGCAGAGACAGTCTCAGTTCCCAGATGGGAGTTGTGTCTGATCTTGAAAAGAACATAGCAGCACGGGGAAAGGGTCTTGCTAAAGCCTCCCTTCCCTCAAACCACCTTGCTGAAGCCGGTGCAGGAGCCCTGTGGGGACCAGAGGGGATGTATCTGCCATTGGCCCTGGAGAAGAAGCAAATTAAGATGTTCATTTTGGGTGCAGCGGGAATCCTTTAGGGCATGGAGCCCAGTTCACACCTCAAGATTGTTTCATACTCCCTCTGCTTTGGTTTCTTCACTTATCTGAAGGAGGAGAGAAAGGTTTCCATGCAGAGGTGGGGTCTAGAAGCTGCAGTGGTGGGATGCTGAGGGCATCTCCCTTTTGGGAACATGTTGGCAGGGACAGGAACAATGTAAGTCTCCTTCATGTTGTGTCCAGAGCCCTGGAGGGATGCACAGCACTACTTTGGGCTACCCTGTGGTTTGACCCCAAGGCTGGGGGGAATTAGGTGAACGTCCATTTACTTATGAGCTTGATATTGCACTGGGAATGTCTTGCACAGAGTCTGTGCTGTCTATCCTGACCACTGAGGTCTGAGGTTTGACACGGTTAAGAGTCAAGAAATGAGAGTGAAATGGGGTTGCTAGAGAAAATGAAAAGCACCTTAGCCTTGGAGGGGGAGGTGTATGATGTTGGGACCCAATCATGTCTCCAATTCCACCTCTCCCAGACCACTCCTCGTCCCAGCGGTATGCACAGATTTGGTGGAGGTTACCCTGTGTGAGCTCTTTGGGATGCTGTGTGGACACATAGATCTGCTCCTGGGATTGCTGTGGCCACTTGGACTGGGGGAGGAGGGTGCCTCCGCATCAGCCCCTGGCCTGGGGGACTCAGTGCCTGGTCAGGCAGGCTAGTGCAAGCCCCTGCATGCCCTTGGGTACAGCTCAGTCAGGATGCCCCGGGGGTTCTTCCACACCCAGCTCCACCCACAGACACTACACAGGACTGGGGGCCAAAATTAAGCCTGGGGGACCTCTTCTCGGCCCGGGCCGGGCTTATTTTCACCACGCTCATTTTCTGACCTTGCTTAACATCCGCCCCCCCCAGTCCAGAACCAGCTCTACACCTGGGGTGGTCAGGCTACAATTTCTGGAACCNAAGCGGGGGTGGCGGGAAAGACGGGACACACGCAGAGAAAAACCCTTCCCCAGCTCGCCCAGGTGAGGAGCAGCCAGAGGGTCTCAGAACCCGGGAGAGGCCGGGGAAAGGGGCCGCCCCCGCCCCGCCGGTGAGTGCCACCGCGACCCCCGGGGGCGGGCAGGGCTGGGC
>VWZL01006224.1:2727-44242 GCA_013396915.1 Stercorarius parasiticus | reverse complement strand
TCCCAGCCGGCTGGAGGAGGGAGGGAAGGAAGGTGCAGCGGGGTGGGGAGAGCGCTTCAGACACACCTGCCGGGGCGGCGAGACGGCGGCGGAGCGGGACGCGGAGCGGGGCGGCGCGGAGCGGTGGGCAGCCCGGCCGGCGGCGGGGGTGGCGGGGAAGGGGCGAGCCCGCGGCCGGGGGGGGGNGGTTTCGGGCGCTTCTCCCCCGGGCCTTGCGGAGCCCCTGGGGGCGGCGCAGCCCCGCTGTGTCCCCTCTCCCGCACAGGCAGCTGCCGCCGCACCCGTCGGCATCGCTCCGGGGCGGCCGGGGGCGGGCGTTTCGCCCTGTCTGTGCGGGTAGTGACGGGATGTTTGCTCCCCTTCTCCTCCTCTTTCCCAGCCGCCTCTCCAGGGCTGGCCTCCCGCTCGCCATTCGTCGAAGAGAGTCTTCGGGCTGGCCGAAAGGGGAAGCGCTGCCTCCCCCCTTGGCCCCCCGGCCTGGAGGGGCCGCGGCGGGCGGGAGGAGGGGGTACCCCGGGCGGGAGGAGGGGTACCGGCTCCCAGACCCCTTCGCTTTCCCTCTCTCTCTCTCTCTCTGCCGAGCCTGCCTGGTGATAAGCTGGTCTCTGCTTGCGCAGCCGGCTTGGGTTTCTTGGAGAAACCTTTTGATTTAAAGGCATAAATCTGCTGCCAAGGAGCGGAGCTCAAAACAGAGCAACTTCTGTGACCTGCTGTTGCATCCTCCCTCTGCATACTTGTGTCCCTGTGGCGAGCGAGCCTGTCCCAAATGAGAAAGATCAGTTTCTGCAAGAAACGCAGTTTGTTTTCTTTATTCAACTTAGGAGGATCCAGATCTGTATCGATATTTAGGCTCCTAAGCCCTTTGGTGCTGGAAATCAGACACCTGAGTATCTTTTGTGGATTCAACAATTCTCTTTTCCTATTATCCTTCATCCAGCAGACCCTAAGCCTCCCATATTTCTGTTTGGAGGATTAACTTCTTGTGCAGCTCTCTCAGCCATCCTCCTTGCTGTGTTAGTTGGCTGTCTGAAATTGCGTGATACCATTCTCACCACAAGAAAGAAAAAAACCCAAAACCCAAAGAAAAGAAAAAAGAGCGGGAGATTTCCTTCCCTCTGCCTTCAGGCAGCGTGAACCTCTACACTGTCCCTGGGGATATTTGTGTGGGCAGGGTAGGAAAGCTGGACCTGATGCCAGCACCAGAGCGGCAGGTAATGGTGCACACTGGGGAAGAGAGGTGGCTTCTAGGTCTCAGAAGATATTTGTTGTGCCTTGCCTTGCCAGCTAAAAGGATTTGTGGTGGCCTGTGAAGCAGATTTTATTTCTCAAGCAAAAATAGATAACGCTGGTTGAGTGGATACACAACTCCTTGCACATACCTGCTCCATCGCAGCTTCTAGGACTTAATGGAGCAGGTTCACCGCTGCTCTCAGGGTTTTCAGTCCATTGACTTCAGGGGGTCACTCTTGCTTTATTTGATTGACAGAGAGATTGCCTTGTTGCTACATATTTCCAGGGCTCCACAGAGATGTATGGAAGATATGCTTCTGTGATTCCCCTTTGGTCCAGTACCTGTAGCCAAGGTGCTCCATGGGAAGGTGCCCATGGGAACGATGCTTGGGGCATGCACAGGGCAAATGGATCCCCAGGGAAACCCTCCTCTCCAACCCCAGTATGAGACCATGTCCCAGGCTGTGAAAATTCTTAGTCCTGAGAATTTCTCATTGTCAGGGATGGGGAAAAAGGGAAGATGTGTGAGGGGAATTTAAGAGTGCTTCAGGGATGAAGATGACTTCTTGACTAGGCTTCCTGCTGTATATGCTCCTAAATTCTTTGTGCACCACTGCCTTCTGCCTCCTGCATATCTAAGGCCCTGGGTGGACACTCAAGATCCTGCTGGACTGATTTGTACATAAAATGGCTTCTGATGTTTCTGAGTCCCATTTGTAAGACTATTGAATCATTTGCAGGATTATACCTCGACTCATGTTCTCCCATGCCTACTCATGCCTTTTACCCTGTGCTTCTCCATCATTCCTCAGACCTCTTTCCTTTTATCCTCCCAGCCCTGGAGAATGCCTCTCTCCAAGCCTGCAGCCTCTCGGAGCAAGAGGAGGAAGAAGATACCATCTGGGAGAAGATTGAGAGTGCACGGCACCAGCTGACCCGCTCCCTGAACCCTGCAAAGCTCACCCCTTACCTGCGCCAGTGCCGCGTGATAGACGAGCAGGATGAGGAGGAGGTGCTGAATTCATGCCGATTCCCTTGCAAAAGCAACCAGACAGGTGGGAGAAAGCACAAAATTGCACTTAGATGGGCATGGTTTGTGGGGGACAACCTGGTTTTGACACGCAGTGGATGTTACCCAGCATGTGGTGGTGTGGCCTCCCGGTCCTTCCCGTTGCAGTGCTACGCCGACTTTGTTGGTTTTTGAGATGCTCTGCAGCCAGACCTCTCTCTCATCCTCTGTGGACCTCCTCCTGGGAGCGCACAGAAGAAGGCAGTGCTCCCACCCCATTCCCTCCTCCAGCCATTCCTGTTCTTGTGGATGGAAGCAGAACTGGTGGAGATGCTATTTTGTATCACGAAGCCGGTCTATGCTGTTTTCTCTCTGTTTTGCAGGGAATTCATCCTAGCTCTTTATCACTTCTTCCAGGTTACCTGATGGACATCCTCCGGCGCCGTGGGAAGCGAGGCTATGAAGCCTTCCTGGAATCTTTAGAGTTTTACTACCCAGAGCACTACACCCGGCTGACGGGGAGGGAGCCAGCCCAGCGCTGCTCTATGATCCTGGGTAGGGAGAGGTGCTCTGTCCCCCCTTCAACTGCTGCTTGCATGGGAAGGGCCAGAAATCTGTCCATGTGCCTGTATAAAGCCCTGGTTCATGCTACCTGTGCGCAAGGAACCCCAACAGCTCTGTGGTCTGGAAGGGAGGGGGCCATACGTACACGTGTGATGGACCATGGTGCCATAAGGCTGGGACGAGAAGGGCTGCAAACCCACAGGAGAGCTTGGCCCCCCTTGATGGAGAACAGCATTGGGTTGCTTTTTTTAGGATTGCCCCTGTCTCAGCAGCCAGGACATGATTCTCCTTTGTCTCCCCCCAGATGAGGAAGGCCCTGAGGGACTAACTCAGTTCCTGATGATGGAGGTGAAGAAGGTGAGGGCTCAGCGGAAGGAGCACCTGCTGAAGGAGCACCAGCTCCAGGTGAAAAACCAGGCATTGGAGCAAGAGCAGGCCCGGATGGAACAGCAGCTGCAGGAGCTCCTGAAGGTGCAGGAGCGTTGCAAGCGGCTGAGGGAGGAGTGGGATACCAACAGCGTGGAGCTGCTGAGGCTGAAGGATGAGAACTACATGATGGCCATGCGCTACGCACAGCTCTGTGAGGAGAAGAACATGGCCGTGCTGCGGAGCCGGGACCTGCAGCTAGTGGTATGGCCCTAGGGAGCGCAGGGGTGGGCGGTGGGAGGTGGTAGGGGTCTGATGGCCGAGAGGGGATGCAGGTGGATGTTCATGCGTGGTGGCCGATGAGTGTGAAGGAGCTGATGGCAGGTGGGACAGGTGTCAGGATGTGTGCCCCTGTTCTTGATGGGGAGCGTGCCCTGAGCAGGGCAGAGCGTCCAAGCCATGGGCATGGCATGGGAGGCTGGCCACTGCTCTGGGGCAGCTGGAGATACATCACCTAGAGGAGCCAGGACCAGCTCCTCAGAGGAGCTGCCAGGGCGATGACTTCCCCAGCATCCTTCGGCTCTTAGCCGTACCATGAGATGCCCTGTCTTCTCCTGCACCTGCTCGCTGTCCTGCGCTGCCTGCTCCGCTGATGGGCGCCTGCGCTGTGTCCGGGCAGCGCAGGCACGCAGCAGGCAGCTGATTCTATTGAGCTGCGCGTTTATCTTTTTTACTCCTTCCCCGGGAAAGGGCTTGTGTTTTCCTCTCTCTAGCGAGGATGGTGGCTGTGCAGCCACCCGCACGCGGGGCGCTGGGTGCCTGTGTGCTGCCTGGAGCTGCCCAGCCCGCCCTGATGTTCACAGGAGTGTTTTTGCCCAGGCTCTGCCTCCCCCCTCTCCACCGCCTCCTCGTCTCATGACGTTTGGGAGACTCATGCCGCATACCTGAAGGAATTCATGACACTGCACTCCAGCTGCCAAGCTCTCACCTCCAGCAAACACGCGCCCATTTCCTGCCTGGGCAAGGACAGCCCTACCTTGAACCTATTAATAACCCAGTTTCCTTGGTGCTCTGCTGCCTTCTGGCATTCCCCCCACCAGTCTGGGCCTGGACCTTTCACGCAGCCCAGCGGTTATCTTTCATTCCTCATCCTGCTCTGACAGTCCCTGGATCCTCCCCTACCTTTTATCCGGTATTCCTGGCTGTGCCAGCTCCCCTGGGCCCCCTCTGAGCAGGAGGCGAATTGCTTGTGGGTGACTCTGGGGTGGAGAAATCCCCCTGGAAGCAGGGTGGGCCACCGGGTCCCAGCCTGTCTTCTCCTCCTGGCTCCAGGGTCCAGAAGTGACCAGTCCCTGAAAGTCATTCTGGGTCTTTTGGGCAGATTTGCAGAGGTAATCCAGTTCCCTTGGCAATTTTGGCAGTCCTGTTTAGTGCTCCGTGGCTTTGATAGGTTTCCCCTACTCTGCTCTCAAAGCCTTACCTGGCTGTGAAACTGGTTTTCTGATCAACCTCATCAGTTGTTACAGATCTGTGAGGAACTCCCTTAGTCCTAAAAGTAACAGAGCTCCCCTGTCTCCAGCGGCGTGTTGGTGGAGGAGTGTGAGAGCAGGACAGGGTGGGATGATGCATCTGTGGTACCCTGCAGCCTCCAGCAGCTTGAGCCTCAAATGCTTCCCAGGCCAGAGGTGACCTCCCCGCACTGGGTAGCCTCCAATGGATTTTTCTGCTGCAAATTTGTTTCTCAGCTGTTCTAGGAGCCAGGAAGCCTTTGAGAGACTCACAGCTGCTGGCCCTGGCGGTGCAGCAGAGGTCCCTGGTCCACCCAGGGTCAAGGCCAGCTGCACTGAAGATGCCCCAAGGTGGCAAGAAAATTGTTGCACCAAGAGAGGATCCTGAGACTGAATGCGCTTACGCAAGAGCATCTTCCTCCTTTGCCCTGCAGGCAAAAAGCTTTTGTGTGCAGCTACGCTAACCTTGGCCCAACAGTAGGATAGTCCTCTGGCTGGTTGCCCAGCCCTTGCTTTCCTCGCCTCCGGGCCCTTCTTCTGCCCAGCATCCTCTCTGCATCACTCTCCCACAAAGGCAGAGGTGCAGGGCCGTGTGTGTCACACTGTGTTTCTTCCCCGGGTTGCAGGTGGACCAGCTGAAATGCAAAGTGACCAGCCTAGAGGAGGAGTGCAGCCTGCTGCGGAAACAGGCGTCTGTGCCACCCCAGCGGGAGGCGGAGGAGCGGGGCCACCCCGACGCCGTCTCCGAGCTGTGGGCTGAGAACCAGCGGCTCACGGCATCATTGCAGGAGCTGCAGGGCATGTTGCAGGTACCTGGCGGGGCACGGCAGGCTCCAGGTCACCTCCTTTCCTGGGGCACCGTCGGTGCTGGTGACATGGGCACTGGAAAGATGGGGGAAATCAGTGGCCTGTCCCTTCCTCTGAGCATATAGCTTGGCTGTGGTGGCTGACATTGATTCTGGGTCTGGGTAGTGATGGGTCCTTGCTTCCAGCTCTTTGGCTCTTGGATATGGTCACAAGTGTGACTTTGTGCCTTGGAGCACATAGTCGATTAATGCAGAAGTGATGGTGGCAGTTCTGTCAGTCTGCCTGTCACTGCCCTGGTCTGCTGCTCCCTTTGGTACTTGTGGTGCAGTGATGGTACCCTCTTGCCTCCTAGACGCCCGGCGAGGGCCCAGTGCCAGGCTCTGAGCAGATCCTGCTGGACATCCTGGAACACGACTGGAAGGAAGCCCAAGACGACCGGCAGGATCTCTGCCAGAAACTCAACTCCCTGCAGAATGAACTTCAGTGGGCCGAAGAGCTAAGGGATAAGGTAGAGCATCCATCAATGCGCCTGTCCCCACACACTGACCAGGGCCTGGAAGAGAGGGGAGGGAGGGGGCTGGGAAGCCACAGCAGTCACTTCCAGGAGGGCTAATGCTCGCTGCTTGCTGTTGCCAGTACCTCCAGGAGGTGGAAGATCTGCAGCTGAAATACCGGACGCTGCAGAAAGACTGTGACCTCTACAAGCATCGGATGAACACAGTGCTGCTGCAGCTGGAGGAGATTGAAAAAGAGCGGGACCAGGTAAATTGCTCTCCACTCTGGCTCTCCACCTCCCAGCAGAACCAGGGCTTTTGTCTCTGCTCTGGATGCCCCCTCCTTCCCCGGTGGATCTTCTCCATCCATGCCAGGGTGGGAGATGTGGATTAGTAGTGCAGTTGCCTGCCTCTTCTCACTCTCAGCCTGGCTCCTTGCAGGCAATCCAGAGCCGTGATGGGGTGCAGCTACAATACTCCCAAAGCCTGATCGAGAAGGACCAGTACCGCAAACGTGTGCGGGCCCTGGAGGAGGAGCGGGATGAGCTCCTAAGCAAGCTGAGCCAGGCAGAAGGGCTGAACAGCACACTGGAGGCACAGCTGCAGCGGTGCCAAGGCAGCCGCAGCTTGAGCAAGGTGAGGATGGCTAGAAAGAAGGGGGAACAGAGAAGGCAGAGGGGTCAGGACTGATTTCTGGGGGACGCAATGGGATGATGGAGTCCTTTCTCTCCCAGATGTGCAGCTCTTCCTACTCCCTCTGCTCCAACCTCAGCAGCACCTGGAGCCTCGTAGACAACCCTACCAGCTTTACGACTGGACTTGTGGATGCGCTGGGGGTTTCTGCTATCCCGTTCCCAGGGGATTCGGCCATTCAGAGCATGGTGAGTGCTTGACCATGAGAGGCTGACCCTCAGTAGAGGTCATCGGTGACCTATGCTGCTCTGGAAGGGCACAGAGGCTTTGGAGTAGGTTCATCATGGGGCTGTAACTTGGTGGAAGACTGGGCATGGGATAGTGTGGAAGGCGGGAGCGGATCCCAGGCACAAAACTTTGTTCTCTCAGTCTCTGACAAACCAGCCAATGCTGCACCAAAGTGTGCAGCGCTCAGCTGAGTGGGAAAGAGGGGGAAGCAAAACTCTCTTCATCCCATATGACACCCTAGAAATCAACAGCCTCATGGTAAGATGTTATCCTCCCCAAAAAGCTGTTTAATCTACACATGCTGGGGAAGAAATCCCAGCTCTTTTGAATCCTGTAGCAGCATCGTATTGTTTTTAAGGGAGCCAAGTTCTTTCCTTTGATTCTTTGAACTCTCATTCTAGAGCACCCTAAAATGGGTGGTCCCACAGGTTACTCGCACTTCTGGGTATGTGGTGGCTATAAGAGAGATATGATGACAAGGTTTCATATTCCCTTCATCTGCTATAACTCCCACAGCTTGTACATTGCAAAAAGATGGGGACGCAGTATCATGCATCTCCATCCATGCTCTCTCCTTGGGAAATCAAGGTGCCCCTGGGTGTTGGGAGGGATGTGGATGGTCCTTGAAGAGCCATGTGGTACCCGAGGAGCTGTTTGCAACCTGGCCTGAAGTGAGGGGTGAGGTGGTGCTGGGTGTTGGTGTTAGCAGGTGTCTCTCTCTCACTCTGCCCAAGGAGGTGACTCCTGACAGCGAGAAGGATATCAACCGCCTTTCTACCTTCCCTTTCCCTCCCTGCATCGGTTCCATCCTCCGTCGGCAGCGGGAAGATAGGTGCATGCCCTACAAAAGGTGATTACTGTGTGTTGCTTGAGGCTGTGTCTCCTCTGTGGGGGTTGTGGGGGCCAGGGAGAGCAGGCTGGCAGGGGAGGAGGGAACCTGGAGTGGGGACTGAGAGTGGGAAGGCTGACTGGGAGCTGCGTGCTGGCTGGGAGGGTGCTTCTGGAAGGTGGGGGAAGGCTGTGGGGATGGGGCTGAGAATGGGATGCAAACAGGCTTTGGAAAAGCTGCTGCCTCACAGCTCCCTTTTGTGTCTCCTTTGTAGCTTGTCCTGTGGCTCCTTTAGCAGCATTGAAGATGCAACAGGTACCAGGGTGAGGGCTTTCCCCAGAGGGCTTAGCTAAAAAGAAGTGGTGGCTGTGGGGAGAGGGGTTGGACAACTGACCCTCCCTCATGTCTGTAGTTTGTGCAGCTCATTGCGAGGGTCCTGCGCCCGTAGCAGGGTGCTATGGACCCGCACATCCCCGTGTGCCTTGCCAGGCACAGTAGCTGGAAAAGCAGGTTTTTCCTTTGCAGAGCAGGTAGCTATTCACATCAGGTCTGTTTAATTCATGGAGAATTTGATGTGGAGTTGGGGGAGTAGGTAACAGAAGAGAGAAATGCCTTTGCCCTGGGGTGTTATTGGGTATTCCCTTCATCTGTATTATGTGGGTGATGGGTTGTAAATCTCCTGGAGTGGAGCTCCTGGTGCTGGCAGGTTCTGTGGAGGGTACTGGTGGCTGATCTCCAGGCACATCCAGGTGCTCCTGGCTGCTGCTGCCTTCTGACTGAAATGTTGATGAAAGGAGCGAAGATTTGCTTGTTCTCTGGAGACATGGGAAACCCTTTGCAGGAGGGTGACCGTTCAAAGCCTCCCTGCAGCCTCAATTTCCCAGTCGGATGCTAGAAAATGCCCAGGAGAGGGTGACAGACCCTTTCCACCCCAAGAACACGAGCTCCCTGCAGTGCTCGGAGAGGTGATGTGCCCTCTCTCTCCTTCTTGCTCTCTTTCCTAGGCAGTGGTTTTGCTAGCGCCTCGCTTGGGGCCTTCTCCTCTTCTTCCAGCAGCACCTACGCCAGGGTGAAGTCGGAGATCTGCTTGTCCACGCTTCCCAGCCGCAAGGAGGTCACTAGAAGGTGACTGTTGCTCTCTGAGCTAGGCACTCTGAGTCGGCAGCTTGGGGGGACATTTCGTGGTGCTGGAGGACCATGTTTGGGAGACCCTTCCTTTCTGCCTTCCCCCCTTGAGGGCTCTTTCACTAGTGGGAGAGGAGAGAAATGAAGATCTTATAGTCCTTGCTTCCTAGCAGGACTCCATTTTTTTTTTTTTGTGCTGTCCCATATGTTATGGCAGGGCTGGGGATGTTGTCCTGGGCTGGAAACGCATCTGTCTAGGTAGGGACAGGACTGTGGGAGCCCACCTTGGCTTTGATGTTGGGGCTGGTGGGATGGAATGGGTCGTGGGGTTTCATAAGCTCTGTGTGTGTGCCCTGGTGATGGCTGTGAATTATGAGCTCTGTACTGCAGTGCTCAGCACCATAAACACCCTGTAGCTGGACACAAGGCCTGGGGGACCAGTTCTTAGAAAAGGCAGCAAATTTCAGTTGCTGGATTTGGCGTTTCTCCTTGCCAGGTCACTGGTGGTGCAGCTCACTAGTATGGGTCACCCCAGCAACCCTTCACCCCAGGAGAAGAGGCTCAGAGCAGACATCTCCATCCTTGGAGGGAACAGGACAGGGATTTACGTCCAGTGGGTCAAGCCAGGCTCACGAGTTGAGGATGCAGGACTCCGGGAAGGGTGCCGCCTCATTGAGGTGAGTCTGGGAGTGGGCTTGCTTTGTGGGTTTGCAAGGCACTTGGGATGATGCAAGGAGTGTGGAGTGATCCCCAGTGCAAGCTGACCACTACCTAGCTGGAAGTCCACCTCCATTTCTCTTGTTTCCCGGGACTGCTCCCTGCCCAGAGCTTTATGCGGCACAAACACCCATCCAAGTGTCATGGCACTTGAGTGTACCTGTGCATGTAACAATGCTGAGACTTTCTGAAACATTTCCTTCAGCTGTGGGAGGGGAGAAACAAAAAGGAGTCATGCAGATTAAGGCAACGGTGTGGCTATATGTCCCTGGAGTTGTCTGTCGCCTTGTAATATGTCAGAGCAGTTTGCATGCCGCACGTGCCTGTTGTGAAGCGATCAATTCTGGAGCGAGGTTTCTCAGGCCTTCATGACCCTCTTGAGCTCTAGAGAATAATTGCTCTGAAGAAAGCTCCTGGAGGGAGGGAAGGGCATTTGTTTTGGCAAGAAAGACACCACTTGAAATACAGCTACGCTACTTGAATTAATATCCCACCTGTAACTGAAAATAAACCAGCTCTCCCACCCCCGCTCCCACACGCGTTCATGCACGCACGTTTGCTTTCACAGCAGCCCGGCTTCCAGACTGGGTGGTGGCTGGCAGCAGGTATTTCAGAGGCAGAGGAGGGAACCAGAGGCAGACTGAGGATGCCTTGTCCTCAGGTAGAGCTCTCCCTGGACCTGCCTCGCTCTGTGACATCTCTTGTGTAACCCTGATGGGTGAGGGAGCTCGGGGGGGGAAGCCTGCTCTTCCAGCCCCTAGGTCTAATGGCATCGGGTCCTTGCCAGCTGAGAGTGCCGTCACTGAAGGAAGAGGTGCTTTCCCTGGAGAACTGCACGCGGGAGGTCGCCTACCTGAGCCTGCTGCATTGGGATGAGCCCTCTAGTCTCGTCTTTCAGCTGGACCTGGAAGGTAAGGCCCTAGCAGCTGGGTCTCCTCTGGGGCTGAGCTCTCTGCCTCCCTTTCCAGACCCTCCACCCAGCCCTGCAGGTAAATCTCAGTTATTCTCTCTCCTCTCCTGTTTGGTCCTAGGCCACCATGTCTGATACAGGGGTTGGCCATAGCTCCGGTAGCTTTCCCTGTCTGGTGTGACACGTGCATCCTCTGAGTTACAGGATGGAGGTACAGACTTCTGTCTGTTTGCCTCCTCTGCACCCCGCACCCCGATCCGTAGTGTCATAGCTGTGCTGGAGACCTGCCTATCTTGTTGGTGATGGTTGTCTACTATGTCCCCACCGGTGACCTATGTTTCCTGCTTCAGGATACCAGCCTCTGCGGGAAGCCTTAGAAGAAGGGAAGAAGTTTTCTGGGGACTCATTTTACGTACGCACCAACCTGTCCCTCCTGGAGTCATCAGACCCTTATGCGCTGTGTGTCAAGTGTCGGGAGATCCTCCATGTCACGGACACCATGCACAAAGGGCGGCTGGAGTGGTACTGCTCCCGTGTCGATCCCTTGACCGTGCGGGACCTGGACAAGGGGACGGTGCCCAACTACAGCAGGTAACCAGGGTGAGGAGGAAGGCAGGGGGGTACCTGGGGTACCAGCCCCATTCCTCTGTGGTGAGCATCCCCTAGGAGTCCTGAGGGGTGGGGACTTGCCTCTTGATAGTGTGGGCTGCCCAAGCCTTGAATGGGGGACCAGTGCAGTAGTGTTTGGGTGCCCTTGAGAGATTGGGAGTTTGAGTGAGGGCTTTGACATGCCCATGCTTCAGCAGGTCTCTGTGGGGTTTGGTGAAGAGGGTCACAGCAGGCTACAGTCCCTGTGGGCTCTAGCGTTGCTTGAGGGCAACCTCTCTGTCTTTTCAGGGCTCACCAGCTTTTGAAGATCCAGGAGAAGGGCCAGATGCCTGGGCAGCAGAGGGGCCACAGAAATAATGTAAGCCAAAGAAGCCAGCAATGAGAGCCGTGTGTGTGTGCCTATGGCCACCCCACCACCTCGGCATGTGCTCTGCCCCACTCTGTTGGTAAACCAACACGCAGGGGTGGCAGCTGGGTTAGCAAGCAGAGCAGGGCTTACAGCCCAGGCAGTGTTACTTCTCTGTGGGTGCTCTCCTACTCCCTTCCAACTTCCCAGACTGAACCTGATGGGTGGCAGACACGGAGCCATGCTTTTTGTATGTGTGCTCCATCCCCTTTGCCAGCGAGTGTTCTGCAGCCAGCTCTGTGTGTGTGAAATGGTCTATGCTCTCGGTCTTATTGCCCTCACTTTCTCCTCAGCTAAAGAAACGGGCCTTGGACCAACTGCGCCTGGTGAAATCCAAACCGCAGAGGAGCCCAGAACAGCCCCCTCAGCAGCTGTGGCTGGACCCCTGCTCAGGTGAGCTGTTACTCCTGCACCTGCCCCATCACCTTTGGACACCCAGTTGTCTCCTGTGGGCACTGAAGGGACATTGGCATCTGGGATGCCTCAGTCTCTTTGCCCAGGATCCCTCTTATAACCCTGCAAATGGGATTTTGGGAGGCCCATGCTCCTTTTCCTAGGTTTTATGGAGCTTTCCATTGCTTCTGTGATTCTTTGGGTCACGTAACTTTTTGTGGAGAATAAACTAGTGTGTACCTCAAGAGAGTCCCAGGAAATGGGCAAGGGGGGCTACAGCCAGGGTATCTGCCTGTGGGTGAGTGTGGTAACCAGAGTAGGATCTCTCCTGGGACACAGGATGGTTGGTAGGTGCCTCCATGAGTCAGGATAGCGGGATGGTACAGAAAAAAACAGGATGGTCTGTGGGCTAATGGTAGCCTTGTCTCCCATGCTCTCACCTTTGTCTTTCTCTTCTTCATTCCTGTCTTCCAGACCCAGACATAAGCCTGAAGCCTTACAGCCTGGTGCGCCCTGTGGTGGTCAAGACACCCCGTCCTGTGGTGCTGTCGCCTAACTGCATTGCACCACGGCTCATCAGGAACCTGCTGGACTTGCCCACCTCTCGCCTGGACTTCCACGTGTGCCCAGCAGGTAGGCAGCAATAAGTGGTTGACGTGTCCAAGACTGTTTTAGGAGTCTGTGGCTGAGTGAGGTCGAGTACACAAGTCTTCTACTTCCCAGGGCTGCTTTCCCCTTTAATCTCCTTCCGCTACTTAGCCATTGGTGGAAAGCCAAGATGTTGCTTGAGGATGTCACTTTTGTGGAGGCCTTAGTCAGTCCAATGCAGGGAAGAGGTGCTCTGAGTCCTGGAAGCATGAGACATGGTCTCATGGGACTCTTGGAAAGGACATGAGGTGTCCCTTCAGTCGCTAAGCATGGGGGTCTCTCAGTCTTCCCAGACAACACCCATTGACAGGTCACCTTTTTGGGCTGAGTGTCTGTAAGACGTTCCCTCCTGTTTTTAACTGTGTTCTATCCTTTTGGCCCACAAGGAAGCCAGCTCGCCCTTCTGGTCTCCTGGGTCATGGGAATCCTCTCTCTTCCCTTGAGTTGGTGGCAGTGTCGTTGCCTTGCTGCTCTGGATGGCTCTTCTCAGAGATGAAACCTCTGGCTGAAGTGGCACCTGCAGGTCGACTTCATACCAGTTCTTCCTCTTCAGCAACAAGAGGATCCAGCCTTGGTGCTGTTGTTCTCTCCCTTCTGCCAGCAGCGTGAGGCTGACACATCGCTGCAGAGGCTGCTGGGGAAAGGGCTTTTTTTCCCACGGGGGATTTTCACAGAGGAGAACTCCTTCTTCCTCCCTTCCTCCTCCCTTCTCCATCTCTCTTCTTTCCCCGTGTTTAGAATTCTCCCTTTGCCAACTGCAGGACTGAAAAATTAGTTGGTATGTTTTCAGGGGGGGCTGGTGATGGAGGTAGTGAAAGGTCTCTGGTTTGCTGAAGAAAGATGTCTCCGCAAAGTTTGGCCGCTGGGCTTCTTATCTGAGTAACTTGGCCGTATATCCTGTCCTACTGAGCCCCCTGCAGGGTCCCCCTCACATTGCATGGGGGCATGCTTCGAAGCCATTACTACAGACAGAGTTTACACCGAGGGCAAAACCTCTCCCCTGTCAGTTTTGCCTGTTGCGAGGGAAGGAAGGTGATCTGGGCGCCTCGAGCTGTTTCTCTTTGCTTCTCTGCCTGTATTTTCCCTTGGCGAACTCCCAAGCCAGTGCAGTTAGTAGAAACCAGCTGATCTTCCACAGGAGCGTGCTGCCCCCAAAGGAAGCATATGGCTTTGCAGGATCCAGCTCTACCTGGGAGGTACCTGTGCCACCAAGCACAGGTAGCGGTGGATGCCCAGCCAGCCTGGGGCTTGGGAGAGCTGGAACATGGTCTGGATCCAATTCTAAACAGACTTAAATTCATTACTTTATTTCTACCTTAGGGATGAGCAGCTCCTAAAAGCCTTGTTAGGTTCCCAGCTCATGTTTCAGTGGTAGCGTGGGCAGCTGCCTAGGGCTGCAGGTAGAGCCCAGAGCCTGCTTCATCCATGCTGGGCTGCAAAGCCTGTGGCTCCCAAGTGAGGTCTCTGCGTGTGCGTTGTCTTGTCTTCTGGTGGGAGTTACTGGGGGCAGCTGGCAGTCATTGCTTCGACCACACTGGACCTCGCTGTCCTGTCGGCTCTGCCCCCAGTTCTCTGCCTTAGCATCACCTCTCTGCTGCTCTCCTGCCTGACGTTGGCTCGTCTGCTGGGTGCTGTCCTTCTACGTCCCGGCAGGGGGGAGGTGGCTCAGGCTGCCACCGACAAAAGGAGCTTCAGCTTGCTCCCCATCTTCTTCCCACTCTCCCACATCAAGATGCATGCTCCCTTGCTTCCCCATCCCTGCTGCTCACTGGACCCATCTATGAGCCCATGCAGCTCACAAAGCCTGCAAAATAAATCACAAACCTGGCAAAATAAAGTGATTATTTTTCTGCCATACTCTGTTACGGAGGGGGTGAGACAGTCTGGCAGCGGGGAAGGGGGGATAATGGCTGTGAGCTGGCTTAGGCTGCTGTGGTACTGCAACACAAGAGCTGCTCTTGCCCTGCAAGTTGTCTTCAGCTGTGATATCTTGCTTGTTCTGTACGTGGAAAGCTGCAGGAGATCCATGCCAACATGTAATGTGGTATAATTAGACTCGCTCTTCAGAATCCATAAACAGCGAACTTGATAAGCATCAGCGCGGCAGCAAACGTGCAGGATCTGAGGCAGAAAATGCGTGCAGGAGAGAGAAGGGGCTGACGTCTCCCTATTCCTGTCTCCTCTTGGCTCGCAGAGAAGCTGGCAGAAGGGGATCCCACCGCTACCCACGCTCAGGAGCACCCTGTGTCTAGAAATGCCCCCTGGGACCGGAGGGAGAGCGGGCGAATCCGCATGATCCGGGAGGTGATGGAGAAGGTGCTGAGCTGTTTAGTGTAGGGAGAGAGGGCCAGGATGGGGCACCCCGTTCAGACTGGAGGAGAGGAGGGGACAGCTGAGCGGGGGAAGAGGGAGGGCAGTGTGGCGATAGAGGAGTTATTTACTTGGGGGTTGTGTAATTTGGAGGGTGTTTTAGGTCCAGGTGCTGTGGGGTTGTGAGCTCAGGTGAAAGAAATGGCAACTGGGGATCCACTGGGGAGGCAGTGGGAAATGCTGTACGCAGACGCGGCCTCCCTGCTCCCACATTCCTCATCTTCACCAAAGCAGCAACAGCTTTGCTCAGGGCACACAGAGAAATGTGGGGCTGTGGGTGACAATGATGACAAAGGGGACGTGATGCTGGGCTGTGGCTAAGCGAGAGGTCTGGTGGGCTCGGGGACTGGGTTGGCGGTGATGGAGTGGGTGACCCCTCTCTTTAATTCTCCTCTTCCCTCTTGGCCCTGTCCATAAATCCCACATTTAATGGAATTACTATTGGAAAAGCAATGATATTTCACAGTATGGGGTTTGATTTAATGTAACTGTCAGGGGCTGGGGTTATTTTTTCTCCATTTTAATCAGTAAATCTATTCAATTTCCCTTCCAGAATAAACACTGCCTACTAGAGCTGGGAGTTCAGAGTGTGAGGGATCTAATTAAAAGTGAAATATACCCCATCGTTATCCATGTCGAGGTCACTGAGAAGAACGTTAGAGGACTCAGGTAAGAAAAGACAGAGAGGCATGGATGAAGGGTGTCACGGGAGGAGAGACAAGCCCTTGTCTCTGTTCAGAGGGAGAGACAAGGACCGGGGAGAGAGCACTTGCTCTGTGTGTGTTGGGGTTGGCTGCTGTGAGGGGAAAAAAGGCAGGAAAATTAGCTTTGTGTTCATGAGAGGGAGTTCCTGGGTGTTTTTGCCACCCCGTCTCCCTGCACCAAAGGTAATGCTTGTCCCCGTGTTTTCTGCAGGAGCTTGCTGGGGAAGGCGGGCCAGAGGGACTCGGAGGTGCTGAAGGTGTGCCGTGGTGCGGAGCAGGCTCTCCATGCTCTGCCGTGCTCCTGGGCCCGTGTGGAGCCCCACGCCTGGAGCCATGCCGAGGAGCTGCCCAAAGTGGTTCGGGGATGCATCTTCCAGGAGCAAACCCGCCCACTGTGGATCGAGGAGGGCGATGACTGAGCTGTGGGTAACAGAGCAGGCACTGCCAGTTACCGTCCCCAAGAGATATTCTTGGAGGTCCCTGCCTCCCCAGGCTTCTCCAGGTAGCGTGTCCTTCCTCCCCGAGGGGATGATGGCAGCAAAGGCCCCCAGGGGTAGCCTTTCTGGTCCGCTTGAAGCCACCAAGAGCCAAGGAGTAACACGTGCTGCCTTTCTGAGCTTTCTGTATTTTATTGGAGAGATGTCTTCCTCCGTTATGGTGGAAACCACCCTCATGGGTTGTTCCCCATCACCTTGGGCTGCCCTTGTCTCTGGTACGTAGTCAGATTGCCAGGTGGGGAACTGCATGGGATCAGGCTGTGTAGGAGCATCTCTCACACACATTTGAAGCCCTTCTCCCATCACCTCCATATCCACTGCCCTGTGGCACTGAGTACTTCAGGTCCTCTCTTCCCCTGTCTACCTCGCCTCGGGCTCCACGGCACAGGGAGCACGGCTCATGTGCCAACACCCCACCATGGCTGGAGTGACACTAAGCTTACAACAAACCCTCGTTTTATAGGAGCTGTACTCTTTATTGCTTGTAAATTATTAATGGAGCCTTTTATTGGCAAACCGCGTATAAAGGAGAATTAAATACCATTCATAATGGGAATGGGTGTCAGGCTATGGGCTTGTGTGGTACTGGGAAGGTTTTGGTGATGCACGACGGGGTATTTTTCTCCTCCTCTAGCTGAGGCCCAACTGCCCAGCCCTCCAGGGGGAGGAGGGAGCACTGCCTTTGCTGTTGCAGGGCAGCAAGAGGTCGGGTGAGAGGACAGGTTGAGTGTGCCACAGCCCCAGCCCTTACCATTTCTACTTGCCCCCTGTTTTTCAGTCCCTTGCCTCTCCCTAGTGCTGATGTTGGCCAGGTTGCTCTGGGAAAGCCAGGGAAAAGCTCGCTTGATGTGTCTGGCTGAGGTCTGTAGAGCTTCACATCCCTCCGCACCCTGGTTATCGTGAAGTGACAAGCCAGCTACCTTGTCTTCCTGGGGGACAACAGTGAGACTGAGCCCAGCCACACTGCCAGGAGAGGGGGGATCCTCTTGCCTCTCCAAATGGGGGCTGTTCTCACCCTGACATGGGGCTGAGTGCGAGTTCAGGCTCTGGCAGAGAGATGATGGAGGGTTTGGGTAGCAGCAGCTCTGCTCACCCACCCTAGCATGGTCCTGACTCCATTATCCGCCCTGCTATGGGAAAGGGGTGCCAGGGTACCCACACCATGGAGAAGTGGTGTTGGGGTGGTAGAGCATCTTTCCTGGGGCATGGAAGAGGAAAGTGTTGTCTGTGGCTCTGGGAGGCTCTGTGGGGCACAAGGCTCCTGGGGACAATGGGAGAAGATGGGCAACCAGCCCCAGAGAGGCAAGTCATCCTCGCCCCTGTGATTAGGACACTGCCGGTGCCATGCACTTTCGAAGCTCTGAACAAAGATTAACTTGCTGATTTTCACGGGTCCCCTGTGAGGTGTTATTTCAGGCTCTAAACCAGTTGCCTGTGTCTTTTATGAGGACGAGAGTGAAGGGGGGGAGGAAAGAAAATGAAAAAGATTTTAACCTGCAGTCACTCAAATGTAGAGCAAAGTCCCAGATCTGCCCTGGAGCGATGCAGCTCTGCTCCTGGGGAAGGGGGAACCGGTGTAACACATGGCTCCAGATGAAAACTCCCAAATGACATCCACTCCAGGGGATGCAGCCCAAGCATCCCAGCACAGTCAGCCCCCTGGGAGGGTGCTTGCCCTGCAGGCAAACAAAGTGGGACTCTTGTTGAGCTGATGAGAAGACAAATCCCAAAGCAAGCTCTTTTCCACCCCGGCATGGATTTGGAGATTACAGCCTGCATCTTTGCAGGGAAAAAAAGTAGCGCTTATGTACCGAGGGAAAACACTCCGCGTGAGGCACTCTGATTCAGGGCTTGACAGCTCCTCCTGTCCCTGCTGGCGCTGGAAACCATCCCCAGCTTTAGGGCCTGGGCTGAGGGCCGTTATGAGCAAGCCCTCCCTTTTTGGGTAGTCATGATGTGCTCCCAGCTTGATGCTTGCTATCCCCCCCCCCCAGATAAACAGATGTTCCCCAGCACCTCCCTGGGGCACCAGTGTTGTCAGCAGGAGGGAAAGGGAGGCAGAGGAAGGTTGCTGGGAGGCAGGTTGGCAGCACCCAGCTTTCCAAGCAGCAGGCGGCACTGCCTCGCCTGCTCCCAGCCTTCTTCCAGGTCCTCTCTGTATCCCTCTTGTCTCCCCTGAGGCTTTCAAAATCCAGCTTCAACTCGTTCTGGACACGGGTGAGAAGCAGGGCAGAGGGCTCCAAGGCAAACATAAATGACCTGACTCCCTCCCCTCCGCTGCCCTGCACACCCCAGTCCACCTTCTTTGTACCGCTGGGGGGGTGGCTGCCTGCTCGGAGGAATGAGTCACGGGTTAGGTAACAGGCAGAATGCAATTAGCAACCCTGGGCACCAATTACCAGCTGTAACAGCCTTGTGCAAGGCCCTGTAACGAGTCAGCCGGAGCAAGATTTCTCCCTCCAGAGAGGCGATGGGCAAGGCGGCGTATGTGTGTCACCCTGGGCAGCCGCCAGCCTTTCCCACGCTGCCCCCCTGCCCCAGCAGAGCTGCAGCAGTATGGGGTCTCTGTCCCATGCACCCCCTCGATGATGGGTCAGCCAGACCCATCCTGGGGCAGGATTAGGCACTGAATTGCCCCCCCATCCCTGGCACCCCAGAAGAAAGAGGTGTTTCACAGCGCAAGAAGCAGGCTGTGCTCACCTCTAGCATCGGGCACGTTCTGGTTTGTACGTGGTTGGGCCTGACCTGTTCCACTGCCCAGCGCCATGCACTGTGTAAGGTAGCTTTGAATCATGTTTGTATGTCTTTTGGGGATGTCACTAAGGATTCTGTGCCTGTGTCCCCCCTTTCCCTCCCAGATGCTCTCAGGCCAGGGCTGGGAGGTGCTGCAGGGAGCCTGGGAGCCATGGAAGCTGCCTTTACAGCTGCCTGGGGCTGCTGGCATGCCGATGAAGCACTCAGAGAGGTTAATTTCTGGTTCAGGAGCAGTGGCTAGCCATGGGAGCAATCCCAGTATTTAGCGCAGAGGCAGCGGATCAGTCATACCAGCTTCACATCCCTGCAGTAATATAAGGCCCGAAGGTGAATGACTCCCCCCCTGCCCCAAATCAGTGTAAGAAAGCATCACTATTCAAAGGGATCTAAAAATAAACCCTGCAGGGACCCTCTAAAGGGATATGGGAGGTGCTCTGGAGATGTTCTTGCTTCAGGGGAAGGCCAGGAGTCTTGGAGACTCAAAGAAATACATGGGAGGAGGGAGGACAAGTGGATTCAGTGGTTTCTTCCTTACAAAAGAAAAAAGTTATTCCCAGGGACAGGGCTGGGGTGAAAATACGTGTATGAGTCCTGGGGAAAGTGAGCAGATGGGTTTAGCCTTGTGGGGAGGTCTTGCCCATGTGCCTGGAACGTGCCTGTGTCTGGAGACATGGTGGAAGTGTGGAACAGAGGGACCCTGATCCCTGCCCTGACACCCTTTTCTAAGGTCCCGTGATCTGACATGTGCACAGAGGGGCCCTTTGCCACATGGAGCCATGTCCCCACCAAGTTTCCCCTGGGTCCTCCTCTTATTACTTTTTATTTTTATTTTTTTGGTATGCTGAGATTGGATGCCCACAGCTTGCAGCTCCCTGAGGAGGCGCTCTGATTTCGGCAGCTTATGTAGAGCATTCCCATCCTGCTGTCCCCACGCACGCTGCCACAGGGAAGCTGGGGTGGGGGTGTGGGTATCATCCCCGTCCTGGGCTGGTTGCCTCTCTGTACCCCTTGGCTGCTCTGTAAAGTGGCCTAGAGGTACCATGAAGGAGACCTTCATGGTCATCCACCCCATATCCATCTGAACCAGCAACATCATGCAGCAATCTGTGCTGCTGACCCCAAAATTTCCCATCTGCAGTGTTTTTTGTCTTAGGAGGGGCTTTCACTCCTTTTGAGGGTCTCTGATATCCCTATCCCTGGGGAAAGCCTTCTCCATGCGAGACTTGCTTAGCATGCTCTGTGTCCTGGCCCCTGACTGCCCTCCTGGCCTTGTTGGGAGCCAGAGGGCTGGGGTGAAGGTGGCACAGGGGAGATGTGCAGCCCTGCCCAGTGGTGAGGGGGGGAAGGGGTGGGGGTGGAAGGAAGGAGCTGGAGGTGCAAGTTTTCTTCTCTACCTGTGGGAGTCTCTGGGAGAGGACCCCTCCTCTCTTCCTTGCCTGCGAAAGGAGAAAAGGAAACATCATCTTGGATAGCACAAGAGCCACAAGGAACAAGTTGCTGAGGTTAGCCCTGCTGCAGGGGGCAAGTGCCTGGGTGGGATATAAACCCAAGGCTGAGCCATGGAGACTGAAAGGGTGGCAGCAGGCCCTCCCTCGCACTCTCTGGTTCTGGTGTACCTGTTCCTGTGAGTGTCACTGGCTCCGCAGCCACCTGGGGAGCAGACTGTCCATGGGCATCTGTAGTGGGGGTGTGAGATGGGGAGGGATCATGGCTGGAGCGAGAGGGAAAGGGACCTTCAAGAGTGAGAGGGTCAGGGTTCGGGGACATGGGCGTCAGAAATGGGGGTCAGACCCTCGTTTGAGACTCTGGGGCATATGGTGGGGTGGGCAGCAGGGGACACACAGTCCTCCTTTGGGGAGGCAGGGTGGGTTTAAAGGGCAGGGGCAGCACTTCAGAGCAGTGCCCAGAGGGAAAGTCTGGGGCTGGGGGAATTCCCGGGGAAACATCGTTCTTCCCAAGAACAATATAGGACCCTGCACTTTAGCTTCACCAGAGCTCACATCGGTGCCACCTTCCCCTCCTCCCGCAGGATCGCAGGGCTGAGCAGGGCTGCGGAGGTCGGGCTGGGCTGTCACAGAGGAGCAGGGTAAAACAGCCAAGCAACAGGTTTGTCCTCCCAGATCAGCTGCTTGTCATCTCGGAGGTGCCCCAGCCTGGCCATGCCCTGGTGAGGCAAACCCACGGCCGGGCTCACCCCCCCCTCCATCCTCTATCCTCCATCCTCTTCCTCCCTCGGGGCTGGCGCCCCGCCCCGTGCCCGGAGGCGGGACCGGGACGGGGACGGTGGCCGGGGCTGGCAAGGAGCAAGAGCCGGCTGCACGGAGAGAGCAGGTGGAGAGACAGCCCCGTGGCTCCCATGGCACCCGGCCCCTTCCCTGCAGCCCTGCGCCTGCCGCTCGCCTCCGCCCCGCAGCCCCTGGCTTGGATGCACGGGCTGGTGTCTTCTGGGGGACTGATGCTTTTGGTCCAGACTCCCCACTGATGGCTCTGATCTCCTTTGCTGCCCCCTCGAGCACCAGCCTGGGACCCTCGGCCTCTCTGCCGGGAGTGGGGATGCTCGCTTTCCTCCTGGCAGGCTGTGCCAGCCACCTGCCAGTCGCCTCCGAGTGTTTTCCCATCACGTGTCCCTGCCTTGTTGGGCCGTCGAGCCCTCTCAGTCTGTGAAAAGTCCCCCCGGCATCACCAGTATCCTCTGGGGCTGCTGTCTCTTTGGCTTTCTGCTCTTCACCCACCCTATTCCTTGGCCACATCCTATTCAGACCTCGCTCTCGGCTGGTCCTGCCCCTTCGGAGGCTTCAAGAAGAGTGGACAGCTTCACGTGGAGGTACAGGCAGAGATTGTCCTTGTTCAATAGGATACTGGCTGCGGCGGGAACTATTTGGGGGCCATGGGCCGTCGGCTTATTCGTGGTCTCTCTGGAGCTGCAGTCTTCCTTATCAGCGTGGCTCTCCTCTCCGTGCGGCACCGTGGGGCTCGGGAAACGGCTCGGTACCCAGGGCTCAGGGAGGGGATGTTGGGGAAGCCGGAGCGACGGAGCAAAGCGAGCCCAGAGGATGGAGGTGGTGGCAGGGGGCAGAAAGACCTGCAGTTCCATCCTCTGGAGGGATACAGGACTGAGGGAAGCCTGACCCTTGGGGACATTTTCATAGCTGTGAAGACAACCAAGAGATTTCACCAGAGCAGAATGGAGCTGCTCCTGGACACGTGGATATCCCGGGCCAGAGAGCAGGTGAGCTTATGGATTTGGACTAGAGAGGGGGTGTTTGGTAACGGGGCAGGGACGGGGTGTCGGTGGCGGGGGGAAAAAGGCCAAAGGAAGGAGAGGCTGGACACTGCAGTCCTACCCGGTACTTTGCCTCATTTTCCCTAGTTCTCACTTCTGTTCATGTTGAAAGGGGGGATGCTACCCAGCAAAATGTTTCACTGGTAGCTGCTTCATGGGAAAGGCTGGCAGAGAGGATGAAGACCTTGCGTGGGCTCTTCCCACAAAGGCTGGGAGGACAAGTGCTCTTAGCAGGCATCACGGGCCCCTAACCTAAGTCTGACTTTTTCAGCTTGAGATGGAAGGGATTTAATTTTCTCTTTTTAACCGATAATACAGAGGGGCCACAGAGTGCCTGGGTCTGTATGAAATGGTGATTTTCTACCTCCTAGTGCCATGAGTTTGCTAGATTTCAAGCTAAGTGGCTTCCCCTGGCCTTTCATCAGGATACCTGCATTGCACCTGGGCACCCTTCGCCCCAGGGACAGTGTGGTGCAGTGGGCAGGAGAGTGAGGCAGGAGGACCTGGAGGACCTCCTGGAGTGCAGGAGGGGTGTTTGCAGCCCTGCTCACACCCCAGCACATCAGCACAATCCATGCCTTGTTTCCTTGGGCAGATCCCCTCACGTGCGTGATCTTGATGTGCTGTGGGTGCATATTTGGTTTGGTTTTTTTTAATTTTTTTTTTAACTGGGGGGGTCTGCTGTTTCTACCCTTTGCTAAAGCAGAGTTTGGAGAGTTTCCTTCCTGTTAGAGGAACTGATGTGGGGCACCACGTTGGTGGTGCTGTGCAGACTGGCTTACTGGTGGGCAGAAGCACTCCCCAGAGCCCAGGTGCTTCTCTCCCTCCCTCGCAGAGCTGCTCCTCAAGAAAGAAGAAATCCTGTGGCTGCCCCAAAGGGTTTTTTCCCCCCCCCCCCTTCTGCCTGCGTGTGATGGGCGCCTAGAAGACAAATTCAGGCCTCAGCGAGGGAGGGGGATGGGGGTGGAGGTATTGGGTAGGAGAGCGCTTGAAGCAATGCAGGGTTTTCTGGGTAAGGGTGGTTTTCCACTTCATGGTGCTGCAAACTGTCTGGTCTGGTGCGGTCGTCACAGGAAGCCGTGTCCTATTTTGAGCACGCTTCCTCTCCTGCCTGCGTGTCCCTCAGCATCTGAGATGCCCCGCTTCTTCTTCCCCCAAGACGCACTTCTCCTCTCCGCCCGACCTCAGCCCAGCAGCTCTTTGGAGGAACCAAACCCAACCGCAGGGCTGCACTGGCATTGAGATAGCGTGACTGGGACTTTTGGAGTGGGGTTTTAAGGAGCAGCTCACCTTTTCCTCCTCATGCCTTGGAAAAATAGGCACCCGGCCATTCCGCCAATGACAGGAATTAGATACCAGCTCCCCAGATTCATCTGACCCTCTCTGTTTGGCAGTTAATGATCTCCAAACCTGGGAAGAGGTGTTGAATTTTCCATGCTGCTGCCAGCCTCTAGGAAAGCTTCGCAGCCTGAGCAGGAGAATAGGAAGGAAGGGTAGAGCGGGAGTGTCAGTCATTTTTAAGCAGTGTTTTTTTCATTGTTATCAATTTTTGTTGCAAGCTTGGCATTTTCCTCTCCCCTCCTCAATTTTCCATGTTTTTCTTCTGCTTTTTTTACTAAATGGCCTTGAGGGCAGGGGAGCAGGGGCGGGGAGGGAGGTAAAGAGAAGTACATGAAAGTCAAAAGCCTTTTTTTTTTTTTTTTTTAAATAAATACTGCTGCTGGGGGGGTTTTTTTGGAGGTAGGGGAAAGGGCTAGTTTTGAAAAACTGTCAATAGAGAAACCTCGCTTGGCAAAAAAAAAAAAAGAGCTCTCAATTTGGCAAAGGACATTTAATTGTTGTGGGGCCTGGGATAAGGCACCAGACCTCCTATTATTGGGTCTTTATGGAGAGGCATAGGCTTTAAGAGCCGGTCTTGGAGAGATCCAGGTCTCAGAAGCCCTGATGTGCAGAGACTGCCTCCTCCTAGGGCTGACCCACCGTCTTGCTGTCTCACTCGCCCTTACTCCTGGCTGGAGACTGATTCGGTGGGTCCTTCTCTGCCAGTGGCCAGTGGGGAAATCTCAGCGTCTGGCCGTGCTGCTGCTGCTGCCAAGCCTGGTTTCAGAGCTGATTACCTGCATGGTGTCCTCCCGGAGGAAGGAACTCAGACCTTGCAGGTCAGGCTTAGGTGACTGTAACAGGAGGCAGGAACAGCTGTGGTTTTTATGGCTAGGACAGACTGTACAGGAGCCAAATTAAAAGTCCTCTGTGTTGGGCTCCATCTGGGCAGACAATAAGAGAGAGAGACATTTTCCCTGAAACCGCTCTGTTTAAACAGAAGAGAAGATAAGCAGCTAGTGGCAGACAGGGAAGGGAAAGGTGGGCATTCTTTGCCGGACCATGCTCTGCCTCTTGAGAACTGATCCACGGCAAACTTTCTGCTGGAGCTTGGCGTGGAAGTCATTTCAGCAAAAGGACTTTTCCTCAGAAAAGGTTTTGTCTGAACAGAAGTGTTGGTTTTGATGATTGTTTACGCTGGACGGCATCTTGGAGTGGCTTATATTCTTGGCCCCAGTAGTTTTGTCGGAGATAAGTCTAGGTTGCTGGTCTGAAATGGCATTTTGTTTGATAATGTACACTAATTCTAGCACCTTCCCTCCTTTCAGAAACCCAGACATTCAACCGGTTGAAATTAAGGCTTTGAATGACCCATCCTGAACTGGCTTTCACATTTTTGGTGTTGTGAACACACCATAGAATTTGAATCTGTTCTCCAGGCAGGACACAACAATAACCCAGATGAGGTGTTTGCAGTTTGGAGGGGGTTTCTTCCCCAGAGAAAGGGTACTCGGGGAGCCTGTGAAATTAATGTGGCCCTGGATTGTCAGATTCCACATCTTTATTCCCTTTTCCTAGTTTTTCCTTGCTAGACTACTTTCCCAATTTGGGGTGATGAAATCTCAAAGTCTGGTGTTTATCCATTGCATGGGCCCTTATGTTCATGGAGAGCTGCCAGGCAAAGCCGTTTGACACCAGTGGCTCCCTATCACTGCTGGCACTGCCGTCCAGCAGACATCCTTTCCTATCCAGCCATCTTCTCCGCTCTGGATCGGAGGGAAGCCTTCCGTGCTGCATCCCTCCTCAAGCTCAGATCAGCTGCCCTGCAGCAGCAGTGGCAGCCACCCCGGGCTCTGTGACTTCCCCCCACCCCTGGCAGGAGGAACCGTGCTGGGGGCGACGGGTGGAGGAGGCGAGTGGGAAACTGTCGCTGAACGTCTGCTCCACGAGCCCAGAGGATGCCTGCCAGAGTGGGCAGGCTGTGAGCGCTGAGGCACCACAAGAGGAGATCCCACGTGGCCCCATAGATGGTCTGGTGGAGAACAGGAGAGTGAATATAGCGGGGAGGCTGCTTCTGTCCACCCCATTTGCCTGTAAGGGGCACAAGTGACACTGGGTGTTCCTCTGCTTGCACATCCCCAGTGGGAAGGGTACGTCTGGCATGGCCAGAGAGACCTTCTGAATCTCTTCCAGGCTACATTAGTATAGACAACAGTAGCTGGTGTCTCCTTGAGAAAGACCTGTCTAACTGGGCCAAATGCTCTCCAGGCAGGTTTTTAGCAGCGACCCTCCTCTCTCTCTCCCATTCCAGCCATCATGTGCGGCTTTGCTGAGGGACATAAGGCAGCAGTTGCTCGACTGCCAGCAGCAGCTGCTGATCCAGATTTCCCACTCTCAGAGGCATTGAGGGATGGAGAGATGAAGATGCAGGCAGCTGCCTGTGCTGTTGTGATCTCCCTCAGGACCGAGCCGGGGCACACACACCAGCATCTCTAGAGTACTGCAGCCAGGTGTACCACAGACATCAGAGTTTGGGAGAGCCAGAGAAATGAGATTTGCCTAGCCCCCGCACTCGTAGCCCCTTTTTCCAGTTCTTTTGGAGAGTCTGGTGTTCCTTGTGGTGACAATGCTCCTTCATCCCTGGGTTCCCACAGAAACATGTTAGATGTCTGCAAAAAAGCATTTCCCACCTTACATCAAAAGGAAAGTGGGAAGCTTGGAATATTTTCACAAGTAGAAAATCTGGGAAAAGATACAGATTCCCATTTTAAGTCAATCAGAGATGATGTTTATTCGCTGATTTTATATCTGTAAGCAAGTAATTTCCAGCAACAACATTTCTGGGGTTTTTGAAAGTGTCAGAAAATTTCAATGGTTTCAGAACTTTTTTCTTAAGATGAAATATTTGTCATAGTGGAAATTTCTGGCTCTGACATGCTAACGAGGGAAATCCCGCGCTGCTGACAATCCCTGCCTTGCCTAAAGGTTGTGATATGGTCCCCTGACCCAGAGCGACTCCTTTACCTTAGGCTTAGCTAATTGCTTCTTGTCCCGTGATCACCTTGAAAGTGGTTTTAATTAAGAGACTTTACCGGTGGGATGGGGTAGGAATGTGTGCGTGGTGTTTTGCTGCAGCTCAGCTGTTGGAAGGTAATTTGCCAAGTCTCTGTAGCACGTACATTTGAGATCATGAAACCATCCTGCTGCCTCTGCTCAAGCCAGGTGGTCTCTGAGGGTCCTTCATTGCCTTCCTTTCGTGTGCAGAACATTTCTCTTGCCACATTCTCCTGATGGGGCCGTGTCTCCCAAATGCTGCGTGGATGTGGGGGGAAATAGAGAGCCTTTGGGAGCGGTGATGGCTCCTGTGGCTGTTGTCTGCCTGCCTCGTCCCCTTTGTCCCTGCCCAGGTGCTGTGTTTAACCAGTCTGTGGGCAGCTGGTGGAGAGACTGTTTATGGCTCGCGACTCCTTTTTCATTGCATGAAAGCTCATTTTCTGCCTGAGAAAAGCTTTTCTCCACCAGCTCTGATCCCTGCCTGGCCCTGAAGAGGGGGAGATGTGCCATATAATGGCAGTGAGGGGGATTAGAGAAGCCTGGGGGTGGAGGAAGAGGAGGAGGAGGGGAGCGGCAGGGGGCTGTGCACACTTAACACACAAACAGATGTTCTCCTTTTAACCTGAGCGTCAACCACGGTGCTTTTGTTTTTCTACTGCTGACACCTCAGCCAGGGCTCCCTCACCCCCTCACTCGGGTGTCGCGGGTCTCCTTGTCCCTCTTCCCAGGGCGGTGGGGTGGGGGGGGAAATGAAGCCACACAAACACTGACGATTGTGCCATGCAGGAAGGGGGAGTGTGGCCATCCTTCTGCTGAACTGCTGCCTGGGAGGGGGTCACGGCAACAGGGGATGGAGTGGGGTGACCATGGCGAGCATGTCCAGCTGCGGGGAGAAAAGGGTGGGTGGCCAGGAGCAGCACCAGCTCCAGCCCTGAGAGTAACCTCCTTTCCTCATTTCCCCAGACCTATGTCTTCACCGATGAAGATGACGATGCCCTGAAAAGCAGAATGGGTAACGACCTGTCCCATAACACCACCTCCCCACCTGCCTTCAGCCTCTGAACTGCAACAGCCTTGGGAGGGGGTCCGGCATGAAGGCTGGCTTTCCTACGCCAGTGCTGCCTCTTGAAACACATCCCTCACCACGTCCTGTGGGAGGACCCCAAGCTGCAGCGGTGATGATTTGGTTTGGTTGACTTACCCCAGGGCATGCAGCCAGCTGGAGCCAGGGTGCTCTCTGCCTTAAAACATCCATGGGTGGAAGCAACTCATGAGAGAGCCTTTCACCTCCTGCACCCTGGCTGGCAGTGGGCGGGGTGGAATTGCAGTTGGTAGGTGTTCTAGTCTTGGCTAAGATGCTTGGCTTTCTCCAGGTTTCATGTCCTGGTAAGGGGAAGGATGGAGCCTTACATCACCGCGGGCTCAGATGCCTGTTTGGGGGGCTGTGAGGAGGCTGGCTGTGAAAAAACCCCTTCCCTCCTGCCCAGAGGTCCTGCCCATGACTGCATGAAGCAGGCCAGCTCCAAGCTACAGCCTTCTCTCTCCCGGCAGGTGACCACGCAGTCTTCACCAATTGCTCTGCCGAGCACAGCCACCCGGCCCTCTCCTGCAAGATGGCCGCTGAGTTTGATGCCTTCCTGGCCAGCAGCAGAAGGTGAGGCAGGGCTGCCATGGGGGACTTCTGAGAGCAAGAGACACCCTCCTTTCTGCAAACCTCTTGTATCTTCCTTCCCATCTCCCCCCAGCTGGTTTTGCCATTTGGATGATGACAACTACCTGAACCCTCACGCCCTCCTGAAGCTCTTGTCCTCCTACTCTGCGACGTGGGACGTTTACCTGGGGAAACCCAGCCTCAACCGACCCATCAGAGCCTCTGAAACGCTGCCAAACAACGAGACGGTACAGACGGTGGTGGTGGTGCAAGGGCCAATGGGTTGGTTTTAGTGTTCTGGCTTATTGGCTGTAGATGTACCCCGAGGAGAGACAGTTCCAAAGAGCAACAAACAGCATCTGAAAACTCACTGGTCTTGTCTGAACGTTGTTGTAGGTGTTGATTCAATCCAATCTACCTAGTGAGGGTCCCACGTTGCTGCTCTGCCTTTGGGTACCACTCTGCCAGGAGATAAGCCTGACTCGGGCAGCTCACCTCCTGCTGCCAGCAGGAACTTGGCCGCTCCAAATATGAGGAGGTCAAAATCCATGCTGTACTTCTGGCAAGTCCTTCTTCTGGGCAACAGTCAGGGGTCTGGGGTGACAATAGGGCTGTGTTTATCCTGGCATCAAAACTGGGTTTCCAGCATTCTCATCTCAGGAAGCATGGTATCATCTAAGCCTTTGCCATTGATTTTCTGTTTCTCCAGAAATCCGTGCGCTTCTGGTTTGCCACGGGAGGGGCTGGGTTCTGCATCAGCCGCCAGCTGGCAAGCAAGATGGTGCCGTGGGCCAGGTGAGCTGTGCAGCTGGTGAGTATGGGAGCCTTTGGGGATGAGGAACACGGCTGCACATTAGTTCCTGGCAGTGTTGGATCTGGATTTGTGTATGTGGTGGTTGCAAGGGTGCAGCGTGCCACATGCTATACATGTACAAGCACGTGGGACTGGAGGAAGGATGGTCTGCCACCTGATTAAAAAGGCAAGAGCAGGCATGTCAGCAAACATGATCGTAGGATGACATATTCCCCTGTCCCTAATTGCTTTCAGCTCTTGGTTATTCCCCCACAGTTCTTCCCATCCCTTTCAGCTTTCTCTGACACTTCCTAAGTGCTTTCCCTGTCTGCCTATCTCCTCTCCCCTTAATCTGCCTCTTTCCAATCTCCTGTACCTCCCTCCTGAGCTAATTTCCCATTCCCCCACCCCAAAGCCTCTTCAGCTTCTTACAGTGGCCACTGTCATTTCCTCAGCTTGGTGCATGGAGAATAGAGGTAGGTCCTCGGGCCTTGTGTTAGCCCAGCCTCCAACAAGATGATGTTTTCCATGATGCCTTAGGTTATATCACAGGCTACATGCACATACACTGATAGGCGATGGCTGTGCCAGCCTTAACCAGATCTGTGCATACCCAGAAAGACAGATCTGATCCACACTAGGTGGCTGGTTTAGCTGAAGCCCATGATATGTATTTTATGGTAGACCCAGAGAGGAGGAGGATCTGTGATCTAGGGTAAAATGAAAGTGGCATGGATAGATAACGCCTAACCTGGCATAAAGTCTGTCGCTACTGTGTTAAAATGCTTGAAACACGTTTGAACTAGCTGAGAGGTGTTATAGTAGACAGTGCTTCATGCTGTGTGGCTGCTTCCAGTTACAGGAGACTTAAAATTGGGTTTAGCCTGTCATCAAAGGATAGCCAAGCATGTGCTGTTACATTACAGTGGAGCCATGGATGGCTTATTCAAGCTGCAGGAGACTGTCCTGTTTTTTCTTCCTCCTGATCCTGACTGTGTGGTCCCACTGTTTCTCTTGTGCTGGCTTGTCTGACCCTTCAGGGTCTCAGTGCAGCTCACCAAACAGGTGGAAAAGTGACTCGGCAAAGTCTGCCAGCTCTCTGCATCCACTCACCGAGGAGCTGGATACGTGTTAGGGACAGCACCGGACAATTGGTGGGACAGCATGTCTGGGAGTGGTCAAAGAGCAAACACATGCCCAAATCTCTGCAGGTGGAATTCAGGGATTTCTTGCATAGTTCCAAGATTTACTCTGGTTTTCAGTTAAGTCCTTCATGTGTCTCCCACCTAAGTAGATGCCTATATCCTCCCCTACCCTTATTTTAACCCACGCAGCCCTATTCTCTTCCAGTGGCAGGAACTTCCTGAGCACTTCGGAGCTCATCCGCCTGCCAGATGACTGCACCGTGGGCTACATCATTGAGTGCAAAGTCGGTGGGCAGCTGCTGCCCAACGCGCTCTTCCACTCCCACCTGGAGAACCTGCAGCTTATCCCCACCTCGCGGCTCACGCAGCAGGTGAGGAGGGGAAATGGAGGAAGAGGGAGGTGTGTGAGGAAGGAGGAGTGGAGGAGGGGAGCTGACAGGCACATTGCCCCGTTGGTGGCACTGACGTGGATTGAATGAATTGTCTGTTCTTTTGGGGAGGCTTTCCTGACAAATGCTTCTTTGAAATAAGGAGCAGATGTTGCCGACAGCACGAATGCCAGTCGTAGTGCCCCTAGGGTCAGTGGTGGGGAGAGAGCACATGTATGGAGAGTAATGGGAGGACTGAGGGTATCCCTAGGAAAATATGGCAGAAGGACAAGCAGAGATGAGGATTGCATGGGGAAGGGGCTTTGACATGGCACCATGCCTGCCTTGCGGGGGGACATAACAGTGGGTGTAGGGTGCTTGGAGAGGCAAAGGACTAGCGTGGTGGACCACCATGGGGAGGAAGAGAGGAGAGGTAGAAGGCAGAGGCCAAGCCAGCAGAGAAGGAACCAGAATGTCAGCTTCTGTCACCCAAAGCAAGTTCCTTGCTCCTGAACTCACCCTGCTCCTTTCTCACCACCCCTCTTTGCAGGTCACCCTGAGTTATGGTGTCTTTGAGAACAAGCTCAACGTTATTGAACTCAGCGGCCCCTTCTCACCCCAAGAGGATCCCTCAAGGTACGGGGCACGAGTGCTCTGGGTGTGCTGTGGTGTGAGCCCTCAGACAATAGGCTGGGAGGGGGAGGCAATCAAATGGGACGCACGAGGTGTAGAGTTGAGGACAGTCACATCGCTTATTGGGTGAGGAGCACACCAGCATTAAGTTGCTTGTGAACGCTTAGAAACTTTGCAAACCTTTTTGTATGAGTGAGAAGAAAAGGAGTATCAAAACATTTTATTTGGACTATTCCTGAGCCAAAAGTATTGCCATTTATTTCACATTTTGAGACTGAACAAGCTAACCTTTTACTTCTGGGACAGGAACAGAAATGTTCTTTTAAACTCAGGAAAGGAAATTCTGCTTGCTTTTCATTTTTTGTTTTGCTGAGAAAACTGAAGGGAAAAGAGAAAAAGGTTCACTTCAGGTTGACTGCAAACAAAAGTGTTCTTTGATTTACCTTCTCTGCTTTGAGTGAACAAACCTAAAGTTGTTCTTTGCAGAGCATGGGTAGGAAGCTCCTGGCTGGAGATAGCATGGGTGGGAAGCAGCTAGCTGATGAAAAGAGCATCAACAGAACCATGTAGTGGGGGCTGGTGCAGTGCCCATGTCCCTGCCTGTGATCAGGGTGAGCCATGGGCTTGGGCCACATGGGCAGAGCTGGATTCAGGTGTTGGAGGGAGGCTTGGCTGCTTAGCTTTGCTGAGGAAAAGCATCTTGAGGTGAACAACCAGTCCTGGAGCTCTGTAGGGCAGGGTGGGTGCCTGATGTGGGATGGGACGTGAGGGAGAGGTCTTCTGTTCTCCAGCTGTGTGCTCGTTTAAAAAGCGTCACCTGACCTTCCTTTGTTCTCTCCCCAGCAGGTTTCGATCACTCCACTGCCATCTCTATCCCGACACCTCCTGGTGCTTGCAGGCTGTTGGCTGGTGATGCCTGAGCCTCAGCTAGAGTGGCTCCTGGTGACATCCATTCACCTTGTGCATGTAGGGGTGGGACACTGAAGAAGCTTGGTGCTTCCAACTTTCCCTTTTCTATGGCGGTGTTGGGGCTGTGTGATGGCTTTTTTGGTCCTTGCTGAGTATCAGTGACACAAGACAAGAGACAAGATCTGTGCCAAAGATGGATAACATGGGCTGGATACACGGATGGGCTTCTCATCTGTGCTGGGGATGTGCAAGGAATGGGAGCAGTATGCCTTACTGAGCAGATCAAGGACTGGATGGTGACTGCTGGGCATCTAGAGGTGGGGACCTGCTGCTGCTCCTTGCTGTGGGTTCATCTTGCTGGACTAGAAAGGCCCTGGGTATGGCCAAACAGTGCCCCACTGAGGATGGCTGATAGTGTGTTGTGGCTCCAGCCTCTCTTAGCAGGCCCTCTTCCTCCCTATATGTCTGTGCTTTCCCCACCGCCCACTCTTCCCAGCCACAGCCCCTTGGCTGAGTCTCTGCTTAGTCAAGGTCTATAGAAATGGAAAATATGACCATTTCTGTGCCGAATGAGTGCTGGGAAAGCATAGTCCTTGACTGGCAGAGGGGAGGTGGGCAGGAAGTACAAAGAATCAGGAATCCCCCTGCCTGCTGGGACAAAGAAGACGGTGTGAAGCGGGGAGCCAGGAGGAGACAGATTGAGATGAGGCTGGTTCCTGCACCGAACATTGAAGGCTTGAACTTGTATGGCCCTGCATTATTCCTCTCTTTTTACCTACTTGATATGGGGTCAGGATAATCTCTTGCTCTAATTACCAACCTGTCATCTGAGATTAGACTCCAACTCTTACCTGTGAGAGAGGAGACATAAAGGATTAGGACTGGCTGAAAGAGAGGAGAAAGGAAGAGATGGAGAAGGAGCACTCAGGAGCGGATTAGAGGTTACAGCTTTATAATCTTCTCTATGCCCTGACCAAAAAAAAATTAAGTCATGAAGGAATGGAAACAGCAAGGCAAAGAGCTTTCTATCTCTGTGTTTCTTTCCTCCAGATGCTAAGAGCAGCTTTCTGCCTTCCTGCTGAGCCCAATAGGGGGAAGGAGCCGGCCCAAATAGGTTACAAGCTTTCTGGCATGTTTGTGGAGGGTCCTTTTCTCAGTACAAAGCCTGGCATGAAAGGTGGGCAATTCTGCTTGCCAGGGAATGAACTTTAGCACTATTTTGTCCCTGTACACACGGTTAAATGGCTGGGGGAGAGCGTTGCAGGGAAAGCTGGAAGGCAAAGAGGCTGTTTTAAATGGCAGGTGGTGCCACAAACAGGTATTTCTCTTTAAAGAGCTTTTCAAAACACACTGCTGGGATCTGTGAAAGATTCCTGTAATCTCCAGATGAAAGGACAAATGCCCTTTCTCCAAAGAGCTGCTTAGCTTTGATGCTGCTGATGTGACTAAGCCTGCTGTTGGTGGGCTGGAAGAGCCAAGGGCGACTATCACTGTGCCTCTACCATTTTGAAAACTGGCCACCCTGTCACCTCCTCGCCCCGAGCCCCAAGCACCAGCATCTCCTACACGGCGCACATGAGGTTTAAAGGAAAGGCATCATAAAGGCCTTCCACCTCTGCAAAGGAGGATGTAGAAATAAACGAGCACTTTAATTTCTGGAGAAGCAGAAAGCAGGAGCCTGTAGAACCGTTTTCCAGCCTGGTCATTCTTACCGGCATTTAACCAGCTTGTGAAGCAGCAGAGAGCCTTGCTTTCTTCTCTTGCACAGCATGCCTTTGAACTGGAAATTCATCCAGAGCAGGGACAAGGGCCAGCTGATGCCAATGACCATTCCTTGAGTCGTGCAAAGCGCTTGGCTCACACAGCTACAAGAATCCAGAAACAATGCACAATGTGGCTCAAAAAAGAGACACCCAACTACTGGAAGACAGGTGCAGCATAAAGAAGTCCTGCCCCACAGGGCAAATGATTTGGTTTGAACTTAACCAGAAGACAGAAAATGCTTCTGTGAGAAGAAATGTGAGTCTTCAAGACAAATCTACACTACCTGGATATCTTCTTTTTTTTCCCTCATTCAAACCCTCAGCTGTGTTGTTAATCGAGTCTTTGAGCTAAAAAGCCAGTCCTATCTGTAGATGTCCTGGTGACAATCAAAGCGAAACGTGATTCATGTGCCCGGAGAAGAAACTGATAGAACAGACTCCCTTCACTGGGGAAAAGCAAGGCAGAGAAACTGGAAGCCCGCTTTGGATCCTGGCCTCAGCTGGTCTGATTTGGCCTGGTCCCTTTTGCATGGCTGAAGATCAGATGTTAAATGGGTTGAGTCCTTGAGTGGCTGCACGGGGACCGGTTTGAGACTGAGCTTCATTGCTGGAGCAGTTAAGAGCCACTTCTGTGGAAAATGTCTTGTCTCATAAGGAAACTGAGAACAGACGAGAAAATGTCTGGGGCAGGGCATCTCTTGGGCTGTAGAGAAACGAATGACAGAAAAGTCCTGTTATGCCTGTGACGACAATGCGCTGGAAAGAAAATAGCTTCTCGGAGTCGACAAAAGAAACCAGGTTTTCTCCAAGAACAGAGAGACAGCTTAAGGGGACCTTCACCACATGAAATCTGATCAACATTAAAACCTGAGTTAAAATTAGTTTCAGGGATGGTTCCTGCCCCTGGGGCTTGCTGTCAGATGTTGTGGTTTTACAGTCTCATTTTCCTAGTTCACTAAAATGTTTAGCTGCTTGGGAAAATGAGAAACGATCTCACGTGAAACTTTTCAGGGGACCGTCTTTTTTTATTCTCCTTCATGATTTTCTCATGTAACTGTTAAAGTTTTTGGAAAGGTTCCGCTGGGTCTATTAAATTTTTTTCTTTCTTTTTTTCTTTTTTTTTTTATATCCCCCCCTCCTTCTCTCTCACACACTCCCTTTTCTCATCGCAGGAAAAAAACCAACCCTATCCCAAGAATGAAAAGAGATGGAGATGTGGTGGTTTTATTTTATTGGGAAAAATGGGGTCAAAGTCAAAGGTGTTGGCATGACCCTGCTGTTGTACAACATTAAGTGTAGTTCAAGGTTTCAAGTACAGAGACCTCCGCCTGCCCAACACCATAGCAACCAACACTATTAATGATGTTTAAGCTGTATACTGAAGATTCAGAAAAAGGAGGAGGAGGGGAAAAAAAGCAGTTACAGTATTTGAAATGTAAAATATTAAGTGAGGCTTTCATGTTAACAATATCCTTTCTTCACTTTCCCCTTAGCTGTGAAGAATTTTTATAAGGAAACCCCTATTTGACAGTGCAAAAAAATGCTAATGACTATCCTTTCTTTAGGGGGAAAAGAGAAGTTAGTTGAAATAGGTGGGAAACTGCAGTTGTTGCTAAAGGCTTGAAGGGGAGAGGGAAGAATAGCAATGCTATACAATGCTTCTGTCGCTGGTGCCAACTCCTCCTAACAACTCTGCTACCGAAGAAAAACAGATTTCTAAGCCACTGTGGGATTTACCCAACTTGTACCCAGATTGCAGCCTTCAGCTCTTTCCCCAGGCCTCTTGCTAAAGATGCAGCCTTCAAAAGATGAGCAGTTTATTAAACAGAAGCCAAAAGGTGAGAAATAGGAACAAGAAGAAAGGAGACTGGATGGAAAGAAATCACGAAGTGGGACCTTGGAGGAGAGCTATCCATTGAAAGGCCTCTTTGGGAGCTTCCCAGCAATAGTGGGAAAAGGGGTTGTTGCCTGGACCCCCAGCTCTGGATGTTTTGTGGTCAGGACAATTGTAGCCCACCAGTGATAGAGGGGATGCCAGCCTGTGAGTTCACCTTGGAAGAGGTGAGATCAGCTTTGTTGGCCCTAAACCTCTTCTTTCTTTCCTTTTTTTTTTTTTAATAACACTCCAGAGAAGTTGATGTCTTTTAATCTGATAGGTATACTCAATTCCTTACAGAACATTTGGCCTCTTAATTTCAAGGCTTCATCTGCCCTTGTTTACAATAGAGGCTCTTCAGAGAGTCCAGGGGTGGGATCAGCAGCTCTTTTCCTTCATTTATTTAATTTCTTTTGCCTTCAATCCCTGAAAAAGCCTTCAAGACAGCTGGCTTGCCCTTTTGCACCACTGACCACCAGGGCTCTGCACACCTGAGCACACTTCTGGGGTGGATTCAAAGGTGAAGGAGGGTGACTGAACCCTCCATTCAGTAACTGCATGGGCACAGAGAGGCATGGACCATCCTTATGTTCTTCCTCGAGGCACCTGCTAGCTGCTGGTGCCAGAGGTGGGATCTCATACTAACTGGGACTTTCTTCTGTCCCAAATACTGCTGGGCTTATGGCTCCACTGAAGAGGACACATTACCAGAGGCATTAGCAAGGCCAGGAAGAAGAGCAGCATCACAAATGTACAAATAACTGTGTCCGTTCTTACAAGCTGATGCAGGATTTTTTCCTCTAGACTTTCTGCCCAATTACCTGGGAGGTTAAAGGAGTGCAGGGCTGAGGTGTTGTTGCTCAGCTGGCATTGCCTCTTTAAGGCTGTTCTTTGACAGCCTGAGATTTTTGTTGCTCCCTGTTTGATCCAGCTTGGACTCCAAGAAAGCTGGGAACTCATCTCTCTCCCTGTTTGAACTGTATGTGATTAATTACAGACCCCAAGAATGGGCTCCTTGCCTATCTCTCATGTTTAAATTGCCTTCCAGGATTTTGCAAGGCTAAGGAGCCTCTTCAGATGTTACATCTGACTGTGCCTCGGTCAAGTCTCCCTTGGTTTTGCTGGGAGCTGCATCTGATTCATAGTGAACTTTGAGAACAAATTAAATGGAGTGCTTTGTACATGGATTTGCTGGCCCTGACCCTTCTGCTTGAGAAGAAGACGTGTGTGTTGATTTTAGCAACGTAAGAAGAAGTGTAACTAAACAGGGCAATTGGATGGGGAGAGATGCAGCTATTCTAAACCCCTGTTTTCCTCATCCCACCCTTAGAAGTGGGGCACAGAGAGAATCTGCAGCTGGTGCCTTTGGCCACAGTGTATCAGGTGGAGGATATGCCATGAAATATCCAGCATTTGCACTGGCAGAGAATCCAGCAGCCCCTGTTGTGAGCCAAGGCCAGCTTGCGCTTGGTGCTAGACAGAGAGACAAATGGTGCCTACCACAACGCACTTACAAGCCGAGTCAGGGTGGGAAGGAGGGGAGGGCTTACAGGGTGACAGTATTGTCACATCTAAGGAGGGGGAACAAGATGGTCCTTGGGACAGTGAGGGGAAGAGTTCAGGAGCAAGGATCCCTCTCCACCCAGAAATACCATGAAGCAACAGCTCTGAAGGATGGCTGATATAAGCACATGGGAAGGAAGAGGTGAGGGATGAAGAAAGTGGTTTGCATAAGAGAAAGAACCAGAACAAGATCTACATCCTCTTCCTGGCTGTGTTGGCAACTGATGAATGCTGGCCTGAGGACTGGTACCTTGGGCCTTACGGATTCAAGAAAATGAGGGGAAAGCTGGGGAAAAAAAAAAAGCAAGGACTGTCTTCCCCTACCCACACACTCAACGCTTGCTTATGGCTTCTTGCTCATGGCTACCCTGGTGGCATAGGAGTAGATGTGGGGCTTGGAAAGAGCATTGACCTCTACTCTGTGCTGTATGTCTTGTGCCTGGGGAGACCAGACATAACTTGGCTTTCATGAATGCTCAGAGAAGCAGCAGACTGGGGCAATGAGCAGGATGGATGTGCTGAAAAGATTCTGCCCCTTCTTCACTGCCCTACCTTCCCCACATTACCATCAACTTTGGCTGGAGCGAGACTGACTGCAGAAGCTGGGCAAGCTCTCTCTGTTTGTGATGGTGTTTCTTCTAGTGTGCAGGGGAGAACGCTCCTTTCTAGGCTCTCAGAAAGACCTCTTTCCCAAAGGCATGGTGTGGGGTGCAGACAGACAAGGTCTCCGTGCAGCTGGTAGGGAAGGCAGGGCCCCTCCATACCCCCCTCCCTTTCCCCAGCATTCAGCTAGTGTTGGACGGTGTCTGTTTTTAGAAAAAGTCACAGAATCAACAGCTGAGCTGATTTTCCAAAGGGACATATAAAACAAACAGCCTGCCATCTGCTCTATTGTCCTGGAATAGCGGATTGGAGGCTGGGGGAGAGGGAAGGAGGAGAATGAGGNGGGGGAGCAGAAGAGAGGAAAAGGAAGAAAGGGGAGACAGGGAGGTCATGGAGGATAGAGGAGAGTGAAGGTGAAGGCTGAGGGGAGAGAGACAGAGAAGGAGGTAAAGAAAAAGGGGAGCCATCTAAAAGCAGGGATGTGGTGAGGGGAGAAGACCAGGAGACAGGCATGGGGGCAACCAGGGCTTGCTTGGGATCATCCTGGCTGGATCGCCATCAGCACTGTGAGCCACAGGGGCAGGCATTTCTGGCACCCCTGTGCTTGCTAAGCCAGAGCCTGAATGCAAAAGAGACAAACTGGACTTAGTGGCCTGGATAATCGCTCCCCTTCCACCCACACAGCCCTGCCTGCTCGCCTGCCATACCGCCTCCCCCCCCTCCCCGTGTTGGCTTTTATTGAGTGCCGCAGGGCAGGGATTGAACTCCAGGTTTGGCAGCAGAATAAATAACAGCAACATTGGCCTCTCCAGCCCGGGAGGGAGGAGGGCTGGTTTTAATCAAAGGTAAGTAACAGTCGGTATTCTCTGACCCTTAATCCAATTTCCTAGAACTGGAGAACAACGTTCCAACTTGGACACGTGGCACTGGCCCACAGGAGAGGAATGGCTACTCAGCCAGCCAGCTGCTGGGCATGGCACAGCCAGGGAGAGCAGAACTGGGGGAGATGCCACAAGGCACGTAGTTCATCCTGGCTGGTCTGGGACTGTGCTGTTCTGTTCTGACTCTTCCTCATGCATTTTCCTTGCTTCAGTCATCCCAAAAGATGGGGCTGGTGTGCTAGCAGGCAGCACATACCCATGAAATGTGGGCCCAGTTGATTAAAGGCTCCCTGATTTGCTCTGTTGACAGGAGAGTTGGGGCCCAGCTGCTGCTCTGCATCTGCATCCCTGAAGGGCATTTTGCGTTCCATGGTGACCCAGAGAATGGTGATTATGAAGTCTGAAAGAAGGTAGTTTTAAATTAGATATAAGGAAGAAATTCTTCAATATGAGGGTGGTGAGGCAGTGGAACAGGTTTCTCAGAGAAGTTGTGGATGCCCCATCCCCGGAAGTGTTCAAGGCTAGGTTGGATGGGGCTTTAAGGAACCTGGTCTAGTGGAAGGTGTCCCTGCCCATGGCGGGGAGGTTGGAACTAGATGATCTTTAAGGTCCCTTCCAACCCAAACCATTCTATGATTACATGACTCCATAAAGTTGTGCTTGCTGTTATATGGTCATGGCAGGAATCTCTATGGGTTCCTGCTACGTGTCAAGTGTGAGCAAGATTTCATTGTTGGAAAGAAATGTTTGTGTTGTTACTAGTCTGGTAGCACAAGGGTCTGTTTGGAGAGTTTGCCCTCTGACTTGGTCACATATTAGAATCACAGAGAGTTAAGGACGTAGTGTTATTGACCTATCAGGAGGTTATCTAGTCCTGCAGCAGGGCCAGCCACCTTACACCCTTTCTGTCAGATTTTTTCAACCAACTCTTAAAACATGTTGTTCTGGTCCTGACTATTGGCACCAGATTGGAAACCAGGTTGCTGGTAACAAAGCACTGGTACCAGGTTGATCTCTGAAAGACAGGTTTGTTCTGCAACTCTGTGCTAACACTGATTTGTAGCTGCCCATGGAGCAACTCTGTCAGGCTCATGGGCACTGCTTTCTTCTCTGCAGGGCAGACATTTTGCAATTCTCTGGAACAAAATGATCTGGTGAGGCCAGGACGTGTTTGGAAAGAGTCAGAGGCACATACTAGAGCTGAGGATAGAGGAAGCCAGCTCCTTTTCAGCCCTTTCATCTTGCAAAATGACCTGGCAGTCCACAGCAGGGGCTTGAGCCTCTGTGGAGGCAGAAGACCTGGCCACCCTGTTGGTGGGCCATAGTTTTAAGACCACTTTTCAGACTAAGCCTTTTGTAAGCCTCAAGGCCATGAGCTCCCTGGTGGTGAATGTGGCCCAACACACACAGCACTTGTGTGACTGCTAATTTCTGGTCATGCAATCTGGACAGAACAAGTGCAGGTGTGACAGCCAAGTCCATCCTCCCATCTCAATCTCTGCTCTTCCAGAGTGAATGTTGAGAGCCTGGGATCCAGCAGCAATGGGGACAGGGAGCATCCACACACATCCCAGACAACACAGGCTAGGAGTACTGAGAGCCTAGCTCGTGGAGGAGGTCTGCCCAGCACAGAGAGGCTAAGAGGATGGCTGATCCTTACAATGACCTATCCAGACAGGTCAGATGTGCGACTCTGGAGATGCCTAATGTTCATTCAGCTCCCCAGCCATGAGCAAACACTTCACTACCAGTCATCCATTCCTGCCTTTAGAGAGTCCAGTACTGCTGCTGAAAACAGTGGCAGGAGAGAGGAAGGGGAAAAATATCTTTTGCATCTAGCTGACTGTGTGTTTCTTTTCTCCTTGCTCAGCTCACTCCAGGAAGCACACTGCTTTTGTAACTGTTCGAAGGCCCCGGAATGGCCCCTGCCCTCTGTGCCGGGAAGGGGGCAGGGGGAGGAGAGGGGCTGTGGGGCTGGGAGGCGGCAGGCTCTGGTCAGCACCCTGGACAGGGACGGGTCCGCCGCGCCCCTGCCTTCCCTGGCTTGGCTATGCCTCGCCTTTCTTTGCCTTCCCCTGCCTTTCTTTGCTTTTCTCTGCCTTTCTTTGCCTTCCCCTCTCTTGTCTTGCCATCTCCTTCCCTTGCCTCGTCTTGCCTTCCTCTGCCCTTGCCTTGTACTTTGCCTTGCTTTCCCCTCATCTTTGTCCAGGCTGGAGGGCAGCCTCCTGGTATGGCACGACCCTGCTTTGGCTTGCAACCTGCACCAGACCTTTTTTGCTCTTGCTTAAGAACAAATACACAGTGCTATGGCTCTGTATGCAGCTGCTCTGGAGCTGTGGCTTAGATTTGGGTTATTTTTTGCAGATAAATCCTCTTTTCTATCAGATTTGACATCAGGCAATCCCTCCAGATCCCTCCCTTTCTCCCTGTCTGACTTCCCCTTTTTTTCCCTACTCTGTGTTCTCTTTCCTTGCATCTGTGCCCTTCCCTCTATATGCCTCCCTCCCCTTTTCTTTCCCTATAGCCAGATCTCTGTGAATACCATTTCGTCTGTGCTCTTTCTGCTGCTCTGAATCTCCACATTGCTCTTCGTGTCTCCACTGCCCTCAAATGTATGTATTTTACTGTTCTCCTTTCTGTGTCTCTTTTTTTTCACTCTCTCTCCTGGTTGTTTCTCTGTGATCATTTCCACAGTTTTGTGAGTTTATCAGAGATCCCTCTCTGCCCTGAAGTTCTGCATGTTGAGATCAGGTCCAAAATATCTAGTAGGTGCTTTTTTTTTTGGGGGGGGGGGTGTGTGTGGGGGGGTGGG
>VWZL01006223.1:45805-58351 GCA_013396915.1 Stercorarius parasiticus | reverse complement strand
TTTTTTAATAGCCTCCTCACAGGATAAATGCTTTCCAATCCAACAAAGACTGATTAAAAAAATACTAAATTGCAGTTCAGTGACAGTCCCCCATTTATTTAAATATTAATAAAAGGAAAGCTTTACACCTGTGCAAACCAATTTAGCTTCTTTCTTAAGGCAAAACGCTTACTTTCAAAAACCACAAAGAAACACGGCAGTAAGTACAGATTAAATGTACTCCCTGCATCCCTCATCGTCTTTCCCCAAAATTAAGACTAAAGTTAAAATTAAAGGACATTTTTCTGGTGAGTGATTACAACCAAGGCTGTTTTTAAAAAACTTGTAATTCATAATTTCTCAGTGATTTTTATTTTTTTTTTTTTTTTACCTGAGCAGAGACACGGACGGATAGGCTGTGAATCTGCCTCAGGAAAGGACCTCCTCCCCTCCAGGGAACATGGCGCTGGTACGCTTCCTTTTTTTCTTTCTTGCCCCTAATCTGAATAATAGTCAAAAAGGGGAAAAACACTTATTCAGTTATTAGTCCATCTTAAGAGCGGAGGACCGTTCAATTCACTCTCCAATGCATCACAGAACCCGTATTTAAGCCCTGTATCTGCTGTCAGCTTGGTCTCTCTTTAAACTCAGTCTGAATTTCAGCTTCACACTAATGCCCTAGGAGGTCTCAGGCGATGAGATTTCTCTCTGTTCGACTGAAAGCCGCAGAAACCGGTGTAAACGCTTCCTAGATCGCCATCTTTCACAAGACACCGCGAAAGGCCACATTTAAGAAGATTAACGTCTTCAAGTCTGTTGTTTCCAGAGAGAATAATGCAAGCTCTTTTTCCAAAGCGGAGGGCAGCAGTTCTGCTAGATAGCCTGTAGTTTGGGTGATCTTCTTGACAATCGCACACAAAGTTGCAATTTCATTTTCCATTTGTATAGTAGGTAATCGCACTGCCTGCATGAAGCAACCTCACCTTACCTTGGCACAAGGGAGCCAGGCAACTATCCGTAGGACTTACGGCAAGGTCTCAATTTCCAACCTTCTTATAGTGTCTTTTATGATGACAGTCCCAAGATTTCGAGATCCGCAGACATTAAGCTAGACTGAAGTCTAGACATTCAGAAGGTTTTAGGGATCTTCCTTATAGGACAAATAGATATTCCCAGTTGTGTGATCATTTTCTTACGTTGTTCCTGCTTCTCTGGGAAAAGACGGTGTCAAGATGTGTGTGACCAGAGAGCCTGGCTGCAGATGTGGACTTGGCACTTGAGGCAACTCTCCCAGAAAGGTTCAGTCACATCGAAAAGATTCACATACGCACTTCCTGGGCACAAAACATGCAGTTTTTGGCTGATGAAAATATCAGGTTTCAGGTAACCACACCCTGCTCACATCAAACTTTTCCCGAACTAGTCCTAGATACTTTGTACGTTATATTGTTCTTGTACCTTGGCATTCTAAGATGTTTCAGCTAATCCTTACAGAGATGGAGTATTTTTGACACTTTTAGAAGCAGATCACCACATCAAATGGTGCAATATAGAATCATGGAATGGTTTTAGGTTGGAAGGGACCTTAAAGATCATCCAGTTCCACCCCTGCCCTGGCCAGGGACACCTCCCACCAGACCAGGTTGCTCCAAGCCCCGTCCAACCTGGCCTTGAACCCCTCCAGGGATGGGGCAGCCACAGCTTCTCTGGGCAACCTGGGCCAGGGGCTCACCCCCCTCACAGCAAAGGATTTCTGCCTCATATCTAACCTGTATCTCCCCTCTCTCAGTTTAAAACCATTACCCCTTGTCCCATGGCTCCCCTCCCTGCCCCAGAGTCCCTCCCCAGCCGTCCTGGAGCCCCTTTAGGGACTGGAAGGGGCTGGAAGGTCTCCCCGGAGCCTTCTCTTCTCCAGGCTGAACGCCCCCAGCTCTCTCAGCCATATGCTGCAGACTGATCCACGAAGATCACTTCCCAGTCTGCACTGAGGAGCAGCTTCAAGGTGACTCATCCAGAGGATCAGAGATGCTCTGTCCCAATCTGACCCAAGGCCAGTGAGAAGGTGTGGAGCCCTTGGAAAGAATCACAGCCTGCTGGAGAAGCACTTGAAGAGAATGGAAAGTTAAATTTTATCACTTAGGTGGGTTTGGGGGTTTTAAATAATTAGTTCATTTCCTCTGTTTATGAATAGCTAGTCAGTGGGTAAAGAAACATATTAGTCAGCGACAACCAGGCCGATCACAGCTCTTCTTCAGTTCTAGATAAACATCTGGCTGAATAGCAAGAGGCGGCTTAGACAGTGCCAAGGGCTTCCCTTCACATATTTGTTACCATACTCATAGCTTTGCCCACCTCTGTTGTACAATCTGTGATTCAAAACCTGCGTTGGCAACAGTTGGGTGATTCGGCAAGTACATTTTTTTCTATGGCCATCATCTTCTTTGCACCTATTTTAAAGAAGGGCACTGGCTGGATTTAGATGGCTACGTTGCCACTACTTGGTAAACCAACGTTTTCTTCACTTTCCGTGACGCATTTTTAACAGGTCTTACAGCAGGTTCAGCAATGAGGACTTTAGGATAAGTGTCTATTGAAACAAACAGATGTTGCCTACAAAATATATCATAGAGGAAACTTTGTTCCACCACAAGGAACCATATACTTCGGTCACAGGGCCCAACAAACTAATGTAGCAAGAGATCTCTTGTAGACAGACACGGCTCTTCTACTTGAGTGGTCACTTACACATCTTGCACGTTCAAGGCCTTCTAAACTTAGATGACGTCTTTGCACCTGTGAGTTTACATTTTTTTCTAACACTGCCCATTTCACTTTCAGTTGTCACGGAGTTGCTTTGAACCATAAAGCCATGAGTCTGGGTTCACTTCCCACGGAGACAGCACTGGTCACGTCAAAGCACTCAGCGGCAAGGACTTCATGAGGTTCCTCTCACCTTCTCTTCTGTTCCCTGCAAAGGTCATAGGCTAACTATTTTCACTTCATTATCTCCTGCAGTCAGAGAGAAATAATCTGTTGAGTAACTTCTTTTTAATCTGGCTCAAGCGTTCAGAACGTGTCGTGGTCATTTATATAGGAATTCACCTGAATGGCAACGTGGGTCCTCAAGGAAGACTTTTGGCTCCCACTGTGGAACACAACCACTCCATTTCCATGAAATACCACTCGCAGCTCGCTACAGTCAACAGGAATAAAAACAAGTGTGTTTAACAGATGTCACAAACAGTTTCCAGATTGTCACAGCTTTCCAACATTTTCTAGTTATCGTTATTACAGGATTCCTGTAAGTCACCAGCAAGCAGTGCAGCCTCTTCCTCCGCTCTTCGTGTTCTGACTGATGACGTGAGCTGTCAGACAGTAAACTCGGAGTTGTCAAATAGCTATAATTTGCAGATTCAGTAAAAGAGCTTAACATTCCTTTGAGCAAAGTACTTAAGAGATGGATTCAGTGGAATTTACAGTCTGTGAAAGTCTGTACAGTTTTCTCTTAGAACAGGATCTCCATAGGAGAGCTCAAATGTCAGTAAAGCAGCTTTGGTCTAAATCAGAGACTGCCATTAGACATGAGCTTATATTCCCACTGAATAAATTTCCACAGAGACTTTCATACCCGAGTCTAAAAACATCGCCATTTGTAGGGTTTGCTTTTCTAGACGCCTATTGGAATCACTTGAACGTTTATTTGCTAAAACTTGACTACTTTCCAGTAGACTAAATAACAGCTAGAAAGTTTTGGGCCTTAAATTAAAATAAAACAAAATCCACAAAATAATCAACAGAAAACACTTTTGGTCAGCTTCTGGAGCAGATCGTACATTGAAAGGTAGTTTTCTGTATTTCCCTTTTGTTTTCACAAGTGCTATTTGCGTTTGAGTTGCCGTCCGTTACTCCTATGCTATTTACATTAGACAATCTTTTCAGCGTTGCAGCCCACCTTCAGTTGTTTCCTGTTCTCCTTTTAGTAACCGCGGTCTCTGCGTTTGTATTTAGTACATAAATACGCACTCGGGGCTTGATGGCGTGGCGCGATGGCTTTATCGGTATGAATTAGGAGCTGCGAGCATTACTCACTTGTGAACCACATGCACATCCCCTCCGAGAAGATACGGCGTGTTTTAAACGCACCGCTCCGGCGCACGTTGCACACAGGTCGTGCGTTACAGGCGGTTGCGCGGATAAATGCCTCCCAGGTCGTGGCTGAGAGAAGTATCCCGCTAAGCCTGACAAAATTACGGTAACTAACGTACAAACCTATGACACAGAATGCACAAAGGAGGCCTTGGATGTCTTTAAGCAAGTTACAGCCCCTTTTTGGTACAAAATATTTTGTGACTTGAGAATCTAATACCTGATGGAAATTCCAACCACCGATTTTGCTGGGAGCACAGCTCAGGCAACAGCAACCGCTTTTAAGAAAGCCCATCCTAGTGCCGCATGTGCAGTAACCTCTTGTTTAGTGACAGCTAAACCTTGCCCACGCTGAGATTCAGGAGGTAAAATTTTAGCTGTGGAGTTCTGCGTTCCATGGAGGAGAGTTTTACATTTGGTGAAGGAAGGTTTCTGTGGTCAGCCGGAGACTTCTAACATCAAAAACTGCAGGGGACTGATAAGAAAGCATAAGGCTAATGGGGACTGAATTCAATTGCATCCATGTATTACAGCCACGCAGCACCCAAACACACATTTCAACAGAGAGGTGTGCTCTTTGCAGCAGCGCTGAGCAGAAATTGTTGTGGTAAACACCGATTTTCGGTGGACATGACATTCAAAATCATTCTTTCCACGTACCGCGCTCTGCAAAGCCATCTCTGTCCGGTTTGGAAGTGCTGCTACGTAACACCATCACGCACAGAGATGCTACTGAAAATTAGACGCCTGTACAACCCGAATAATACCTAAGCCACCGTGGGCCGAAGACAGCACGGAGTAGGCTGTTGTGATCAGCTCCCTCGTATTTCAGGCTGCTCGCCTGCCCAAACTGGGAAAAGCAGATGCTGTGGCAGAGCTCCCCACGCAGCGTTTCCTCAAGCAAACCTCTCCCCGCAAGACAGCCATGACACGAGAGGCCCGGAGGTGGCACAAGGGTCTTCGCCGTGGGGTGTCCCACCCCGCCAAGGCCACCTGCCCCCTGCTCAGGGTCTTGGAGAGGCAGCACCCCGCCGTAGCGCGAGGGAACAACGCCCAGCCCTAAGAGAGAAGCTGCTAATGTTTCCTCGAGTTGATAGATGGAAGTATTTTAGGGAGAATTACAGGAAAATTACATCCCGGATACGGGGAGAAGGGAGGAAGAAGCAGCAACAGAGCAAAGGAAGGTGATGTTTAAGGAGAAGCGATCGGCCTGCAGGCAAAGCTGCAAGGAAAACTCCTGGAAGCAGCCGTTCTGCGAGGCCAGGATCAACATTCAAAGTTTGCCGTTAAGGGATTGAATTTAGAAAATCTTCCCTCCCCACTAAACAAGTTCACCCTCTCTGAATTTCTCATCCTCTGACGTTCATATTTAAACGCTGTAAATTATTGTTAAAAAAGTCACTCCATTGTCCAACTTAAGGTCATTAATTTATTTTTAGCCTAGAAATTCAGGAATCCCTGTTTGCCCAGGCAAATGGCATTTTCAGTGACATCCATTACAGTCACTCTACGGTCTACGCCCATCACACACCACTAACCACTAACCGATTCCATCCACACCCTCAAAGATAAACTTCAGGTGCTCCATGATACAGTTTTTCAGGTCACTAATCTTTTCAAATTCCTCCCAGCCTCCACTTCAAGCAATTCTCAGATACGAGCGTGCACGTTGTACATGCACGGAAGTCCATATTCAACCATTGAAAAGCCTAAATCTGCCGCAAAACTTTCTGTTGTTAATGCTATAGGTATTTGTGAAGCCTGGGCAGCCGGTGGGAAGGCTGGCCAACGCACCGGACGTTCATCTCCTTCAGACACCAGCTCCCCCACGCTACTGGTAGTGTATCACTGCTCGCGGAAGTAACAACTCCAGCCTAAAATACTTCTGCCTTGTGCTCTTCCCCCTCCCTTGCATCCCGCCGAATATCCCGGATTACTTAATCCCGTAACAAGTAACAGCATCAACAAGCGACATCTCTCATTACCTCTTACAAATACCACAAACACTGTTTTTCCCAGCAAACAGTTTTAATTGTAAATAAACCCAATCTTTTATCTGCGTTTGTCAAAAGCCAGGAAGTTTTTCAAATCACTGAAGAACTAAAGTTTTTTCCACCCCTGTGTGAAACAGATGAACGTGTATTTCCATTTGGGAAAGCTCAGAGCCCATTTCACAATCCATGCACCAGCTGTACTTGCTGTGTTCACCCCCAGTTACAGACTGGCCTTCACATTCCGTTTTCTCTAAGTAGCGTAAAATGGAAACTCTTCAGCTTTTCAGCCTCCACTTTTCTAACTATTTGTGGGTGTACGCACGAGGCCAGCAAAATCTTCAGAGGACACTTGCAGAGCACTGGACAAGGCATTCAGAGGACGCAGCACAAACTGATGGACCGTGTTTCAGCCTGCTTCTTCCTCTCCTTAACGCAGGGGAAAAACTTGTCTCCTTTTCCCTCTCTCCCCTCCAGGATAAGGTCGATAGCTTTGCAAGACACATTTAAAGTTGGAAAGTTGATAGCTTTACAAGACATGTTTTAAGTTGGTGCGACATAAATGCTTTACTTGAGAATTTTATAAAGGGCTACAAAGCACCGAGAACTGGAAATGAAACGTGGGGGAGCCAAGGTGTCACGTTAGTCTTTCAACTTTGGGGACGCTACTTTAAATTCTGCCCTAAGGCACTAGTAAAAATGCATTTTTCCTCTTTTTTTTTTTTTAATATATCCACTATGCAACTTAGTACAATTGACAATTCTCATCTGAGAGAGACCCTGCACCGAAACCCCACGGCGACTACAGCCATGACCACATTCCAGCGGCAGGAAACTTGCAGAGCAGCTCTGTGAACTCATAATTTAATTACAGGCACAACTGCTATTCCACCAGCCCTACTTCCACAAGTGCCCAGTGACTCAAATGAAAGTTAATCATAATTTACTCTTGTGGGACATGCCTTAAAGTCGATTTAGGAAGCTACCTTTAGCCTGGCAGGCAGCTTGCCAGTATAACCAGCGATACTTCATGGGGATGTCCCTTCATGTGGCTGCCCCATCCCTGGAGGGGTTCAAAGCCAGGTTGGACGGGGCTTGGAGCAACCTGGGCTGGTGGGAGGTGTCCCTGCCCAGGGCAGGGGGTGGCACTGGATGATCTTTAAGGTCCCTTCCCACCCAAACCATTCTGTGACTCCATGGAGGATCCTAACGGGGCTGACCAAACGTCCATCTAGATGAGCACTTTGTGATGGACACCATACACTGGGTTTTTAGGCTCTTTTCTTTGGCGTCCACAGGACGCTTAACCCTCGCAACGCACAGCAACGCTCCTCGGCATTTGGCCAGTGCTGTACAGGGCCAGCCAAAGCCTGGCTAGAGAAGAGTGTTTGGAGAAGAATATTCCTTACTTCAAGTGCCACCGAGAGGCTGTGGCAGCGTCCTGGCGGGAGACGGGAGAGAGCTGGGGACCAGCACAACCTTTGCCTCTGCAGGACTGGTCTTGCACGGTTTCTGGCGGTTTTCCAGGCTGCATAAATCTCACGTCATTTCCCTGAGTTTAGTCACAACATCTGCAGAAACTGAGCAAAAGTCACATAACAGGAGTTTAAAAGATACTTTTCAGGGACTAACCATTTAAGGATTTTCTTAAAAAGAAATCAGATCGATACGCCGATGTCAAGAAGTAGCTGAATTCTAGAATACCCGTTCTACAGGATGCTCAGATATATGCAATCTACCTCCCTCCCCACCTCAGTGACATCACCATTCCATTAATAAGACCACCCTACATCACAGTCCTGTCACATCACAACACTTTTTTTAATAACATAATTCTTATTTTAGATAAACGCCCTGGCTCCTCCCAAGAAACACGCCCAACTCCTCAGCATGCGGTTACAGCACCCAGTTGCCATCGAATCTCCCGTCCCGCGCACAGCCTGAAACTGTAAATTTCCTGCAGGCGTCAGGACTAAAGGTAGGGAAGAGGGTTTAGATGCTCAACCAAGCAAAATAAACGTAATCGGAATTTTTTCCCTGGGAAGCAGCAGATAATCGATAGAATACTAAGCTGTCACTTCCACAACCATTGTTTGAACACAGATGGGATGTGAAACGAGCACGGTAACCTCAAAATGATTCCTAATTTATGTGAAGATTATAAAATGCTGGATTTGTAATTACTGTTTTCCTTGATGCACGCATGCAGCTCAAATTAGCACTACTAGAAGTTATACGTGTACATGATGGAAAAAAACCCCCACATTCCCATTATAGCTCTTTCCCCTCAAAAATTAATGACTTTTTTTGTCAGTAAAACATTTATGGAGTGCTCCTGCACAGTATCGTTACAAGACTTAAAGATATATCGCAAATGAAACTTTGGAAAGAACAGCTGGCAGTTGACCCCATCATGCCTGAACACACCCAGCCTGCGCCGGGGTCCTGTGTCCCTCCATCATCCAATGTTCCCTCCATCCCCTCCAGGGTCCTGCGTCCCTCCGTCCCTCCATCCCCTCCACTGTCCCACGTCCCTCCATCCCCTCCACTGTCCCACGTCCCTCCATCCCCTGCAGGACCCCACGTCCCTCCATTGTCCCACGTCCCTCCATCCCCTCCAGGATCCCACGTACAGAGTGCCCTGTACCAGACCACGCAGAGCACAGTGACAATCGCTTTGGGACAGTGACAGCAGGACCAGTGGCTATCAGAGCTCAGATCAATACGGTGCAAGTGCATTAGAACTATCAAAGTTAACATGTAATAAAAGCAAAACAAACATTTCCTGCTTTCTCATTCGATTATGAGAAACTAGAGTCACAGCTGCACAAAGAGAAATCCAGTCAGTAGTTACACACAATGTCCTCTCAAGGGCTCAGGCAAATGGTTAAAACAGATCTTCTATTGTTCACAAGTTTTTACATTTATAAAAATACAGTATTTTAAAGCATTAAACAGTCAAACATTTAACAACAATTTTCATTCTCATCAGCGTGATGCATCTAACGAGTGCTCTTCACATGGTTTAGCAGCTCCAGACACCGCAAGGGCATATAAGGAGCAGAACTCCGGTGCACGGCGTGAACCTACCTCTCCGATCCATCACCGGGAATTTGGTGACCTTACGCCCACCCCAACGCCCCCCCCCAAACCTGTCTGCACCCTCCCTGCCATCGCCAAGCACCACAAACAAGTGCTGTTACTGAAGAGGCCAGTTTAAAGCTTCTCTTTCCCAGTGGAAGAGCCGTTATTAAAATCACAGCTATTCCTATTCCATAGCAGAGACGGAGCGTTTCCTCTGGAAACTGCTGCAAAGCTGGAAGAGCCATTTTGACAGGACACCCGTTTCTATTCACAAAGATAAATCCTTTATTTAGTAATAATTATCTATACACAGCTGAACAAGAGGAGTCAGGGCAAGAAGTCTTCCAGCAGAATGTTTACACAATATGATCCGAAACTGGCTTTTTTTTGTTGTTCTGGAATATCATCTTACTCTACAACGTAAATTTTACATTTCCATTCTGAAAAGAAACTTGAAGATAATTTAAAATCTCAGTGTTAAGAGATGTAGGTAACTGCTGATCCATGTGATAGAACTGCCGAGAGCAAACAGAGGGACCATCCGCAAGTAGCACGGTAGGAACTTCCATCTGTAATAAGCAACACAACCTCCCCACCTACCACGAAGCAAATCTTTTAACTTGGGGGTTGGAATAGCCAAAATTTTGTGTGTCGTGTCTTCATATCCTGTGCCTAATAAGCTTTTACATGGGAACCAAAATTAAATTCTCTAAGCTCACAGTTTATAGATGACTGTACGCTGCAAGAAGCGGTCCCTTTTTAACGTCCATTTTTCACAAACACATTTCCCTTAAAAACAGAGAATGAAGGGGGGGAGGGGGGATTAAATGGCTTTTTCCACTCTAAAATTGCAGACAAAGATTTGATAATGGTAGTGGATGACTCGAATTTTGAAAAACAACCAGCTAAAAGTCCAGAATATGAAAAGCTGCTGTTCAGAAAAGTGATGTTCCAGATTATTGATGAGCAGAATTACCAAGATCCGCAGAGGCTCTGAAAGAGCTCCAAAATAAATCCATTTTTGGTAAGGAACTCTAAGGCTTTTCAGAGAGATGCCACCGAGATGCCGTAAGAGTCAGGGCACCACCGCAAGAGCCTCTCCGAAGCCGAGACGCTCCCATTCAGCGCTTTAAACGTCTGCTTCAAATGGTGACGCTTTGTAGTCATCATATAGGAATAAAAATTAAAATAATTTAAAAAAAAAAAAGGGAGAGTCTCCAAGCTTTACCTTCCAGCAGACAAGAGAATCGCCGCGTATTGCGCCTCTTCCTCCGAGGTACCGTCTCACCAAACCCCGATGCTCAGCGTTTTGTTCTTGCATCGGTTTGAGAGAACCGCGCGAGGCTGTGGCAGGTTTTTGGGGGCAGGCCATTTACAACTCTTCAGCTACGCAATGGCTTCTTCTGCTTTTCCCATTTACGTCGGGAAAGCGACGGGGGGAGAAAACCCCTTTTGCTCTCATTAATACAGATGCCTCTCTTTTTTGTTCCTCTCTCTCCTCCATTTCTTGGGCCCAGCTGCTATACTTCCAACGGCACAGTGTATTTCTGTAACCTGTGTCTAGGGAGCAGACAGACGAGTGTAGAGAGCATTCATCCAAATAAAGCCACAAACAAGTCAGGAATGTTTATCCAGCAATTCCATGACACAGAGAGTTTTCAGTCACCGCCAGAAACTCACTGCAATTCTTTAAAACAAATATTCTTCTGTATTTCTGGCCTCCTCTTTTAGGAGGTGCCTTTGTCAAGAGTTACCTCCTGTCACTCGGTTTGCTTCAAGTCAGACAAGGCTGCAGCGCGGTGACTGGCATCAAAAACCACGGCAGAGAGAGGTAATGCAGATTTAAACAAGTGTTGATCATTTCTGGTGTTGACCACGTGAGAACAGTCCTCGTTCCAAACCTGTAACACCCAAGGCTCTTGGAATACCAGCAAAGTCCATCCCCGGTGATGACGCACATCAGCTTCGCACAATCCTTTGTTCATCTGAAAACTTCCCTTCACCAACACGATCAAATTTGGCATTAAAATGGCTTTTGGTTTCAGAGTATTTAAAAGCGAACGCCAGCCTCCGTGCTCTCTGCTGACAATTGCTAGGATGGCTAAGCCCCGCGGTATGGACAACTTTGTTGCGAAAAATGCTTTTCCTCCATCTTTCAGACCGGTGACATTCCTAACACTTGTGCCAAAGGAAAAAAAAAAAATACCTTCAGGATTGAAATATTACTATTTACAGCCTTTGCACGTTATCTGCTGCATGCAACAGGAGACTAATTATTTAATTCCAAAACCCAGCTCTCGCGGGGTGGGGAGGGCCGACACATTGTTTGGGTTTTTTATTAGCCACGATACAGGAAAGGGAAATGCCTCATAAAAAGACTTTTTAATGAACCTTTGCTAACTGTTTCTGGCAGTTCAGAGATAACCGCGCCCTCAGAGTCAACCCCACTGCTGTCAGAAACTAAAAAAAACGAGACAATTAGTGAAAATAAAAGGGAGACTGTAAGCTAGAAGAATTCTCCACCGCCACTGCATTAACAAGGCCTCCCTTTGCTGCTGCGCTCCAAGGATGAAAATGAGAAGTCCTCGCATCCGCTATACTTTTAAAACAATTCGTAACTGGAGATTGATGCCAGGTTGGTTTTTTTTCACCCATCGTTTTAACAGAGAGAAAACGAGCGAGGAGCAGAAAAGACAGCAAAGGTTTCACTCCCTTCAATTTACTGTTCCTATATTTAGTTGCAGGATACAACACAAAAAAATTATCACTATTTGCAACTAAATTTCCAGAAGCACCAAATTCAGTCCTTTGCTCGTGCCCACACTGAGAAATCTTGCATCTAATTTACAAACATAATTATATCAGTGTAATTATACTGGTATCATTCCCCAGAAAAAGAAAAGTTATTTTTCAACATCCAAAAGAAAGATTTTTATTTTTAAATTCAGCATGAAGAATTAGACCAGAATAACTAGGGATAATAGATACGGTAAAGCTCCCTGAAGAGATAAAGTGATAAAAATATGATCCAGTTGTGGTAGGATGACCCCGGCTGGGCGCCCGGTGCCCACCGAGCGGCTCCATCGCTCCCTCCTCAGCCAGACAGGGGGGAGAAAATACAACAACAGGCTCCTGGGTGGGATAAGGACAGGGAGGTCACTCAGCAATTGCCATCACGGGCAAAACGGACTTGGCTTGGGGAATTTAATTTAATTTATTGCCCATCAAATCAGAGTAGGGTAACGAGAAAATAAAACTAAATCTTAAACACACCTTCCCCCCACCCCTCCCTTCTCCCCGGCATCAACTTCACTCCCCATTTCTCCACCTCCTCCCCCCGAGCGGC
>VWZL01006223.1:0-45733 GCA_013396915.1 Stercorarius parasiticus | reverse complement strand
GGCATCCACCTGCTCCAGCGTGGGGTCCTCCATGGGCTGCAGGTGGGTATCTCCTCCACCGTGGACCTCCATGGGCTGCAGACAGGTCTCTGTTCCAGCACCTGGAGCACCTCCTCCCCCTCCTTCTTCACTGCCCTGGGTGTCTGCAGAGCTGTTCCTCTCACATGCTCTCACTCCTCTCTCCTGGCTGCTGTTGCCCAGTGGTTTTCCCCCCCTTCTTAAGAATGTTATCCCAGAGGCGCTACCACCATCGCTGATGGGCTCGGCCTTGGCCAGTGGCAGCTCCATCTTGGAGCTGGGTGATATTGGCTCCAGAACACATGGGGGAATCTTCTGGCATCTTCTCACAGAAGCCACCCCTGCAGCCCCCCCACTACCAAAACCTACTCACGCAAACCCAATGCACCTGTAACGTCCTGCAAATCGCAAAGACTGAGGATTCTTGACACTGAAGAAGTTTTGACTATTGAGACGAGGAGACTATTATAGCAACGCTTTCAACATTATCCAGGTCATTTTCTCATACATTAATGACATAATAGAAATTTATGGAAGCCTTTATTGAATCTTAATTGCTCCCCAAGTCCATGACTGAAATAGAAAAAATGACTGTATTCCACTTTGACTACTACAGCAGATGTTGAGGATACAGAATCCTGAACTCGGAGTTTTAAGGGAAACTTCCGATTCTTCATATTTACATACAACATTTTGGGTATTTTCTGTGAAGTCACACAATATTTTGTCAATTCCAGATTTTTGCAAGCTCTTAAAAATACTGTTAGGGTTTTTTTTAGAATAATACCAATATATTTCCTGATAGTCCAGGGTGAAAGGTGGTTTTGCAGGGTGAGACAGATAATTCCAATATTTAGTTTGCTACTAGAAACCTCTAATATTTTGTTGAGGCTTTTCTTATTCTTTACAAGGAAGAATGTTTTAAACCAGAACTGCACTGAAGAATTTAAAATTGCATCTTCCTCACTAGCAAATGAGTTCAAATTAGCCCAATTGCAATTAAAACATGACATATTTATCAATCATTAATGACGAGAAATAATATAAACCAAGGACAAATCTGGTTACAATTTAATAATCCACCTCAAGCGACTACCAGGAGAACTTACCAATGCCTAAAAATTGCCATAAATTACACTCTTAGTTGAGAAGTTTAAAGTTTTTGAAAAAGCTCAGCTCTTGCAGATGCCACTGAATAATAGAGATTTCTAAAGATGTAAAAATAGAACTCCTTTGGTTGAAATTATGTCCCTCTGAGAAATGTAAAACCCAAAAACTGCAAAACCCAGGAAGTTTTTGAATGCTGAAAGTTTTTAGAAACAAGAGCTGCATGTCATCGTAATCTTGTGCATTTTTAACCTGTTCTAGAAGATGAATCCAGGATCATACTTAGCACGAACAGTTTCCACAGCCTTTCACGCTATTCATAACTTCTTCTTCTAGTTTCTTCCTTTCCTCCTCTTTGGACATCCGATTATTCCTCTCTTCCCAATTTGGATTGTTGTGACTATTTAGTACTTTGCTGCTCTGCGTGTGCCACATTTCGTAATAGAGATTGTTAGGACTCGCAAGGAGGTCTGCGTGTCTACCGCGTTCCACAACTTTACCCTGGAAAAGAAAGGGAGGAAGTCAGTAATCGATATTACCACATCTTTAGGAATATAAATGTTGCCAATATACGAGCCACAGTTTCACATTCTAGATCGCGGCAATTATTAATGAGAAGGAGCTCGGGACAGCAAGGAAAGACAGGATGTGTGACACGCTGAATTGCGTTCCACTGCAAGCTGAACACACGGGGCTGTGTTCTTCTCAGCCTTACATAAAGGAGAACGTTGATGCCTTTCGTCCACCTGGACAAAATTTAAGCCCACCAACACGGAAAGTTTTCTACCTGAACTGGAGGAGTTATTTTAAATAACTCTAGACCTCTGTATGAGGAGCAAGATGTTAAACTACTAGTGCAAAAGTCGCATGAACGTACCACAACAAACATGTCTCTGTCTTTGCGTGATACCAAACACACTTACACTAAAGAAGCTAAAAGAAAAGAGCATACAGAGAGGGATTTGTACTAGATAAGCAAAGAACACATTTAAAATCAAATCCAAAAAACAATTATCATAAATTGTGCTTTCAGATGGGTGATCAGTAACTTGTGTCACTGCAATTGCCGTCGTGAAAATCGAGGGAGCAGTTCAGTTCACCCGTGCTGTTCTCGAGAGCAGAGACGATTTACGGACTCTCCTTGTGGAAAGGGGAAGGAAGAGCGGGAGAGGAGAACTCAAACCCCATGGACAGCGAAACGCTACCTCTCTTCAAACACCAGGCTCATCTGCTTACTTTGAAGTACACATTTCCATTCACGGACTTCAAATTAAAATAATGTATTCCTTCTCCAGCTATTCTCTCTTTTGGGAAAAGACAGCATTATACAGGCAACTACACGGATTTTATATTAGCTCTAAATTCTGATCTACAATTAAATCTACCTCCTTGTGACAGCTGCTGATGACCATGCTGGGAAAAAAATTAGATCTTGTCACTTCTATTACCAGTCGTGCTGGTGGAATCTGAACAAATATACACCTGACCAACATCTCTGCAGAATTTATTTTAAAACTTTAAGTGGTTAATTTAGAGAGTTCACTGTAGTAGAGGCTAAGCTGTTGAATTATGGCCTTTTTCTTTTTTTAATAACTCTTGAACAATGATCAAAAATGTAACTTCTCTGTTCAGCTTCACAGCCCTAAGATCGATATCATTAATACAACGGGGCTTTATTCACTCAAGAGTTACCCTGATTTTACCTGGGCAAAGATGCTGAAATTGTGATGCCGTTATTTCCATTGCTAAGCAAAACCAGTCACAATCATCTTGTCTCATCTCCGCTACTAAGCCTTATTTCTTGGGCTGCTCACACGGCGCTCATCAATCACACTGGGACGACAAGAGGCAGCTTTCTGCTGAGCAAGACGTCAGCGATGCCTCACGAAGCAGCCGGGCAGCGAAAGCGGTGCACCACGCTGCCTCAACTCATTCACAATCCCTATTACACCAACATCATTCATGAAAGTGAGCGCCCGAGCTGGTTTACAGTTTTAGGTTGTGCTTTTATTTTTAATTTAACAGTTACACTGTAACACAAAACACACTCTTAGTAAGCTGTGAAAACTTGTGTCGAAAACAAAAAGTCGCAGATTGCCTTCTATCATGCTAAAACACATTTGCAAGATGTTTTAACATGCAGTTACACAAAGGATACACCTTAGGAAACGATTCTTCAGCAAAAGCTGAAAAAACAAGCAGATCTAAAACAAATAAAAAGTCCACAGAGCACTACGAGTGATTTATTCCACTACTTCATTTTGAGATTCATACGAAGCTGAGATTTGTATAGCAAAGATGAATGTCACCACTTCATAGGATTTTGTTCTAATTCCCCATGAAATCATTTAACGTACTGTAGGAATAATTTATTTTCTGTTAGAGATGCATATTTTAGTCACTAAATACACCTATGATCACGAAGATACAAATAGCAACTGAAAAAAATGAACGCAGAGATAAATTTAACATCTGTTATCAGCAGATTAGAGCACTATATTTTCAGCATTATCAGCTAAAAGAGTATCTATGAAGTTATAATGAGGACCTTTGTTTATTTTAAATCTATAGCCAGATATGACTAATAGAGAAGGAAATGGACTTAGGACAGACTAAATATGAGGTGAGAGCTGAAGAGTGATTTAGTAAATCAGATGTTGAAACTTTTCTTCTTTTTCTTATAAGAAGCGCACAGAAAGGGAATAATCACACTTTTCTACAGGTACAATAGAGAATGCTGTTCGGATTTATAGCGTAATTATACTGAACAATCCTACAACAGTTTTATCTGCATGGAAACAGAACTCTTTCCACTGAAAGAAAAAACCCAATGGATGTATGGGAAAGATAGACTCACCAAGTAACGAGAACGAAGCATAAATTGGGGGAACACATTAGGAAACCTAAACTGAGAGAAGCATGTAATAAACCAGATAAAAAACATGCAACATTAAACCAGGCCCAGAGCATCAAGTGAAATTTGTCATAATCCACATAAAGAACATGTAATTAAACGAACTGTGCAAATGAAGTGAAAATAGAACATAAAGGAATCGCACGTGCAAGTTTCTGCAACTGATACACTGTTCATTGCAAAGAATAGAAATATATAAGAAGCAACGCTTGGGTTAGAATTTTCTAACATGGTTCATTTCCTAAGAAAAGCCTTCAGTAGCTTGCTGGGAGTGTAATATTTCAAAATGAACACAGGGACTCTCTGAAACAAACACTGACATTACGTGGAAGTGACACATGGCAGGGTGATGCCCTCACCTGATCCAGCACAATGATTTCATCGGCGTCAACTACTGTCGACAATCTGTGAGCGATGAAAACCGATGTCCGGTGTTTCACCATGTCCCTCATGGCATTGAGAATGTTCTGCAAGATTAAAATAGAGAAGAAAAAAAAAAAACATTCTTACACGCTCCTCTTCATACCACTGTACATGTGGTATGAAGAGAAATAAAATGCTGTCTGGAAATATGCAAATTACTCTAAGTAAGTTTTGAGAAACACCTCCAGTACTGCTACAGCTTCACAATAAGAAACAGCTACAAGTAGCTACAGAAGAATCCCAAGCATGAAATATCTGTGGCTCTGATACAGTCCTCAAACTGCAAAAAACCCTTTTATTCATAGAATAACGCAGATACCCCAAGGGATAAAGGAAGAGAAGTGTTAGTTGACTTCGGGAAAAACTTCCCCGGGCAGCCATTCTACAAAAGCAACATCAACAGCAGCAAAGGCACGTGAAAATAAAATTCCGTAATAATACTTTCCAATCAATGAATGGTAAAGAAAAAATATTACGCCAATGCGGAACATAAAGTGAAAGCAATCCTGGGAATTCTCTACCTATCCACCGCTTCCTTTGTGAGCTGCCTTCCACCTTCCCAAACTGCATCCAGGTACAAGCAGGGCTAATTGGGAATTTGTGCCCTCACTACAATAAGTGAGTATTTTCTTGAAGAACATTTGCCTTGGTCAGAAAACATTGTGGTTACCAGACATGCTTTTGTGGAAAGGACTCATTTTCATCTGCTGTCTTTAAAGTGCAGTTTTGCTGTGAAACTTTCAGCTTTGCTTATGATTCCTGCAATAAATACAGCAAAACAGAAGAGAGAAAGAATCCAAGTAGAATTGTGTGTGTTACGAACAGTTCTGGTCTGAGGAGGAAGATGGGCTGTATTTCAATGCTCTACTCCATAGATGTACAGTCTGTACTCTGATTTCTTTGTATTGGGAAAGTGAAAGTAATTTAGTGATTACAGCTCAATAAATTCGCTCAATAACCTGCATAAGTGAACACAAACATAGCCCTAGCTCTATTTTTTGCTGACATTAGTTTGTGAAATTACTGCTGGCGCTGAGAGTTTTGCGTTTAAGCGGAGATGCAGTTCTGAAGCCTGGTGCAGTCACTGGGCTGGTGTCGTGACATCTAGGTCACAGTGCTCGGATGTTTCACAGCCCTTCCAGTGAAACGAAGCCAAATTAATCCCAGCATCGCAGGTTACACCTACCTGATTTGCATCTCAGAAAAATGCTGTACAACAAACAAGACGTTTTCTGTTCTGCATTATGTCACAGTTATTTATAAGACATTTTTAATGAATGCTAGATGTCACCTAAACGCCTTTTAAAGTGGACTGGAAAGCTTCACACTTCACGGCTGCATGAGGTATTTGCAACAGCTTCAAGAGATGAACAGTTAATGGCAAATGGGACCTCAAGAGTGTAAAACAGAACCCAGGGACAGAGCTGATAGTCTTCGTTATGTCTCAAGGTAGACAGAGACTCAGCATCTCTGCTCTGGCCTCTAGGAAGAGGGCTTAGACACAGGATCTCTTAATAATAATAGCAGGAAAACACATGATAGCCATCCGTCAAAGAGAACAGAATTCTTTCTGAGAGCAAAAGAACAAGGAAAAAGCATCAGAATCAGACATCACCACACCACTGAACTTTTGTATTTTTTAATCCCGATTTACCTCTTCTGTAATTGAATCTAAAGATGATGTGGCTTCATCATAGAGAAAAATAGGTGGCTCCTTCAGCATTGCTCTAGCAATCGCAACTCTCTGCTTTTCTCCTCCTGAATCGGGGGGGAGAGAGGAAAAAAAAAAAAGACAAAGTTAAATCGTGACATTCTCAATTCAACAGTAGGCATTAGTGTTTTGGGGGTTGGCTCTTTTTTTTCTTTTATTTTTAATACACGTCATAGTTGCTACTGCTAAAAGTCTGTACATGTGACATAAGATATCACACAAGTTTCTGCTCCCTGGTAAATCCAAAGCGATTTAAGATTCTTTATCCTTTCAGAAAGGGACAAAGAACTATTTTGTATACGCTCCAAGGGAAGAGCAGGTAACCGAGGCCGATGTGCAGTAACTCGCTCTACACACCAGGCAGTATGAGCTCTTTTCCCTGGTGTAAGCTCTGCCCCACACAGCAACTTCGCATCCATCCATCCTGCTCTCTCTCTCGCAAATAAACAACGCTCTGTCCATGCCGCTGTATTTGGACTCCACGCACCCTGCACACACATATTGTTCTTTCAGGTCTCTTCTTGAAATTCGTCTGACTTTCCACTCCACAATAGCCCTGATTTAGCGTCCATACGTAACAGCTTGAACCAGCAAATTTCATTAAAGAGCACAATTAATACGGTAATTCAGTGGTTTTCAAACCACTTTCATTCTGCAATCTACTGCCTGTTGGTTTCTGACGTAACCAACTTTCAGACTAGTTTCCTTCCTTCACAAGTCTTCCAGCCAACATCTACTCAAGAATAACTTTGGACAACTTTTACAGACAGGAAAACAGGTGCATTTGAGAACCTAAAATCCGCTAAACATTTGGTATGCAATGCAAACGTTTCACATTTGTGCTCTTGTCCTCCTTTGTTTTATTCGAGACTTCAAAACACTCCATTTAATACCATTATATTCTTGTTAATGTTCCATTCCTATCAGGAGAGACCACGCTTTAACAAACCATTTAAAAGGCTGATAAAAATGCTGCAGTTCAAATTTTAAATTCTCTTTAGCAGAATTCAGCAGCAATTAGAATTGTACAATTTACTCAGCCTATTTTAATATACTCTCTCCCCTTTAAAGCATGTTCAAAAACCTCACAGCTTGACAATATCCGTGGTTTGAAAGACACACTACAATAACAAAATCCAAGGTCTTTCCTTACATTTGTAACATATTGACTTGTTTCATGTTCATTCATATTCAGGATAGCAGCACGTTAATAATTTTTTCACGACAGTTCTGTCTATTACACATCTATGAGAGAACTCTGAAATGGATTCTACTTGACAAATCCAAAACAGCTTATTTTTCATTATTTACTCTTGATGAATCAATCACTGAGACCAGGAAGAATTGCACTAACGCTTACTTCGCCATTTAAATTGATGAAGCTCTCATTGCAATTAAGACTTGCTTATGCCTGTTTTCATACCACACAAGCAAAGAAAAACCACACGAGGGGAGAGGAACTCGGATACCGAGGCTTGTTATCCACGCTACTGCACTGCCACTGGGGAGTTTTGTTTGTATTAAGGTTCTTGCCAATTATAAAAAAAAAAAATCCACCAGTTTTAAAGCATCAAGACAGCACTTCTACCATATAGTTTTCCAATGTCAGTGCTGAAAGTAGTAAACTGTTCATTTACTGGAAGGAATCCATAATATACCGACTTTTTTTGCATACAGCAAGAACCCAATTTACTTATGGTTTTTTTAAACTAATCATTTGTTGCACTCAACAGACTTAACTATTCACAGAACCAGGGCCCCATACGAAGATCACAGCCTTTCCTGGCCCCACACGTCACTACCACTGTTCACACGGGCGGGACCCACGTTAATTGCCATTGTGCCTTTCACTGAGACACCCACCACATCAGCGGTCCTGAAAACCTCGCTTTTTCCATCATGCACATAAAATGCCCGGATTTCAGAGAGGACCACAAAGTCTCAGAGCTTTCACTCCTCTTATCTCTCCCACAACATATTATTTAAACAAGACCGAGTGCTATTTTTATAGACTAAAAGTATAAGAAGCCTCACCCAACTTAAAAAAAATAATTAAACCACTTCAGAAATTAATCTAATTATACCTTTATAACAATTTAGGGAGGCATTTTACTATTCAGAAAACTGAAGAGATTTAAAGTAACAGATGCCATATTTTTACAGAGCTACTGAAGGAACTCAGAGATACGCATTTGACATCTCCAATCCATTAAACAACTAAAGCATTTCTGGCCATTACAACTACAATTGTCAAGGGAAATGTTGATCTCAGAAAAGCACACGGGACACAGCGGACACATTAGCTCCGCACTGCAACCTACACCCACAAACTGGCACCTGCAAACAAAAGCACACAGAATCAAATTCTCCAAGAGCTGAGCACACAACTGCATTTAAGATCAATTCCATGCGCAATCTGAGGAAGCCCAAGGTGAACAGACATTTCCGAGAGCATGAGCCAAACACTCCTGTACCGACTGTAAACACCGCTGGAGCTTGTTTATTGCTATTGTTTGCCAATACTCCTCTAATTTGTTGAAAACAAGAAACCGAAGCTGCTACTTCAAATGGCAGATGCCCACTGAGCGCTTTTTCTATTATCTCAGAAACCCAGTGTCTTTCTCCTGAGAAGTATTTTCCATACTCTTTTTTTCTTTAAGAACAAGCAAAACAGGAAAAGAACACACTTCCCTTCACTTTCTAAACACCCTTTTGTTAAAGCACTGTTAGAGGGGTGCTTACCACCATCCGAGTGGTAGCACAAAATGAAGGACGGGGTAAAGGCACATCCCATTTTCAGAAAGGCTCCGTTAAAGGAGTCTTGAGGTCATAAGGAAACTCCAACATGCCCACACACTTCTCCGAATTTAGAACGGGACACAGAACCATTTAGATTGGAAAAGACCTTTAAGATCATGTAGTTCAACCATTAACCTAACACTGCCAAGCCCACCACTAAACCATGTCCCTCAGCACCATGTCTACTCATCTTTTAAATACCTCCAGGGATGGCGACTCCACCACTTCNTTAAACAACTAAAGCATTTCTGGCCATTACAACTACAATTGTCAAGGGAAATGTTGATCTCAGAAAAGCACACGGGACACAGCGGACACATTAGCTCCGCACTGCAACCTACACCCACAAACTGGCACCTGCAAACAAAAGCACACAGAATCAAATTCTCCAAGAGCTGAGCACACAACTGCATTTAAGATCAATTCCATGCGCAATCTGAGGAAGCCCAAGGTGAACAGACATTTCCGAGAGCATGAGCCAAACACTCCTGTACCGACTGTAAACACCGCTGGAGCTTGTTTATTGCTATTGTTTGCCAATACTCCTCTAATTTGTTGAAAACAAGAAACCGAAGCTGCTACTTCAAATGGCAGATGCCCACTGAGCGCTTTTTCTATTATCTCAGAAACCCAGTGTCTTTCTCCTGAGAAGTATTTTCCATACTCTTTTTTTCTTTAAGAACAAGCAAAACAGGAAAAGAACACACTTCCCTTCACTTTCTAAACACCCTTTTGTTAAAGCACTGTTAGAGGGGTGCTTACCACCATCCGAGTGGTAGCACAAAATGAAGGACGGGGTAAAGGCACATCCCATTTTCAGAAAGGCTCCGTTAAAGGAGTCTTGAGGTCATAAGGAAACTCCAACATGCCCACACACTTCTCCGAATTTAGAACGGGACACAGAACCATTTAGATTGGAAAAGACCTTTAAGATCATGTAGTTCAACCATTAACCTAACACTGCCAAGCCCACCACTAAACCATGTCCCTCAGCACCATGTCTACTCATCTTTTAAATACCTCCAGGGATGGCGACTCCACCACTTCCCTGGGCAGCCTCTTCCAATGCCCTATAACTCTCTCAGTGAAGAAATTCTTAATATCCAATTTAAACCTCAACAGCTTTCAGCAACCTGATCCGTGAAAGATGCCCTTGCTCAGGGCAGGAGGGCTGGTCTAGATGATCTTCAGAAGGTCCCTTCCAACCCAAACCATTCTATTCTCCTGTAAGTGTCAAGACATTTCAAACCTATTGTTAGTCAAATCCTCTTTGTAGAAATTACTAGCTTGGGGAGACGGGCAGCACAAGAGAAGTCTTTCATCATTTTCATGGTTCTCTATAGTTCTGCCAGTACCTCGTTTTCTATCTTCTACTCACTCACCCAATTTGTGCTTCACATATTTTATTTCCCTTCTAACCTTCTCTGTATTCCTCTTTTGCACATGCACATGCTTCCTCCTGCCCACATGTCCTGGATACAGAACGTAACCTCTGATCCTCTGTATCAAAGAGACCAGGACTCCTGGCTCCAGCAGCTGCACAGCAAGAAATACCGCACACAGCTTGGCGTCTTTGCAACAGGCGTCACCTCTGCCTGACCCCCTGCAGCCCCATATCCCCCAAAGATCCCTACATCTCAGTACCGTTCTCAAGCAACCTTCAGCACCCTGAAGTTTCCGAACTTACCGAGGTAAGTTTCTCTCTCCAGTAGGGCCATGCCTCATTCCCAAGGGAGTAGAGCAGTGCCATGTACCACTCCATCCCACCTGCAAATGAAAACAGCTGACCTGTTCTCTGGTCTGACCAATAAGTGGCATCTTGTACACGGAGTCAGACTGGCGGAAAATTAAGCTCTGCCACACACGTTTAGAGTTTGCCAAACAGTAAGGCCTTGTATCCGGGAGTGATGTCGCCTCTCCTCGGGCAGAGCCGTAGTTCAGGTGTTTGCGCTGCAGTTTCTCCACTACCGCTCTCTGCACACAATTCAGCGTTATGCCACCAACCTTACCAAAGTCCTGCCAAACATTTTCAGTGACCTCACACTTATCTAGACACCTTTAAGACTATTAGAAAAAGACACCAAACCAATATGAAAAACCACGTCCCACCACCGCTTGTATCAGCCAGCAATTTTAAGCTAAACCATAGCGTGTTTTGCTTTTTCAAAAGAAGACAAGAGGAGATCGTTTTAATGAACTTTGCAAATGCACCTTCTACTTCTCATAATATCCACCAAGGAGGGGAACCAAACCCACCAGTGAACTAAATGGGGAAACCTCATTAAATGAGTATCCCATTTTATTTTGCATCAAACATCTGTTAGAAACTATAAGAACTATAAGAAGATAAGGACTTATTTAAAATGTAAAAGAAGCCCTAATAATAATAACAACATATCCTTCAACCAAAACAGTAATTTCATTTTTGCTTCATTCAATGCACATTTATAAATGTGACGTTTATGTGATGGATATATCATTGTTAGCTTTGCCTCAATGCAACCTTAACCTAAGAGATACGCAACTGAAAGCGTTCCAGTGGAATCTAGCAACTACCTAAAAATTTACATGTAAACTCCGTATTTTTAAAATCCTATGTCCCCTCAATAAAAAGCAGAAAAAGGACATGGGAAATGATTCAGACATATCCCACTTTCCATGTGATCCCTCATCTCACGTTACAACTCTGCCACAGGAAGAACGTTCGCTTTCGAGCATTATCTTCCCGGAGAACAAGTGCATGTATTTTTAATATTAGACAGCTGTAGAGAAGAAGGGAGTAAAGAAAACTTTCTGTTAGAGTGGCCCCGAAAGGCTGGCATGCCCTAGCAATGCCTGGCTCCTGCCATGATATCGTCTTTCTAGTCTAGAACAGTTTTCTGTTTTACAGAGCGCATACCCAAATATGAAGGGACTTGGGAGAACCTAAACTCACACTGGTTTTGTTTCCGTGCCAAGGTTGTGTAATACAAATCCACAGCTTGCAGATACGCAGACACCATTTTCATGTTGTTTCTTACACAATTCATGGGTAAGAAACACCTAAGACATGAAGGCCCTTTCATTGTGAACAGGGTCCAAAATGACCCCCCTGCAACAACATACCCCATTGCCTTACTTGCTATCAACAGCAAAAACAAAACACCATTTTTAGCTGTTACAAGTTTTGATTTAAGAACACGAATTTGGAAATTCTATGCGTGTAGGTAAGCCTGTCACATCCTCCCTACGAAGCACACACACATAAAGCTCCCGATTTTATTTACACGCATTCCACTACCCAAATAGGTTATGAGAAAGATCATTTTTATTTAGATGCATCTACATGCTTACGTATCAACTCATTTAATGCCTTCCCCTGAAAATACATTCCTTTAAATATCGTGTTGCCTTAAACTACAGATGTTTGTATTAATATTTAGCCTTACAATTATGTTATAATGTAAATAAGCTAAAAGCCAGTCTGACTGAGGAACAAACTATGCACTGAACTTGAGGTAGCAAAAGGGATACGAAGACCTTGTGTACTTAAGAACCTACCTGAGAGCTTGAGTCCTCGTTCACCAACCTGAGTGTTGTAACCATTCGGCATTCGAAGAATGGCATCGTGGATTCCTGCCAACTTTGCTACTGCATATACCTGTTCTGGCGTTGCACCGATATTGCCGTAGAGCAGATTGTAATAGATAGTATTGTGGAAGAGAACAGCATCCTGCATTTACGGAAAGAATAATTTAAACAAGAAACCATGAACAATAGTTTTAAATCGGTCCCCAGCCCATGAAAGAAATCAATACAGAATTATATTTTATTTTTCTACAAAGCCTGAAGATAAAAGTATTTGGGGAAATATCTTTTCCCAAAAATGGGATTAATCCATTTTGTGTCCTAAATACATATATGTCATGCATACTTTTACCACTTTGCTAACTCATTATGGGTGGTAATCAACTATGATGTTAAGTCACTTAAAGCTGGAGGCAGTTTCTTATGAAGAGGCTTAAACACATTTCAGAAATTGGATCTATATGATGATGCACAAAAAAACATAACATTTCCTGGGGGATAAAATAAAAAAAAAAAGCAGACTTTCAAAGGAAGTAGGCAATATCATTGCGTTAGGATTGGCCTTCATTGAACCACAGTGCCAGAATACCGAGAACGAAACACGGCATACCTGAGGTACAACTCCTATTGCCTTTCTCAGACTTTCCAAACTGATATCTTGTATGTTCTGTCCAGCAACATAAATATTTCCTTTTTGAGGTTCATAGAAACGAAATAATAGTCTCACAATTGTGCTTTTCCTGAAATTGAAAAGAATTGAAGCTAATGTTAGATTCCTGCTTTATCATTTACAATCTCCAAACAGAACTGACGTAAAAAAACCTTAAAAAAAGTGAAAAACAAGAACACATTGAAGAAATAAAATTCTACATCATTGATTGGCGTATTTAGTCCGTTTACCCACCCTGACCCACTACCTCCTACAATGGCCACTTTCTTTCCTGCAGGGACTTCAAAAGAGACTCCAGCAAGGACTTTCTGCCCCTCAAGGTATTCAAAATGCACATTATCAAAGGTGATGGCAGCGGTTTGTGGTGTGATCTGCAGGGGTGGAGCCAGCTCTTTATCCTATTAAAAGAAGAGTGTCACTTTATATGCTGCCCAGAAAGTATCTCAAGCAGTTCAACAAGCTGAACAGTCCGTTCCCTAGCTCAGAAAAAGGCAAACAGACACTCCAGCTTGGATACGTTGAAAATAACAATAATCTGCCACACAAGTGAAATTGGTTTGTTCCTTCTTTTGCCCGAAGAAGGTAAGAATTTCTGCAGTATACACCCTGCTTCACGACTTCTTTTGTAGTAATAAATTCTGCATCATTAATTACAAATAAAAATTCAAGCACAAGGCATGAATACTTAAACAAGAAAATCTCAGTACAAATACAGCTTCTGTGAACCAACTTTTGCTGTCACTAAAAGGTTCTGCAAGAAAAAAAGCAGCTGCTATTGCACTAACTGCACTTAAAGAGGAGGCAGAACAGCATCCTTACACAACATCTCTTTCTTGAATAGAAATTAAACCTGGAAGGTAACAAACAGGGTGAAACAATGGCATTGCCAGAAAACAGCCCTATTAAATACCCAGATACTTTAGGAAAACGAGCTACTACTTACTTTAATTTTGGTATCTACACTGAGAAGTGTAAACAAGGTATTCATATCTATAAGTGCTTGTCTTGTCTCTCTGTATACTGTTCCCAGGAAGTTTAGGGGAAGAGAAAGCTGGAACAGCAATCCATTCACCATTACTAGATCTCCAACAGAAAGGCTGCCTTAAGACAAAATGGATGTGAGAGAATAAGGAGACTTGAAAGGTTGTCTTGTTAGGAAGCACCAAAAGATTTAAAAAAAAAAAATGAATCAAGTCTAATTTCTTTTATCCCATTTCTAAACCCAGATGTGTAAATAGTAAACAAAACGCATTCCCGGAAGATCAGATTTTATACAGGAAGGTGCCCAAAACAAACGGCAATGTCTGTGTGGATTTCACTAAAAAATAAAAAAGCTATAACAGCACCTGGAAAGTAAGACAAGCAGCGTATCAGGAAATTAATGGAAAACATCTGATTGTAAAGTTGTAAATTTTGCAGAAAGAAACATAAAGGGGCCTAAATAAGTTATAAGGGGAGGAACCAATGTATGAAAGCAAGAATCAGGAAAGACATTCTTAAGTGCAATTATAGACAAATTGATATGATAGAAATTGTCCCGATCAAGAGAGAGGACTTTCACATTATGTACATCAGAGCTGCTAAAACACATAGTGAGAACCTCTGGGCAGCTTAACATCAAATATGCTGATGAAGGGAACGCTCAGGATGACACACTAGGTAAAGGTAAGTGCTGGTCAGTTCAGCTGAAACAGGTCCAGAAAGATGATTTAAAGCCATATTTCTACCATCCTGCTAAAAGGCCATTCTAAATTTTCTTAAGGGCGGCCATAATCTGCACCTACTGACTTAGCCATTCACAGAGTAACTCTTCCCTGTTCTGGCATCTCCCAGAAAGAGCAGAGGAGATGCAAGAAAGACAACATGATATAAAGGTTGACCCTTCAAACACATCCAGATACTAACAGTGTTTAAAGCACCACTATTTTTACTCTAAAAACCACCTTACTTTAGCTGAGCCTCATCCCAATACTGCATTCATCTACTGTATTTGGTGTTTGTACTGCGTCTTCCTAAACAAGCAGGCTTTACTTTGTGTAGTAAATTAGACAAAACATAGATGAAAAACTCTAACATATAGAAACAATTCTTTTAATGATGTGCATTATTAATCTAAGGAAAGTGAAGAACACTGGTAATAAAACTACCGGAGACAGCACATGGATATATACACATTGGGGAAACACTGAATCTTGCCAACATGGGAAGGAAGAAGGGTATAAAGAAAGGATCTTCATAGAAGGGCCACAGAAGTATTTGTATTTATATAAGTGTTTTTCACAATCCTTCAACAGAAACTTCCCTAAGTTACATTTCCTTAGGATCTTTCTCTAACTACCGAACTTTTAAAATGTTTCTAATAAAATCATACTAGTAACTGCTATATACGTATATATAAAATGCAATTAATAATACTCCAAGAAGCAGAAATACCCCAAAACTGACAAGCGAAAACTCTCAAAATGAACCACTATCACATCAACCATAAGTTAAGTAAAATTAACACCTCTGTTATGGATGAATTAAGGTAAAGGAGAATAATTTTTAGCTTACAGACAGATGACTTACCTGCAACAATGCCCTGGCTAGCAAGCACCATGATGGCCGTTAAGCCAATGCTAAATATAGCACTCTGTCCAAAGTTCAGCAGAGCTAAAGTAGAGGTAGTCTTCAGGGAGGCGTTTTCATATCTCTTCAAGAATTCATCATACCGTTGGGCTTCGTATTTTTCATTATTGAAATACTGTGATATACACAAAAATAACAAACGTCACATTCTCAAACATACTGGCCTGCATGTTTAACTCGTTATAAAATTCGGTACAACCGTACTGCATGCACAGATACACACACAGCCCCTCTTCAATTCTAACAATGAAGGAGAAAAGAATATAAAAGATTAGTGTGTGAAGACAAAAACCATCAGCAAACCCCAGCAGGTTCTGGGGAGACATTATGGAGATCCCCACCATAGTCGTATTCTAGTAACACTGGGTGTCTGTCTTGCAGAACTTCTACCCAATTAACATCGAAACCAAACACCAGCTGCCACTAGATACTAAAAAGAAGAAAAAGTTACTGTTCGCGATGCAGCACTAGAACATCCCTGTTACTGTGTGTGATGACAAATTCTCTAGAACAGTACTTGTCACACAATGTCTACTTCTGGGTCCTTCTTCGCAGATAACTCCATGGCTTATCTTTCCAGTTCTAGCTCTCCAATTAAAAGAAACATAAAATAAGCAGGAGCCTGGACAACGTCAAAGCTGTCCACAGGGTTTTTTAACAGTAGCAGCAGAGGAACCAAGAGAGACCTGTTCTTCCATGCAAATGTTGCAATGGAGAGCTACAAACCCCAATAGGTAATGAAAACGGTACACATGGTCATCTGAGAAGCCGGCACATTGCAGGTCAACATTCAGAAGACAATTTTGCAAACGAGTGAAGAGAAGCTTCTTCAAGACTCTAAGTTTACATTTTGCAGAAACTGATGGCCAAAGCGATTTAGTCATGAAAGAAACTTCTCGCTCTATTAGCAAATACGTTTTTTTCCAGCCCAACTACCGACTTTCACGCTACTCTGTCAATATCACGTAGTACTCTTCAAATGAATAATGTTTTAAAAATATGCTATTGCTCCAAATATGTAGCCCTGTAGAAGATGAATCTTATGACTCACTTTCCCTAGGCTGACAGAAGCAAGACAAAGAGCCAAGTAGTAAAGACTGGTCTTACCTTCACAGTCTCATAATTTAGTAGCGAGTCAATTGCAGCATTACCTGCATCGTTATCTGCTTTGTTCATTTCTATTCGAAACTTAGTCCTGGAAAAAAAAGGCTTAATACAGTCAAGAGTTCAGGCTGAGGCAACACCAAGTACTCCGATGAACCCGACGGCATGCCTTACCTCCACTGCGTAATTCCTATCGTGAATGCTGCATAGGCTCCCAGTGTCCCCAGAGTTACTAAAGCAAACTCTGCACCACATTTGTAATACTATTTAAAATAAAATAAAAAAAGTCATAATAATTTTCAAAACTTTACTGTTGTCTCAAAATTGATAGCTTAGCCCAAAACAAGAACTCTGACTGTCCCTCCCTATACACTCCCTGCTCAGAACTGCTTGACTAATTACAGGCATAAACTCAAAAGTATTGTTACATATTGGTACATTCAAGTTTAATTAAGTCTTTCTAAAAAGAAGGGTAATAAACAAAGCAAGATTCTTGCTTTTAATTTAGTCTAAGCTACATAATCAAGATTTAGATTTCAGCGTATAAATATCCAAAGATCCTGACTTCAAAGACAGTGAGTGTGATTTATAAAAGAAAAGTTTAAAATTGAGCTTATTAAGCTTAAAACCTGCAAGATGGAGAAGCCTATTTTCCAAAAAGATAATTTTCACTTCTAAGTTCTGGGTAAGAAAAGACCAGTATTCAGAGGAGAGCCAATAATCACTCCTTCCTCTGTCCTCATCGCACTAAAGACACAACATTCCTGAACATTTATGTTCTGCTTCCTCAGTATTTACCCAAATATATTTGACACTTATGTGCACAGTTTACTTTCCTGATCTCATTTTTTCAACAATTCTGAAGAAAAACATTAAAAACTATCGACATAAATATCACTGGCTGAAGACAGGTGCTAAATGTGAAAATAATTTCAAATAAGCCCATTTAAAGTAACCAGTATTTGAAAATTATGGATTGTTCTCCTTTACAGTAGTTGCTTTCACAACCCCATTGTAAATTCAATTATTATTGTTACTACCCAGCAGACTTTGGTAAAAGAAAATCAGTGTATTATTCCTAAATGATACAATTCCAACTCATGAGTAAACCACACTTACCAGAATTCCACTGACTAGTGCCACTTCAAACATGGTAGGTCCCAGATTAAATACTAAAGCGCTAAGAACAAAACTGATGCCTCTTGTTCCTCTGTCGATGGTTTTTGACAGAGCTCCGGTTTGCCTACTTAGATGGAACGCCAAATCCAGGTTATGAAGATGCAGGAAAACATTCTTCGCTATCCTTCTGATTGAATTTTGAGCTACCTTCCCAAATACTGCATTTCTAGCTTCATTAAATAACGCCGCCCCAGCTCTTGAGATACCATCTAAAAAAAGATGAAAAAGTTTACAAAAATTAAAATAATTATATTTCCAACGTCCCTTCATGCATGAAATTACATTAGATTCATTCTTTATATATTTTCAACATTTTTAGTTCAAATGTAATTTATACTTAATTGGTCCAAAACTTTATGCTATTTTTCATTTATAAACCATTGTGCACACACTTTATATCAGTTTCTTTTGCAGCTGGTTGTAAGAAAGGGTAGGATTTATAATCAAGAATCATTTCTATAGACATTATTCCTTTTTTTTAATTGGAATACCAGAAGCAAGGTCACAGAACACTGGAAGCAGACATCAACACAGGACTATGAAATAACCATCCGAGATGCTCCGCAGCGCAAAGGGCAGCAGCTCTCCCTCTATCCCATTCTCTTATCGGAGAACGCTACCAGTCGCCAGCAGATTTGGGAACACCACTTACAGCCAATGAGAACAGCCGTTGCCACCGTTGCCACTGTATTTGGAGCCGCGCTGAGGTTGAGTACGTTCCCAGACACCTGGTTGAGGTTGTCCACTGCGTATTTAAACATGAAGGGAACCAATATATTCATGGCCTAAAAGCGTAAGAACACCAATTACTCCATATGCATTAAAACATGTATCTATGTACCATGACTATCTTTTCTGAAATTGCTCTACTGTTACATCTAGTTTTTAACCACTTAGTGCGGGTGAGATGGCTCTCTTGATTTCAAGCACAATATTCTCCATACTATTAAGTCTTTACTCCTGGGACTGCAGGGTTGGTTTCTCTCTCTCACAGGCTCCTTCTATATATCAATTTCTAACCTAAAAAAATTGCACTTAAACGGAGGCTGAGCACTCAGTACAGCAATGGCAAGACTAGGAAATGAATCAAGCCACGGACGCTGCATGACGCATACTCCCAGTGCTACTAAATTATGTCGTCTGTACAGGTTCTGTTTGCTCTTTGTGATACTTCAGTACGAAGAACTATTACTCCAAAAGAAACGACTCATCCAAATATTGCTAACACCGTTTCAATCGAGATGTACTAAACCAAAGCTCTAGTGAAGTCAAAGAAAAGAAGTTAACCTATCCTTTGTCTCTTCTGACTGTTATTACTACCTTAATATTTCATAGAATCATAGAATTGTTAGGGACCTTAAAGACCATCTAGTTCCAACCCCCCTGCCATGGGCAGGGACATCTCCCACGGGCAGGGACATCTCCCACTAGATCAGGTTGCTCAGAGCCCCATCCAGCCTGGCCTTGAACACCTCCAGGGATGGGGCCTCCACCACCTCTCTGGGCAACCTGTTCCAGTGTCTCACCACCCTCATGGTGAAGAACTTCTTCCTAACGTCCAATCTGAATCGACCCATCTCTAGTTTTAATCCATCCCCTCTAGTCCTACCGTTACCCGACATCCTAAAAAGTCCCTCACCAGCTTTCTTGTAGGCCCCCTTAAGATACTGGTAGGCCACTATAAGGTCTCCTCGGAGCCTTCTTTTCTCCAGGCTAAACAACCCCAACTCCCTCAGTCTGTCCTCACAGGAGAGGTGCTCCAGCCCTCTGATCACCCTCGTTTAAATAATGCTTTCCATTTGCAACATCACTATAAACATTAATATCTACATTACCCCTAGCATTAGGCACAGCAGCTAGTAAGGCTTTCCATACAGCCTCCAAGACACTACAAATTAACAATGTGAGCTTTCAAACAAAATACCAAAGTCAGACCCACAACCGAACATACAGTATGTCACTGGATATTTTTTGTAAGAGCACCAGAACCCAAATGCATCTCCTTTAATGGTGGTGTCTCCTCTACATGCGAAAAGCAAGACGGAGAGATATGTAAACAGACCAACTTTAGGATTTTTCAATTTGCATAACTGTAGCATGAGAAAATACTGAAAATCTTAAAGAAACCAAAAATTCTTAAGTCTTGTTAATTCCATTGTTACCTCACTCATTCATACCAACAAGAAGAAAGTTTACACTCAAACGTCATGTAATTAACAGAATTCGTTAATTCAAACTGGTTCTAACTGTGAAGATCTGAAAATAAGGTATGCAACTCTTTTAGCAGTTGAAAAAGTACGTTAAGACCTCCAATCTTATAATCATGGCAGGCGTTAAAATACTTCACAGTGAGCAGACTTGGATTAAAGTTGGGGTGGATTTTTTTTTCACTATTTGGAAAGAAATTGTGGGCAGACGACAAATTCTTTTACGTGACAAGAAACACAAAACCAAACCAGACTGACAAAAATATTCTAGTTCTCTCCACCAAATGTTTTGCATACACACTTAAATCTCAATTGTATTTAGGGACATCTGGCAGAGCTGAAAGCCCAGTGAAAAAACTGTAAATTAACTGGATAAAACTAGGTTTCAAGCGAAAAGAGTGGTAAAGTCTCTCACAACTTCAGTCCAAATTCAAGCTGGAAGACAAGCTTTTAGTAATTGCAATAACTATCCCAGTAGCAAATATTCCCAGTGTTACAAATTCCTGTAACTAGCGGAAGACAGGTACTTCATCAAGAGGGGAAACTGGAGTTCTGAAACTACTTCTTTTAGCTGTGGGATTAAAGACAAATTTTTAAGTTAATTTTTTGATTCTATCTGTTTATTATTATTTTTTAAACACTGTTTTAAGCAACGGTTTTAAATACAAATAAGGAAGGAGTCCATTTTCTCCTCTTCCCTCCTGTGTTTCCCCTATGAAATACAATAAACAGGAAAAAAAGAAAAGGGGGGGACGTGTACGGAAGACTACCAAATTCTCAATACAGCATAATCTAGACAACTCCTGAGAGGCGACAGACGGGATCTGAGAGCACCTAGGTGAGATTATTACTGGTTAGTTTGTGACTGAAAAAAGAAAATGGCTGAAAGATCACGTCCTGCTGGAAATACATTCTTCTGAAATTTATCCAGTCCAAGCCTGAGAGTCGTTCAGCAACACCTCCCTTTTTAATAGATGGGAACTCTGGAAATCTCCATTGAAAAAAAAAAAAAAGACCTGAGGTTAGCATTATCTGCAGAAAGCCAACAAATCCCATCAAAGCAGCTGTATACAGTAATGTCTGGTATCTTCAACTATACACAGCAGACGAACAGGTTACTGCCATTACATGCCTGAACCTTAAGCATAAAGCCCCACGAAGAACTGAGGCTGCATTAACAGAGATTTTGAATCTTTACAATACTGAAATTCAAATCCTCGCCGCCCTTCCCCAGTATAATCAAAAAAACCTTACTTTCCCTTCAGAGGTACCGAAACTCAATTTTGGGGCGGTATTTTGTTCTTAATAAAGACAAATATACTACCATGTGTCTTACACTGGTGACCAACATGAGGGAGTGGAGGTTTTCCTGGGAGAGACTACTCAGTAGAAAATAAAGAGTATTGTAATGCAGATTGTCTTGATTTGCTGCAGATTCTCACAAATCCCTCTGCAGAGATTTTACTCTTCAGTAGACTGTGTTACACTACAGGTAGTTTAGAAATAGAACTACAGATATATTTTAAAGTCCATTTAAAGAAAAGAGATGTATTCTTTAAAGAGCAGTTCTCCACTCGCAATTAATTTAAGTGGTAACAGCCTACAATTTTGCAGAAATGTCGTCTTTTACATCAATATAATTCTACCCAATAGAGCTTTAAATGAAATTTAAAGCCTGGTCTCAGGTTATAGTTGTTCTGACTCCTGGAGGGTAGAGCTTGAATAAGAACAAAGCAGCATGCTATTGCATTTCATTAGCAATCAAGACAGTCTGCTTTCCAGTAATTTAATAAAAAAAAGAAAAAAGTCAATCTTACATAGTTTATAGCAAGAGAGATGAGAGGCTGTTGTTAGAAACAGGCCTTTCCTACTCTATTTGTTAAGTCAATGGGATCACATTCACATTAATGGAAACAAAATTCCAGCCTTCTAGATAAACTCACAGCTATCTCTTTAGTAGCCCAGATTTGCCGGCACAGAACAACACGCTTTAAGCACACCTAGGTACGCTATGAAAAGCTCCCATGCAAAACAACTGCCAGCAATATATCTATATAGGCTTCCCTCCCCTTCCTAATGCCCGAAAGCTGGATAACAATTCCCATTAAAAAGGCCCTTTTCATATAAATTTGTACATTTTCTATTTATAATTTTGAATTAATAGCCTATCCTTGCCTGAATTTATTGGAAAGCAAATACAGCACCCATGAAGTCATCCCAACTCAATTGCCCACATTTAACAGCACGTTACACTGTAATGCATCATGCTTAAATGAGCTTAAACATTTTTTAAATGACCGCACTGTTTTAAGCTCACAATGCATCATCATCTCTATTCCCTTGTCAGGCTACACTACTTTTAAGGCAAACAGTCTTATCTTCCCCTTTGCTCTTCCCAGTGCTGCTTCTTTAATAAGGATGATGAAGTAGTGACAGACCGAGCCCCAACAAGATAAAACTGGTCTACAGTGAACTCTTCTTGTGCCAATAATTCAATAAGAAACATTGGCACGAAGATGACTGAATTTATCTCTGGACCAGTATAAACGTACACATCCAACAGCTCCATTTGTGGAAATATAAACAGAAAACTCCATGCCTTGCAGACGTAAAGCTGCTAAAAAAGCTACAAAATGTGGTCCAAAAGAGGGAAGAAGCATCTGGCTTCACGCCTTCTTTGAATTTAATGACGACCTGAAACACACTTTTTCCAGTAAGAGAAAAAAAATATTAAAAATTTAAAAATACTTTTCACCTGAAACTTCTCAAAAAGCTAACAGTTTCTAAAGGTTTATTGTAATTATCTAACTCCATCTGAGCTCACAAAAAGGGCTCCAACACCAAGATCATACGTACATACTTAACTGATCAGAGAGATATCATCTTCCACACAGACAAAAATTTATAATACGAGACTTGTGTCTTGCCTCCTTAGCCAAACAATTTCTTCTCCTGAAACTTAGAGAATTAGCAGTCAGTAGAAACGCGGATAGTCTGAGAGATTTCCCCGGCTCATGAATAACACATGCCTGGTCTGTGACCAAGAGGCCAAAAAGCATTACAGGCTGACAGAGGTGACAAGCGATTTTGTCATATTCATGTGTTTAATCCAGCTTCTCAGAAGTCCAAGCACTTTTTCTTCTTGTGCCACAGAAGAAAGCAGGAAGAAACAGAAAAGTAAAGAAGGATTGACCACACATACCCCAGCAGAGAAGACAAAAAAATGGGAGAGGCAATGTGGAAAAAGAAAAACCAGGGTGTAGAACCTGAGCAGGCGAATCTGTGTGTCTGAAAACATACATAATGCCTCGTGTACTCCTCTCACCTGTCTTCCTGTTGCATCTTTCAGATCGCACATGTCTAGATAGGCTATAAATATTTAAGATAAAAATTTAAAGCGTGTCATAATACAACAAATCTTCCAAGGAAAAAAAAAAAAAAGACCTTACTAGCCCTAGAGCAGACTCCATCCTGTCAGCTCCCAGTTATAAAAAGTCATACAAACAGCTCACTTTGAAGGCTAACAATACTACAAGCGGTTATGTGCAGACAAAAAGGAACAAAAAATCACAATAATTTGTTCAATGACAGGCAACTGGGCCCCACAAAAGGAGTCGAGACAGATTGTAACTGCAGGCTCTTCAGTAGCTACACACAAACTGGCTTTTGTTTTGCAACTGAATTTTACTGAACCAGAAGATTTAAAGAGACAAATTATTTCTCAAGCAGCAAGACAAGGAGGGATGATCTCAAGCTTTTTTGTGTTTTGTGGGTAAGGAAGCTAAATCAAACTGGGTGTGAACCCCTGATTTTTTTCCCGTGGCTGAGGATTTCATAAGCTACCTCTTCTCTGTGATTCCTCTGGAGTTTTCTTAGAATAAAATTGAAGCCACCCTGTTAAACTCAGAAGAAATTGGCCAAAAGGCTTACGAAAGTGTTTTTTATTGGGGAAGGTGACTAGTAGTAGGCATCGTGACCATACAGCTTTCTATGCAAAACCCCTAAGAACCAGCAGCCTTTAGACAAAATCTGTAATAAGGATGTAAATCCTTCAGATGCAGACACGTTGGTAGTGAACAAAGAAATTGGGCCAGGACTGCAGCGAGGAGAAAGAAACACTGGCATTCTTGTGCTGACACAACTATACGGCAGAGAAACTTTAACAAACTGCTTGTGTGGTCTATCAAGTACGTTGTAATTAACCTCACAAGCAATCAGAACAAAGGGCTCCCAAATGGGATAATGAGGAAACTGCACAGGATTATACACGGTCCAGGCAAAGGACAGGTAAACCAAATGTATTTAATTTTCTCTAGGACAAGGTGACCTTTAGTTTGCTCTGGAAGAAAAGCAGATGTTCAGGGCTCAAAGATATGACAGACTTACCATAGCTCTACAATAAACTACTCATGGCAGTTACGCCACAATAACTACATGCACACTTAGCACGTGTAAAATATGAAGCAATTTAAAAAATGTACCCCACAAAGGAAGAGTGGACATAGCTGAGGTGATGAGGGGTAACTTGTTAAACTGCAGTTATTCGAAAATGTTTGAGTTCTAACACAGCTTTGTTATGACAGAAACAGAACAAAACAAAGAGCATTAGCAAAGCACAGCTAGAAGACATCCGTGAAATTTTTCACCCCAGCCAGTTACAATATATATTCTGCAGAGAGCTTGCTGTGTGTTGTCCCAGTGAAATCCTTGTTTGCCAAAACAAACATTGTCACAAAACACATCTGCTTTAACAGGCATCTCCTAAAACCTGGGCAAAGCTCAACAAGTTTTCTGCTCTGCTTCTGGGAATCTGCTCTGGACATCAGGGCTTCCAGGCTGCCTTGGACGGAATCTGAAGCAGGAAATCTAAGAGAACGCTTAAGAGAGATCCAAACATCCAGTTACTTCCCTGAAGAGCAATTAAGCATCTGATTTTCTGACAGGGGTAAACACCTCTCTCCCCCACTAGAAATACAACAGCTCTGTGTAATACCAAACTCAGAGCTATTCGCAGGCATCCTGGCCATCAATTTTGTTTTCATTACACCCCAAAAAGCTGCTTGAAACATTAACAGATTTCCTAAAAGCAAAGTACAATGCTGCCACATGCAGGATTAGATTCTGGATTCACATTCTCCATCATATTCATATAACGCTAAAAATTAGGAGAGTGGGGGAAGAGCAGAAGAGAGAAAGAAAAAAAAATACTTCAAACTTATTTCAGAATTGCCTTCAGATTACTATCCACATTACTAATAAGAGGCTTTAAAAAGAAAGTGAGTAAGAAGATCTTTCATACCCATCTGGTAAATGGGGTATTCTTAAATATACATCACAAAACCTGAACAAACCAAGCCAATAATCATTTAAATATTATTGTGAGGGCAACTGCACAATATGCAAGGCAAAATGCTCCTAGTATGTGCACTTTGAGCAAATAGTTTCCCAGACAGTTCTTAAGTGTAATCGAAAGCATCTCTGCCTGTTTTGCACAGGCACACAAAAAGGGTGGATGTTTACTTGTACAGACACGCCATATTCTGCATGTTGTCACCTGCATTATCAGCAGCGTCCGGAACAGCGGCACAAGCTGAACTATCTATTGTGGGCAGAACCAGCTGGCACCTGATAGACTGCTCAGGAGAAAGAGCTATACACCAAAAGATTGGCCTTTCCTCTTCAGCTCAAATAAACGAGCACATTTCTCTTCCAACTACTCTTCTTTTATCACCTACATAGCTGAAATTTGTTTCTTCCCTCTTTTTGCAACGTGGCAATGGTGCTAAATTCTAATTAAGTGCTAAAACTCATTGCTAAGTAGTACCTACTTTAGCTTATCCCCGAAAGATACTAGTATTAGCTTTACATTTGGTACAAAATGCCAAAAAAGCAATTCAGTTGAACCCTAAGTCTCACTGAAACTTACAAAGTTTACTCCCAATGTTTTGCCATCTTTTTCCTTTTTTTTTTTTCACAAAGCAAACGGTTTTTTGCACAAAGTTAACATTTGCTCTTCTGAACTATTTCAACGATGTTTGCACAAAATTTAAATTATATCCTCCATTAACCTGCAGAAATCTTTTGCATGCCCATTTCTTTCTAAAAAGAAATAAACACTAATTTTATTGCAGGCAAGAGCATGAGATCCTTTCACACAATGAAGTAAAGGTAAGAGCAACTCTCCATTTCATAATTAAATGACTACAAGAAAAGCCATTTGAATGAAAGCATGGTTCAATATTAAAAATAAGTTATACAAATTCTTTCACATTAAGACACCAGAGGAGTCCCTGAAATAACAGGAATTCCACTGTCATCCCACAGAGAAAGATCAAGAAGAGACTGGTGCTCAAATCCCTTTTTCCATAGCACAGCAAGAGCATTGCTCAATTTCAGAGCTGAGAACGGACACAGAGCCTTGACGAAATCCCGTTTGACAGACACAGCACCACACAAGAAGAGATCTGTAAGCAACCTTTAACTCCCATTTCCCATAACTTATGATGCAAATGATTAATTGGCAATGGAAAATCCTGGACTAAACTAATATGAGCAGTGGAAATAAAAGTTCTGGTCATCATCATCTCCCCAACCACACACATGCATATGACATCCCGTTAAAAAAACCCAAGCTATGATTTCCTAATACTATATTTTCCTCATACAGGAAACAGACATCTTAAGATTGTAAAAGCCTTTAAATAATAAAAAAGGAAATAATTCCTTGTACGAACTCCAGATGAACAGTAACTATCACAACAGAATGAAGTGTCTGTTCTTACCTTTGCACTTGCTAAGAACCCCAGAGATATGGCTACTCTGGCTCGCAGGTCTGGTCTGTCTTTGGGCCACACATAAGACAACATTGCTCTGATAATCTTTTTGGCATCGATCTCTTTCAGCTATTGGGAAGAACAAACAAAGGCATCGCAATCACAAAGAGATCCCAAGAAACAAAGCAACAGTATAAATAAGAATGAATTTTATACATTTGGATCACTTCTATATTTTATTTGATAGGCAGACACTATCAAATACTAGCTGGCACTTCACCACGTTTGAGACTAGAACTACATCTTAAAATTTCAAGTTGTAAATTTTTAGGTTTATATCCATGACACACTGTTAAAACAGAGGAATTGTTCTTAATTCACATGCCCTCAAGAGTGCAAGTACAGCTAGCTGTAAATGGAGTACAGAGAAAGCCACAAGTCACCGTAGCTGAAATACTTCACAGAACAAATAAACTGACCCTTCTTTTTTTATCTTCTCAAGATTTCTGTACAAAATGCAAAGGGTTGATGTTTCTTTGGAAGCTATTTTCACATCGTGTAGAAACAACAGGAGGGAAAATGCAAAAAATAAGCCAAAATACTCTAGTAACAAAGAGCTAAGTGAAGAAGGAAGTCTGAAAGGTGTACAATAAACAGAAGTAGTTTGGAGAAAATTCAGCGAGTCACAATAGAAAACAGTATTAGAAAAACACCACTAGCATTATAGCAACTCAAACAAATCCCTGCAACTGAATGCTTATGCTGATGTATAAATCGAACTGAATATAAATTTCAGCTCACACGATCTGGTCACATTACTACAAATTTAAGCATTTCCAACAATCACTTTCACAATTTTTTGAACATCTTCGAACCTTTGCAGAAAAGTGAGAAATACTCTTATTCTGCCCACATCTTTTAGGGCCTGTTTTCAGGAACCCAAAGGGTCGTCCTTCAACGGGTGCCCAATGAAGTTACGACAACCAGCAAGAAAACTGTTCCAGTGGCCTTAACTCAGCTTCCAACGTCACCACGTCATTTAACAGAATGGCCCCTGAAGTCGGGTAATCAGGCTTCATGAGGTAGAAGATGTACACGGCCACACATTAGCTTAACTGATTACATCGCTTTTTAATGACTTCTTGAAATAGGTTCTCCTTCTCCAAACCTCAGATTTTCCTCTAAACAAGACCATAATTCAGTTAACAAGCCTTCTTGAGAAATATTAGCTTTCTTGGTTTGGGTTTTTTGAGGATTTTGTTTTGGGATTTTTGTTGTTGGTGGTGGTTTTGGTGGTTGTATTTTTTACAGAAATATAGGTTATTTTACAGATGGATAGATGTCTGTAACACTTACAGTTGAGATATAGTCCACTAAACTCCCAAGCTAAATATATCACCTGAAGCCTAAACCATGCTACTCAAAGAAGAGTAACAGCACATGCAGTAACATACAGCAAGAGCATCAACAACTTGTTTTTCTGTGTTGGCTACCCTGGGGTTAACTTCAAAGATATGAAGGTTATCTAAATTCAAAAGAAGAGCACCAAGTAGCAGCTAATCTCTCCATTTCAGGCAATATTTTGTTGTTGGGGGGGGGACGGACAGGGACAACAAAAAGTTAGTCCACACCTTTTAAAGATGACTTTTCATTATGTAATTAAGTAGGAAGGGAGAGTTTTACAATATATTTTAATGTTTGCCTCACTTGACGGTGTACTTTAAATGCTCCCTCCTCAACTTTGAGGATAAAACAAATTAGAATAGAAATTCTCTGTGAAGGTCTAGTGTGAATGAGCAAGAAAGGAGGGTTCTGTTAAAAGGTAGGATTGCTGAGGCAACCAGGGAAGCCAATCCTAGAAATGTAAGCTTTTAAAAGCACCAGAAAATTCATCTCAGTGTTTCTAGTCATAGCTTCAAAGGAAACCAAAGGGTAAGAGATATTGCATTTTGCCCACAATTGCAAATGTACTGGAGCATTACACAGTATAAGCACATTTCAAACAACTTTTAAAAAATGGATATATGGAAGATTTGTAAGTGAAGAGAGGACGCAAAACTGTTTCTGTTGTGTCCTACCCATTCAGGATATGGAGGTACCTGCTGCGGAATATACATGAATCTTTCCATTTGAGCCAAGGATATGCATAAATAGCAGTTCAAACACTCAGAAAACATCTTTGATCAGCACTTACAGGTTAAAAGGAAGTTAAAAAAAACGGTATCACATTAACACAAAAGATACTAGTGCAACCAGAGCAGTTCTAATTATATGTTGCTATTGGCTAGTCAAACTTTGCACGGAAAAGCTATTAAAAAGAACGAAATACATTGGCTGCAAACAAGGAATCTATTTCCGTTTCTTCATGGCTCTGAAGGGCAATAGAAGTAAGCCCGTTCAGTAAAAAAGTCAGAAGGCAGCCAGTCATTTGCCAAAGGCCTTGCAAAGGAACAAGAAGAAATATCAAAGGAGATGCAAAATGCACACACATTACATCAAAGTTTACCATGAAATAAATGTTACTGTTGTACAGAATCATGAGTTGAAAATGGTTTAAGTATGCAAGTGGCAACATTAAGAACTAAAATAAGCAATCTGTTTAATGGACTCGGGCCCTCTTTTGATTCTCTGTGGCATATAAAAAGGTTAAGAGATGCATTTATTTTACCTCCTTTTAAGTGGCAGTAATGTTGTAGATTTTCTTCCACAGCTTATTTTTACAGAAATGGAAGGAAGGGAAGGAAAAGTATTACAAATCTAATACAGCAGGGAGCAAAGAAGAAAAGCCTTTTCTCCTTTTTGAATGCAGCATGTTTTTAAAACTCACTACCAAATACTGAAGACTATTTGCAAAGAAATTAATATTGACCATCTTCCTGCTCTCTGCCCCCCCATCCCATCCCATCCAGGTTCCAGACCTTTTAAGATACCTGAAAGGGGGGAAAAAAGACAGCCAACATTCCTCTTCACTATTTCCAAGATTACTGAATACTGCAAAGCATTCACTGGGCTGACACCATGACTTTATGGATAAAGCCTATGCCAGGATGCTGAGCTAGCAGAAGCATGATGGAAGAAAATGGTAGTTTGACTTGCATTTAAGCTCTATCATCCTCTCTACTGTACCAGCACAAGCTGCCTTACATCCACATGAGCTTATTCTCCAAACCACTAACAGCTGGCTTCCTCCCCTGCTCTCTCCTCTCTTTGCAGCACTCAATTGTACAGTCCCAGCCTTTTTCTCCCACCACTTCTGGAGTGCATGAAACACCTTAATAAACTCATTCAGTTTATGAAACTGGCAGAAAACTCTTCAGTGTTTGTTGCAGGGTTTTGTCTCAGTAAAGAGAGTCAGACAAACCTACAAATTCAGTAGCATGAGAAAAAGCATGGCTGAGAACAGAACTTACTTATTTTTATAGCAGAAGGCATTTAGATTGTTTAAGTCCATGATATGCAGCTTGCTGTGAGTGAAGCAGCAGTAGTTTGGGAAGTAAAGGGATGGGGTGTTCCCACCATTCAGACATGCTATTTTTCAGCTAGATCACACTATCTTACCATCTGACCATGCAGTGACTTAGAACCATAGAATGGTTTGGGTTGGAAGGGACTTTAAAGACCATCCAGTTCCAACCACCCTGCCCTGGGCAGGGACACCTCCCACCAGACCAGGTTGCTCCAAGCCCCGTCCAACCTGGCCTTGAACCCCTCCAGGGATGGGGCAGCCACAGCTTCTCTGGGCAACCTGGGCCAGGGGCTCACCACCCTCACAGCAAACAATTTCTTCCTGACATCTAATCTAAATCCTATTATCTAATCTTATGTAACAAAACACCAAGATGAAAGAGGAGGCCGGATTCTTTTTTCAGTTGCCTTATCAGCTTAAATAAAAGTCAAACTTGGGCTTGAATTTTCCTTCCAAACTTTGGGGAAAAAAGTACTTAAGTCTTCTGTCTTCATGATATCCGCTCCTCACAGAAAGTAAGCAACGACTAGCAAACTAAATAGCAACCAAGTGAAATGGTGGCAGGGGAAAGCTAATTATCAGGGCTCCATTGTGACTATCAATCTTGCCATAAGGAAGTAATATATGTCTGCTTAGCAACAAGTCAGGCACCACTGGTTTTATTCCCGTCTATTCTGTGTACAAAAGATTAACACATACCAAAAAAAAAATAAATCAAAAGGTGGTAAAGAACAAAAAACGTTTTCAGTTTTGGTATTCAGCCACTACTGCAAGTAAAATTTATTTTGTAACAGAGAGGTGTGCAAGCTTCTGTCCTAGTTACTGTGAGATGAAGGTAACGTGCCCTTCATACTCTGTGTTTACTCTTAGTTCTGTATCCCCTGAAGCTGCTACAAAAGGGGCAATTTAAAAAGTCAGTCCCAAAGGCAGTTTCCAGAATGAAGAGGCTGGTTTGTCAAAAAAATTTTGGAAGAGAGAAGGGTGTAATATAGCTGACATGTTTTCCTAAAAGCATAATCCTAGGGGGAAAAAATTCTCATACGGTAAACTGGGTACCAGTACTTTTACACACTGAATACAAGTGCATAGCGGCAGATTTCCTTCCCTTCATTTTTGCTGAGAACCTCTTGGCTTTTACACCCAATGTTAATCTTTGTTTTTTCCACTCTCCACACATTTCACTTCATCTACAGCTAATTCTTGCTGCTTCCTCCCGGACAATCCTTAACAGCCGATATTTGTTTAGATAGACAGCTGCCTTAAGTGACAATGTCCTATATTAACTACATTATAGCTCCATTTATTGGAATAAAAAAGTCAGGGGATTCGCTTATAGAAGAATAACTGCAAGTAACAGGAGTATGCCACTGGAATATTTACAGTGCCTAGCAGACCAAAAAAATATCAGCTGGCATCAAAACTTGTGGCTAACATTCCAGGGGAGTTTTAACTTTAAGGAACATCCACCTTTCCTTAACACAACTAATGATTCGGTACACGGAACCTTCCTTTTCTTTTCTGACCAGAGAAAATCCTGAAATTTAAGTTTTTGAATGATGCCAAACTGTAGACCTCTGGAAAGTAATAACTCCAAAGAAAATACATGATGATTAAACACGTTAATACCTACAATGATTAAATAGATATGTCCTGGAACTTGGCCATCACATACAAAGGGATTCAGTTAAACATCTGCATTTCAGGAAACCGCTTTTTAAAGAAAGAATAAACAGCTGAGTCTGTGAAATGGATGTGCAACTGAATCATATAAGGCTGAATTCATTCTATGTATATACAAAAAATGTTTTCCATGGACTTGTGAAAAAATTGAGTTATGACAGCAAACCGGAAACATTCAGCCGATCAACATACCCAGGCGAACAGAAATTCTAGTAGGAAAAAAATCCCCAAGAACAAATAATTAAGCCCAAGAGATGCGTGACCACCAGAGTGACAACACAGGGGATAATATTCTCCTCCCATTTACAGGAGAAATACAATCAGTAATAATTATATTCCATGACATATATAACTAGGGTAAACACGGAGGATAGTTTGCTAGCTTTAACATCTGTTTTGCCTGGGAAATCTTTGAAAGAGCCCATACGTGTTGCAAGGAGGGTCTTAAAATTAGCCTAAAGTTAATGTTACATGCAGAGCCAGCAGTACCACTGATGGAAGAGGTCATATTATTGTGTTTCCCCCTGTGCCTTATGCAGAAAAGATCACAGATGTTTGCTAAAAGAAACTGTCTATACTCTAGGTTATGAAATTCCCTCTTCCTACCAAAGCATAAATTTTGGTAACATTTCTCCTGACTCTGCCAGTAGCACGAACAGGTTTGTATTCAATGAAGGGACAACTCTCGGATGAAAACTTAAGAGGAAATCCTAGGTTTAACTCTTCAGTTTCTTTACAAATGAGGCTGCAGCAAAGACATCGTCAAAACAGTTAAACAGGAGCAAACCAGCCCTGAAAGACCTCGATTCTGCACCGAAATTTCAGTTTGTCAGCAACATGGTCTTCACTAGTTTTAGGAAGATCCCACTCAAGTTTGAACAAGTTGAAATCATCACACAGAAACATTCTGCAAATACACAGCGCATCAGAAGTAAGTTTGCACAGGAAGTGAGAAAATGAAAGTTACATAAACTTAAGACCTTTGATTTTGCAATTTTAATCATGCAACGTTTACATTGTGCTTTTCTAACCAAAAGCTTGCCTCATTTTCTAACTGTAATCATTTGGTCTAATAAGATACTGCTTCTCCTTACATACCTATCATAATTATTTAAACATATGCTTCCCGGATATAAATACAGTCAAAATATATCAGATGCATTAACATTAAATCCAAGTAAAAATACTTGCAGCTTAATTACTTCTCTCCCCCCACCCGCTTCAAGTACAATTTTACCAACTGACACACTAATTTGTATCCACAAGCTGACTTCTACTATCCTGAATGTCAAGTCACAGGGAAATATCAAGTCACAAACAAGAATAACAAACCACAATAAATCACAATGGAACATACTTTCCATGAAAAACATCTAACAGAACACAGGCCAATTTCAAAGGAGTGTGTGACACTAAGGTTGTATTTTTAATAAAACTGAAGCACTTCAACATAGTTACTACAAATATCTGGTGATTTAAGGGCTAGTAAGCCTACCTCAGCAATTAAACAGTATCTACTCCACTACAGTATTCACATATCTACCAACACAGCTNTTTTTATTTAAAAAGCAATAGTAATTAAACATTTTTTTACCCCTTCCTTTGGATCTGTGTGAAGCCCTCCACCTGCATGACCATGCCAACACATTCTCTTTTCCATCAGTTGCCACCTCGGGAGGATCTGTGTGAAAATGAAAAGTCAATTTGCAAGAACCTCAGGAAACATGCATGTAAAAGCCAACAGAAATGAGAACTACTCGTGTGTTTTCCCTCCCTCATTCTCCAACTGTATCACCTTGCTTAAATAGAAGATATTACCTCTCTCTAAAAACCTTGCTTTGCTTAAGGAAACAATAGTAAGAAAGGGACTATAATTCTAGCAGTATAGTAAAGAGCATGTTCCAAGCAGCCAGGAGGTAAAGATAACAGAGCCTTAAATATTTCAGCTAAAAGGACACCTAAAAACTGAAAAGTGGACTAAAGAACATAAAGTAATTGAGGTTTTGGAGGATAACCACACTCAGGCACATTAATATATACAGTGTAACACACTTCAGCAATAATACTTTTTCCATGTATGTAAAGAGTAACTTGAGGGCAAAATAAATAGATAAATCCGCTTCACACTCCTCTTTCCCATCAGGATGAGAACAGCCCGCTGGTGCCATATGACAGGTACAAGTTAACCTGGTCCAGAGCCCCAGCTGCAATCCACATACAACACATACAGATGCAGTTAGGAAAAGAACCTGCTTTTTAAAAACAAATGCTCACTTCTCTCAGCATGTGGCCAAGACTCCGTGCTAAATAAATGCAGAGAAAAATTCTGAATGTATTAATGCACATAGACGTACTAAAAAAATAATAGCTCACTACCACTAGGCGTTTCTGCAAGTTCAATTTCAAAGTGCCTGCCACAAACCATGGACGCATTAAAGCTTTTCAAAAAGAGTCTGCATTTTGTTTAAAATATTTGCTACATGTCAACAATTTCCAGGTTCAAGTTACATAAAAGCTCTTTAGGAACCTCATTTTCTATATATGGTTTGACAGCAGACCTAAGGATTTCCCAAATCAGAATTTCACTTTCCAGATTTTAAAGACAAACATAATAAAAAACAATGGAAGTAGATTTCATGCTTTGAAGTCCCAATGACCCTCAAAAGATGTTAGCTGCTTAAGTCAGTTCTATGTGTGACTATTTTTTTTTATAATAAAAAACCCAAAAAAACAGTCAGATACATTTCCTAGCTTCATTCAAGCAAAGCATGTTACTTAGAAATGTGTCATAATTATTCCATGAACAGAAAAAAATGCATCTTCCTTATATTTTCATTAGCATTAAGGCAAGCAGACCTGATAGGAATAAGAGCCTGACATCCCGGCACTCAGAATTATGAGAATAAATTTCCACGTTTCTCGATATTCCACAACCTAAGCAGAACTTTGAAGTAATAAAGCTCTACGTACTCAAGGAAGACTCACAACTTTCTACGCATTGGTATTTTCTACGCCTGACAACATGAATCTAAGTATCAACACCGAAAACCTACATTTTTAAGAGCTATTCTTTGCAAGTTACCATATTATCATTAGTTTCTGGAGATTCAAGAAGACTTCTTGAGGAGAGTGCAACAGTCTGGAGCTTCTAAGCAAAGTTATCTCCTTTTCTAGAGGCAGAAACATAACTTGCTGCACTTCAAAACCATAAATAGTGAAATTAGAAAAAACCCCAACAGACTAAACTGAAAGATGTTCCAAGGACTCGAGTTTCCCCCGACCTGCAAGTAGGAAGAAAAACAATTTATACCTACCTCTGAAGCCTCTAATAACGGTCTTGAGTAATCTCCCCCCAGAATGTGCCATGATCTTTGCTTGCAGATTGGTGTAATCTACAGAATAAAGAGGGAGTAAAAAAAGGCAAAAATGGAGTCAAGCAGAACATGAACTTCACATTCAGAGAATATTAATCTAGTTTATGTAAGCAAGCATAACTTGAAAACAAGGCAGATGGCTTTGGTTTTTAACAACTGACCACAGAAAAAGAAAACTGGTGGGGAGCAGCTGTAAAATAATTACATTCAACCATTAAAAATGCTACGTGACAATGAACCTTTCCCTTCCCTGAATCCCCACTCCCATCAGACTTCGTTTCTTTTGTACCATGAAAGCCCAAAGTTTTCCCTTTCCTCTTATTTTAAATTTTCACACAGGTTGTCTTCTGACTTCTTTCAAATATTCTTTTGTTCTGTTTTTCATTATGTTATTCTTATGCTTATAGGTGCTGCCATTTCCAATTCCTCTTAGCTCGGCTCATGCCATGCTTGTCTCATAGACCACAAGGCTAATCAAAGCTACAGCTCTTGACCGCGAAGCACTGGGACTATCGGAAATGAGAGCACGGCTGACTATAAGTTTTAGGTAGGCAGGACACAAGATACCCAATATTCACATATCATAAATGCATCTTTAATAAATACACTGCTGGCACCAACCGTAGCATGCTTTACACGTTACATTGAAAGCAATTAATTTTCCATAAGAGTTTCAAAGGACCGTTTATTTTCCCTAGATGGACTAGCTGGCAGTGCTTCCCCAGTGGCAAAACAGGGACCTCTCTTGTGGTTAGCAACGATGGTGCCACATCATCTTTGACACATTCACTATTAAATCTTTTACTACTCTGTTGCAATATTAACCATACACCTCACGCTACATAAAAATCACTACCACCGAGCAAAATAGCAAAAGAACGGCTCATCAGCCCAAGGCAAAGAACAAACGTCAAAGAGAAAAAAATTATCTTGATCATAAAAAAAGGGTATTTGTAACTTTGACAAACAGCAGCACCACCATTACATATTTTATACCTTGCCTTAATTTGCTCTTGTCCTAAAACACGTATCATAAGTTATAATTTACTCAGTTTTAAGAAAATGAAGATCACTCCCCCAGAACGTGCCACATGGGACCTGCTTATTTCAAACATTTCCATTATATGACATTACATACAGAGAAAGAGTAAACATTAGAATTGTACAGTGTGCACTTAGAGCTAACCGGCCTGGGTGATCTGCCCTGATGATTCCAAGACCTGCGTTAAATGAAGGAGCTGCATTTATAAAGCACTTAAGTGCAGATACACTTGTAACTTTAGAGTTTCGTGTCAGCACAGGGGATTCCATCTAAACTAAAATGTTCTCCATATGAACAGTCACAGTTTCATAACCAGAAAATATAATGGAAAAAGAGAAGGACTTCAAGATGCCTCAGCACATCCCAAGTTGCTGCAAATTACTGTAATCCTTACAAAGGTATGGTCATTTTGGATAACGGTTCCCACCAACATGCAAGAGCACTCCTAGCAGTAACCACCATCGTGGCAGCTGGAAGTACCTAGAACCCAACACCAAATTAAGTTGTACAAACCCATACAAAAGGCAGCAGTGCTCTCTAATTCAGCAAAGACAGTTGTATCAATACAACTTCACCTGCTCCACCAGCCAGAGGCCATTCAGAAGTATGGATTCAACTATGAAAATTTAGAATTTATAGCGGAGACAGGATCCAGGCTGAGAGGCTTAATACCAACAAGCCCTACATTCTCACCAATGAGACTGAGTTCCTGTCTCCTACGGCACAGTCAGCATATTGAAACCCTCAGCATCTACTGAAACACCAGCAGATCTGGTCTCAGTTACTGCATTAGATAGCCCACTTACTTGACTGAAGCTATAAACCGTCACGAGGTTAAGAGATGACTACAGCAAGAAGATGAAAGGATTTGCACAGGGTACACAGGAAGACTTAAGTTCTTATTTCCAGCCTTGAGCCTGAAAGACTGGAGGTTTCAACGCTCTCCCAAGCTCCTACTAAAAACCAAGTCTCAGCAAAGAAATAAAGAATTAAACAAGGTGAACAACGCACCTCGCTGATAAGCCCTCCGGCCATCATAGCACTATTAGTAAAACCGCTCAAATGAGTGGGACTGAAGCTTACCCTGTCACGCTCCGCACATCCTGTGGGCAGACTTGGGACTCCACTTTCCCTCACTGCAACTCTTTCCAAACAGAGCTAAGACTACAAAGGAAAGGCGTACTTGAACCTTATTGCAACAGATCGAAGTAGCAGGTTATTGCTTTAAAGGAGCAGGAACAAGTTCTGCGTATTTCTGAATTTAAGAAATTATGCAGGGAACAATAACTCTGGCATTTCCTAACTTCTGAATGCCTGACTCTGCAGCGTTATGTTCTTTTAATGTATTTTTGGGTATGATTCTATGTACTGTAAAGGATGAAACAGATGTCTAGTACTGATTGCACATAAAAGTCATATTGCTGAAGTGTCATGACTGTTGGTGGTAGTTTGAATACTATAAATGCAAACAAACAACACATTTGCACAAGGTCAAAAACACAGTTAGAGCCTTCTCTCTGGAGTATGTTACGTGCTGTTCCAGACGTACTGCACTAATCCAATGGGGATGTTTTTTTTAAACTAACTGTAACAGAAAAGATAACTGAAGGCAGGATTCAAGTACCTGTGCAGTATTCAAGTCCCACTGTTAATTTTGCTGAGTTTGCAAAGCAAAAAGAAAAGATAAATAGGGAAGAGCAGAGAAAGATGAGACAAAAGGTGAAAATACTCTGGTATAAATATAGACTAAACGGTCACTAACGTGAACAATATGAACTTAACTGGAATTACGTTTAACAATGGCCAACGTGCAATTGCTCTGTACCCATACCCAGAGCAAATGAAACCAAGAAGGTTAACAAAAATATACCTTGAGGAGTTTTCCCCATAACATCCTACTAATACACATTTGGCTTGCCTTGGTCAAAAAAAAAAAAAAAACAACAAAAAACCATGAGCATAATTTTACAGAACAGACCAGGCTTCAGGTAAAACATTAAATAAATAAATTTAATGAAAATACCTGAAACTTCTCTTACAACCACTTCCAGAGCAAGGGATATTATTAAATTATGCAAAAGAACACGCTCTTTATCACATGTCATGTGCCAGCTGGAAGGGCAAGATAATGCAAGGGGGGAAAAAAAAAAGTCTCTTCTATTTTGTACCGTTACACTTACAATAATTTACAAAATCCTGCTTTCTACAACTGCCAAGTCCTCTCTTAAAGAAACCCCTCACGGTATTTCTTGACTCATACAGATTCCTAGTAAAAATCATTATCCTTAGTTAAAGGCTGTTGGACCTTTTCAGTCAAATGCTATTTTTCTTCCATTTAAGTTTCAGATTGAATAGAATTTGCCATTGCTTTTATTTTGGATGTGGGCAAACTGTTCTACAAAAAACCCCTAAGCTTCCTAGAAAAGAAACACAGTCTTTGTTTGCTTACTTTAAAAAGCTTATCAAGCAAGCCACATCCAACATGTCCACTCTGTCTATTACTACTCAGCAGTAAATTCCAAACAGGAGGTTTGACACTGCGAACGCTGTTGATTCCAACCGCAGGAGGGTGGACTGAAGGAGCTACATTTAAGGAAATACAAACCGATCTCAATACCAAGAAATGGAGTCTGACCACAGTTCCACAATATTTGTGACACCTGTTTTTCCCCTCCACAAATTTAGCTATATTCCTCTCCGGGATACAAACGTTACACGTCTTATTACTCAGACAAGCAAGAATAAGCGCTACTGAAAAATACAAGTGTGAGGGAAGAAAGACATGGATCTGTAATGCAACAGCACCCAAACAACTCTACTATATTTGAATCTCATTGTACTAAATGCCACAGAAAATACATATATTGTATTATAACACAATTAAGCTTACAATTAATTTTAAGCTTAAAAAAAGCTTACAATTGATATGAAACAATGAAGACGGGGATCAAGTACTGCGCGGATACAAAGCAGAGTAGAACGATGACGAGCAGGTGCTTGAAATCATCTTTTTCAAAAGGAATGGTTAGTAACTTTGCTTTTAACAGTCATATTTCACCAGAGGTTCTTCCTTCCTTTAATGACGTTTTTTCTCACGAATTAAGCTATGGCTATTCTGTTTATCAGTCCAAGCTGTAAAAGGCATGACTCCTGACCGACACAGCTAAACTGCCACAAACCTCTGCTGTTTGTGTAGTTACATCGATAAATGCAGAACCGTGACTGTACAGTCGATTTTACTCACAAAAGTCATTTTACTAGAGCAGTGAGAAGTAACCATGTCGCATTAGGCGTGCCCTCCCGGGAAAGCCCTCACTACTTAGGAACCCTTCAGGGAAGACACGCCATTAAAGCCAACTATCTGGATTTCACAAGCGGTTGGGTCCTGCCAGTCTCCCGTCCCATATGTGAGACTAAAGAGGCTGGATCTTGGGCATTTACTTCACATCTACTGACCTTGGCTATATTCAACAAGCTGGTCCGAAATCTAACCCATATTTGATACCTAGAAAATAGCAATAAAGGTAATATAAGAGCTTTCTCACATATTAAAGTATAAATATTAAGATGTGCCATCACCCAGTGGCCCAGGGGCTTTCACGAGAACACACACTATAAAACACTACTTTCATTAAACCTTATTCCCAGATGACCATGAAGCATGCAGCTTCGGACCACGGCAAACGAGCTTAAGTTGTTTTAAATGCAAAACCAGGTGTATTTCTTCAATTTTTTGATATATAAAAAAGCTTTTGGAATAAGCCCATTTAAAATCTTTACAGTCCTCATTAATGCATAAACACAGCAAAATAATTAAATAACTGAAACGAAAATAGGATGCACATACTTGCTCCCAGAAGGTTTTTTTAAAAAGCTGAATTACCTAATTAAAAAAATCAATGGCTAATCACTCTGAAATACAACCTGCTGAAGTGCCTAGCCAACTTCTGACAGTCACTTCTGTTGGCGCAGGCACAGTATTTCTTGAACTAGCTGAAAAATGAGAAGGATTAAAAAAAAAAATAAAGGAAATCGAAATCACAGGACAATGCATTGTCCTCTGTCAGCAAATTTAATTAACTGTTAAAAAAATCACGTCAACTATTCCTGAAATTTTGAAGGACGTTATAACCAAAAACTCCATAACACTTAGTTTGAGCCTCCTGCTGAATAATACTAAAATAAATTTGCACAACTCACTTACATCAGCTATGTTGCCTATTTGTCATAATGTGGCACAAAGTTTTTACTTAACAGAATGTAAGATCTTGCTTGTGCATTTAATGAATTATAGTTTTCATCCAAATAGAGCTTGATGCAGAAGTGAAATAAAAATCACCAGACTGTAAAAAAAGACATGTATAATTGACCACTTTCTAACACAGAAATGCCTAGGAACTAAAAGGCCAAAGAGATGAGCACATATATGTACTACTGACGTAGCCTTAGCTTTCTAGTCCAGAAAATCTACTGCAAATCAACATTTAGCAACATGCGGCAATTAAAACTTAACAGTAAGGACTGACAATTCTCACATGAAAAAAAAGCATTCAAAAGGAAAACAGGATTATAATGAATACTTCTATACATCACCATGATAACACTGTTGTTTATTCACTACCATCTGAAGTAAGTTTCCAGGAACACTGGATAACACTGAGTAACCAGATATATTTTAACGTATCCAAATACACGGGAAAAATATTTGCTCTGCATCATCTTCAATTCTCAGCTTCCCATCTTGCATAAATTTCAAAAGTAGAACCCCGCCAAAATGTACTACTTCAATCCTGTTCATCTCGTCTACTAAATAATAGGAACTTGGCTATACACTATGACAAAATTCTGCTTGTAAGGGACAGCTAATCAAGGCAGGTGACAACAAAAAGCTAGTCATAAACAGTGGTACTCTGGGGGGAAAAAGGGATAAAAAGAAAGGTTATTATCAAACAGAAACAATAGCTATCTGAGAGCTTCCATAAAGTTCACTCACTCAATCTTTTCAGGTACACTTCCTTCACTCAGTTTGAAAAATGCGTATGAATTATTGAAAGCTGGACTCGTTCAGTTTGAGATATGCACTCAATTCTTTACTTGTTAACAAAAAAAATCATTCACTGAAACATGTCACAGCCTTCCACTGCTGACAGAAAGAATCCCACTTCCGATTTCCTTTCAGCAAAATTAGCTGTCAGCATAAGTTATCTTCTATATGAACGTTTTTTAGTGTTTGCCCACAAAGAGAGGATGAAACGCTCGGACGCCGGGCACAGACAGAGGGGTCACCTAAACGCCACCCCGAGGGACGGAGGCAGAGGCTCGGCCTGAAGTCGCCTGGGCCCAAACTTGCCACAGGACTACCAGCCACGACCAGGCCGCTCTCCCGACCCGCTGCGCAGGGGCCACCAGGCCACGGCCCCCCCAGGTGAGGGGCTCCCCCACCGGGGCGGCCTCCAGGGGGCGAGGCGGCCCCCCCAGCCCCTCCGCCGGGCCCCGAGCGCTGACAACCGGGCAAGGCAAGGCCGAAACCGGCCGACCTGGCCGAGCCGGCGGCGGCAGCCCCGCGGGGCCCGGCACCCCCTCCTCAGCCCCTCACAGTCCGTCCGTCCGTCCGTCCGCCCNAAGGCGGGGCGGGTCGCCATGGCGGCGGTCCTCACAGGCAGCCGGACACCGCTGTGGCTGTCAGGCGAGAAGAGGGGCCCGAGCTGGCATACGTGCCCCCCGGGCAGATCTCGGGGAGCCCGCAGAGCGGCTGCTCCGGTGGGGCGGCCCGCGGAGGCGTGAGGGGAAGGTGCGATGCGAACATGGCGGGGCACCTCCCCACACAGAGACAGCTCTGGATGCCACGGCCTTCCCGGGGCTAAACCGTGAACTGCCTCGGAGATCTCCTTCGGCTAACACAGCTCAGCCGTGGCTCCTTTGAGATCAGCATAACGCAGCGAGAGCATGGTTTCTCATTAAACACCAACTTAGGAAGATAGAGGAGTGCTGTGGATTACATTTAAAATGGGCTATGTACTCTCATCTGATTGGCATGCAGAGTCATGAGGAAGCTATAACTCTGTGTGGCATTTCTAATCACGTAAAGGTTTCTTCAGTGCCCCCGGAGCTTGATTCCTGATGCTCTTGCCATGAGGGAGGGTTGTAAGCTCATTTGCGGGGGAGACAGGCAGACGGAGGACAGTGGGCTTACAGTTGATTTTAACGAGGCAGGCTTTCTCCAGCCTGCGCGTTGATACGCGACTTTGCTTCTGACCAGGATTCACTTTAAACGACAGAGGCGACATTTCTCTGTCACTAGTCTAATTCTTCATTATAATTGCGTTTGTTAGCCCATGGCCTGAACAGTGCCGCCCAGTGGCATCATTCATAAGAGAGAAACAGAAATTCTAGGCTTATGGCTTCCATACATCCGCTTCCTTCCGTATGTCTTTTTCGACCTGGAAGTTTGACCAGGAAAAATGGGATAAGTGTGACTCTGGCTGGGATATCCTGGACAGACAGCCTGGCCAGCACTGCAGCATCTTTCGAGTGATTTCAACTGTTTCTGCAGTGTTTCTGCTGAGATAGCCTTCGTACATACAGCATATGTACGCTGATACAGCACATTCTGGATCGATCTGACCGGCAGCACAGGCTCTCGACTGTAGGATACATGTCCAGTGTTTCCACCTTATCCTGCTCTTTGGACATACACTACATGGAATATCCTGAAAAATCTGGCATTATGTATCTATGTATATACTTACAATATCAAATGGCTATGTGGTATTTGATGGAAAATTTTATAAGTAATTTTAATATTCCATTCTCATGAATTGAAATCAGCTTTAGAATTTCCATTTTCTGTGCTAATGCCTATCATTTCATTTTTTCTACACTTTTAAGGCTAATAAGCTACTTAATATATTTGATATTAATACTTTCCGTGCAAATTTTGCCTTTACCTGCTGTTCCTTCTTTAATAACTTTCCAATGCTGCTGGTTTTATTTCCTCCCCGTACTATTACTTCAGTCTTTTTTCCAGTCCTGATCTTCTCTTTCTCCTTTTGATACCAGTTTATTTACATGACAACAGATGATTTATACCTGTACAAGGCACTGCACGAGCCTCAAGAGTGACACCGCAAGAAAAAGAGGCCACATACCTGTAGCGGTGGTCAGAAACATAACAACCCCTTCTCTCTAAGTGACCTAAGCAGGAGAACAAAGCTCATGTTAGGGACACAGAAAGCTAACAGAGGAGTTTTATAAACTTACACTGTTTAAAGTAGCTTGCCATTAAAAAAAACCTGTTTCTCTGCAGATTTAGTGTAGAAACAGAGGATCTCCTTGGAGACAGACAGAAATCAATGGATGCTCCAGAACTGTCAGTGAGAAAAGTTTACAGAAGCAGCTCAGCGAAAGAAATATAAGCCCTGGCACATGGAGGCAAAATAACACCTTATTTAAAGTTTATTAAAGGTTTTGAGTTCTTTCTCATTAAAGGTGTTTAATATGATTATAACATTGTAATGAACTTCACTTACAGTGACAAGTACTTATTTCTTCCAGCTGTAAAAAAGCGGAGTACAATTTCATAAAGACTATTTATAGAACTAAGATTTATAATTATTAAACATTCCTGTAAAATGGAAAGAATCAACACTGAATGCCAGATAATCAGTATGCCAAGGAGAGACTGAAACCTGTATTTCGTATGGTAACGTTGACAATTCCAGTTATGGCAGGCATCTGACTAAATGAAAGCACCCCCAGAGCTGTGGAAATCAAAATGAATTCAGGAGTCAGGCTAGAGGATACAGAAAAGTGACAATACTCAATCATAATTTAGAATCAACAATATTTGGAAGGGTATAAAAACAAGAAGGGAATGCTCCACCAAAGCATATGAAGAAAGAGGGAAAATTAATGGGAAGAAATGAATGCAAAGAAATGAAAAAATGTGAAAACAGGATGAGGTTGGGGGGATAGAACCCCTGACTCAGAGATATAAAATTAGTTCTGGCAAATAGAATATGTGCCGAAAGGCACAGGACTGATTTTGAGATAGGGACTGTTGCACTTATTTCTAGAAAAATATGAACTATTAATCCTCAGACCTTACATTTAAGAACAGAGCAGCTACACATACATTTGAAGTGCAGTGTGAATTATATTTTGTAGTCAATTAAATAACTAGCATAAATGACCTGTATTTGAAAACGTTTTATTATGTTTCAAAAATGGCATTTTGATTTTCCTCTTAAAAAAACATATTTTTGTCCACCTTAACACTAAGCAAGACTTAGCCTATATTTCGTTATGGCAAACAGGTTACATATTGTATGAACATACTGTTAGCTCTTTTACAAATTAATTAAAATGTATCATGTCAGTTAGTTCTATTAGGCATTACACAGAGCTACAAAACTATCTAAAATCCTAACTAGAGTGCCTCTAAAATCCTAACCAGAATGCCAGCCACTGAAAAAAGCTGTTTAACCTCTCACATTATAGCCACAAGCCACCCTAATTACCAGTGACTAATGTGTTGAAGTGCTTCCATTTTTATTGCTTCAGACACTTTAGAGAGGTGGATTTTAACACTGTGCTAATCATACATCTTTTGAAAAATCACACCCATTACAAGGTCTCCAGACCACCAAGGACAAAGTCCCCTGTGTCCGAGCAAAGTCACCCGTTTTCCCTCTGACCTTTGTTAGCAGGACAGGCACAGCACTGGCATCCCAGGAGACGCTTCCTTGGACGCCAGTGGCAGAGACACGTGGCACCAAAAACTCAGATGAGAGTAGCCTTCATACTTCATGTTTGCCATGTTTTCCACGGAGACCCCCGAGAGCCCTGTCACGAAAACTTTACTTCAAGTTCAGGTGGGTTTTATTTGGTTTGTTTGGTTTATTCTTTTTTTTTTTGGTGGTTTTTTCTTTTCTTGTTTCTTAAATGATCTGCCGTGTATTTGGCTATTTCATCTTGGTCTGTTCTGGCGCTTTGCATTTTTACCCAGTGTTGTATTGGTTGTAGAACACATGCTGTTACATTCTGATAGAGTCTTTCTAAGATTGGCCTTG
>VWZL01006222.1:1048862-1086162 GCA_013396915.1 Stercorarius parasiticus | reverse complement strand
CCCGCGCAGAAGGGCGGTGGCAGCGGCCGAAGCGACGGCCGCCCGCGTGGCGCGGCTGTTGGCCTCACCCGCCCGGGGAAACAGAGCCGCCGGTGTCCGGCCTGCGGCTTTCGCCCGCCCGCTCTCAGCAGCGGGGGAGGGAGTTTCCCGCACGCGCCAGCCGGGGGAGGGCGGCCGTTGGCCCGCTAACGGACGAGCGCGTGGTGTAGCGCAAGGCGCGCTGCGCGCGGGCGGAAAGGGAAAACCGCCCCTCCCCGCGAGGCAGTGACAGGTGGAGCGGCGGGCGCCCCCCGGGCGCGAGCCCCCGCGGCTGTCACGTGGGACGGGGGTGGGCCGGGCGCCGCCCGAGAGCGCTCTCGCGAGGCCGCGGGGGACCGGAGGCGTGAGGGCGGGACAGGGAGGCCGCGCCGCCGGGGCTGAGTGGGGCCGCCGGCTTTCGCTTCCCGGCCGGGCTCAAGTGGGGCGGGGTGCGGGGGCTGGTTCGTAGGAAAGCGCCACGGACCGAAGTCGGGCTGCCGGGAGCGTCTCACGCGTGAGTAAATCTCTTAAGTTTTCTTTTGACGTTGGGGGGAAAGGGGCTTCGTGTGCTCGGCTTGCTGCCCCTCCGTTGTAAGGCCAGGCCTGTCCACAATCTTCCATGTGGCTTAAATGCTACCTGGATATCCCTGGGTCCTCGACTCTTCCCAGCTTAGCCAGCAGCTCCAGGGTCCAGTTGTCTCTTCACGGTCCCACTGATTTGCCCATACAGCCAGGAAGCTCTAGAGCTCTCTAAGTGAGGCTTTTGAAAATCATTAAATCTTGTTTCTACTGTGATGCATATGAGAAGATCACACTTCTGTGGGGTTGTGGTGGCACACTCACTGCTCATACCCATTTTGCTAAAAATGAATCAGCAATAGTCTTCAGTAATATCACTGTCTTGCTTTTCCAGTGTCTAGCCAAAGCCCATGACTGGGCAGACTTTTCTCTGCCAGCTGAATTTCCTCCCATCAGAGAAAGGCCCGTTTTATGACTGCCAGGCGCTCTAAAGCATCAGTGAAGCTATTAACTGCCTTTGGGAAATAGATCAGTAAGGTCAAAGGCCGAACTATGCAAGTGATGTTCACTCACAGTGCTGCTGCGTGCTGGTTCTATTGCCTCTTTTTTTAATTGCCACCATCAAATAATGTACTTATGAAATTGAAGCACGTTTCTGCCTCTTTAGGTGTTATAGCTAATATTTACCTGTCATTTACCTTTCCAAATGGATCCTCAAATGTTTTCTTGTCCTGGTGTCTATAGCACAGTGCAGAGACACTGGCAGAAGTGTGTGAGGCCTGCACTGCTCCCCAGCATACTGACTGGAGATCTGGTCAAGACAAAGTCTTGAATAATGCAAAAGAAGACTCAAATTAGTATGTCCTTGCTCCTCTTAGAAGCAGAATCTTGTCATGTAGACAAGCTTTTTGATGCAAATGCAGTTAGAACAAAAAAGCACCTGAGTTTACTAAGGTTGCGTATCTTTATAAAATTGCCAGCAGCTAGTTGGGTAGAGTATTGGTATAAGAGACCAGTGTTTGTGTTTAAAGTATTTTTGAGCTTGGAGACCAGATAAAAACCAAGTTACTTTCAGTTCTGGGAATGGGCCATAGTCTATTAATAGTGAAAACAGAGGTCTAATCAAACATCTATCTTCATCTGTATTTTGCGTGGCTTCTCAATCATATATTTTTCTCAGCAGTGCTTCCTTAGGTGCTTAACTTGGGGCCAAGAACTTTATTGATTGGCAGTGTGCCAAAAATAAGGTATTTCAGAGAATTTTGACTATGAGGTCTTGTGCTTCCATTTTGCAGTATCCCAAGTATAAATGAATGGGAAGGATAGCAGACAAAACTATTTCTCAATGCAAGGAAGGTAACTTCTAAATTACAGAGCAATTCATGAGACTTTGTAGAAAGATACTGATGTCTTAGTTTCTTCTTATACTTTCAGTTGAACTTCCTTGCACTTCAAGTAACAACACTGCAGTTACTCCTCCAGTATTCTCAACACCACTCTTAACCCCCTGCATCCTGCCTGTATTGCTTGAACTGAATTTCCAGTTGCCTTTGGGTATTTGATCTACTGTTTGAGTGACTTAAGAGGTACCATGAAGGCCTCTGTATTGTGTCGACTCTTCAAGATGTATCTAAAGCTCAGCGTTCATACAGCAAGAAAGGCTTGAAAATGCATACTGAAACTAACACTGCCTGCCCTTGCAGTCACTTAACAATTTTGGGAGCTAACAGTGATGCACTATTGCCTGTATGAAAAGAGAGAGATGGTTTCTGACAGATGTGATGCTGGCCTCGCACTCTGAGATACCCCCAGTAAGGTGGCCCCAGAAGGAGTGTGTCCTTAAATTCTTAAGAATAAAGAAGGAAACTGCAGTGTTGTTTTGTATCTATCAAGTATTAGTTAACTCAATAGGTTTTAGCTTAGTTTAAATTCTGAAGTCATCTGCAAATCTCCAGAACCACTTTGCCCCCTTCTGTGTGAAAGTTGTGGACCGATAAAGCTCTTGGACTGAACTCCTTGGATCCCCCTCTCCTGTATGTTTTAACTCCCATTGATTTTCCATGCAAATCGCTTTGTGTATTCCTATACACTGCGTCAAGTGTTGCCTGGTCATGCTGCAAGACTCGCCCAATCTGTTAAGAGACCGAATGCTGTTGGTGTGTGTACAGTTGCAGAGTAGTTTATGCCAGAGAGAGCTCTGTGTTCAAAGTAGGTGTTTAACATGCTGGTCATTCTCTGCAGCTTGAAATTGAGATGTCAAGTTAATGTGCCACTTCTTGAAATGTAATGTTAGAAACAGTGAAAGTTAATTCTAGAGTTCTCCTTATAAGTAAATACGCATCACCTGCTTTCTTGTTAAGCTGAAAAGCAACTTCTGAAATCGCTGCAAAAAAGTTGATATGGAAGAAAGATTTGGCTTCAGCACTGGGTTTCAAGCTGTCATCTCACTTGATGTCAAAGGTAGTTGTGGTATCTCAAGCATCTGGGTTCATTGGCAAATAGGACAAGCCTGAGCACATATATAGGAGCTCAATCTCAGGAAAATAATTTCATGCAGGGGAGGAGTGCCTTGCTCCAGACTTACTTTTTCTTTTTACTCTCACATCCAGTATTACATCTTGCTGCCATCAACCCCAGCAATCAAGTGTTTAGCTTGCTGTTGTCAATTAAGGGAGGAGTTTTTTAGAGATGGTGGTGATCCTACGGGGTTTTTTTTATGAGCAAGAGTATGGTAGTCTGCTGTGAATGTTCACCACAAATTCACTGTAAATGTGTTGATAGGAAGTCCTGACTGGAGGCTTGTTTGCTGTGATAAATACTGTCTAGTGTTGGGAATGCTGCTTCTCATAAAGCATGAAGCTCCTTGCTTGCAATGACAGACACATGAGGCCTGGTCTCGTTTTTCCAATGTCATGATCTGGGACAAGACAAAGCAGCAGTTTGCTAGAGATTAGAGCCCTCCAAATTTAGTAGATTTTTCTGAAGATAATTATATTTTCAAAAAAGACTTGGTCTTCAAAATGTAAAACGTTTTGGGCTGCTTGTATATAAAATATGGGGGAGTAAATGGACGCATAAATATTAAAAAGTTTTAATGTGTACACCTCCTTAAAAAAGACAACTGTGGACTTAAACTCAAAAGGGTTACCTAGTGGGAGTATACCGCACTGGATCATTTTAGCTATACCTGATCTTATCACAACTCATGATGTGGAGTGCCCACATGCCTCTTTGTACTTGCTTTTGGACTTAAAAAATGAGGAGAGCTTTTTCTTGAACTCTCCAAATGTTCTGTATAGTATCATACAAAAATAATGCTTTTTTTCTAAAGGTAGTTTCTTCAGTAACTACCACTTCTGTGGTCTCGCCAATTGTGTTGAAAAGCCAGACTTGCTCCATGAAGATTTTCTGGGTCACATGGACAACTGCTATTATCTTACTGTCTGACTTCCTCATCAGATCCATTGTCAGATACATGCTTATTTACAAGAATAGTGATTTTATTGTTATTATTATTATTAACATATTTGGTGTGACTTCCAAGGCAGGTAGCAAATTTGAATGAGCAATATAGCAATCCCAGCTGGACACAATTGAAATCTCATGGTCTTCTGTAGTCCAAAACATACTTGCTAGTCACCTACAGCAATATTTGTTATTTGAACCCCTGGAAAAACTATGGTGCTTGAAGTTAGGCATATCAGCTCAGACTGATCTTTCATTCCTACTTTTTGAAGTTCTTTGCAGCTGCAAGCTATGAGCTGATAGGCAAGTCACCTCCTTACACTGTCACACAGGAGTATGAAGCAGTTCAGGATGCACATGTGATCTGTACTGATGCTACTGTTTAAAAAAAAAAAAAGTTTTCCAGGTGTGGAGTCAACACTATACTTTTAGTAGCTCAGAGGACCTCTAACTATAAGGAAAATCCTTTTGCAGTAGCTCAGGAGAAACATGACAAGACAACAATATTGGTTTTGTGTGACAAGGTATACACATTGAAAAAACAGCAAACGAAGGCAAGTTAACCAGAAGAATCCACAGGATGCCATTTTTGTGTCTTAGAAAATATAAATTTTAACATTGCTTTGTTGCCACCTTGCCAGATTTTAGTCAAGCTGCTTGAAATTTGTGATTTGGCATATAAGGGAAAGCAGCATAAAATAATACAATCTGACAATAGGTTAGTGAGGGAGAAAGTAGCCCACTTGTTTAACCTTACATATTCATTAACAGGGTTTTTTTTCTGCTTCTTTTTTCATATTGCTCTTTGCTTCATTTATTCCAAGGTAGAAGCAGAAAAGCTTAAATTACTAAATTACGTTGTTCTTGAAATCGAGAACAAAAAACTCTGCAGTACTTCATTTTTGTATTTTAGCAGTAGCTCCCATATTGTCCAGGAGTTCATGATAAAATGATCTGCAATTTGCATGTTCCCTGTATTACCCTCATTAAAGTTCTGACAAGTGTTGTGCGATCATCCATGTTACATTTTGACAATGAATGGTGGTCAAGAAAGTAGGGCAAACTGATCTAAAACCCAAGGGTTTGGGTTTTGTTGTTTTTTTCTCCAAAATGTACAAAAAAGTCAAATGCTTTTGCTAGCTATAAGAAAAAACAATACATCTGTGGAAGTATTTCTTAAAACTAGAAACTGTGTGAGAAAATGTCTTTCCAATATTCTTTATCACTATGTTGATGAACAAATTGCTCTTCGATCTCAGAAATACCGTACTAACTTCGAGTGATGAGAGGAGTAAAGGTGAGCTAATCTAGGAAATGCATTGTGATCATGAAGATATTTTATCTTTATGAAAGTGTTAGAAAACTAGTAATTACTAAATGCTTTTGTTAGTTAGACCTTACTTAGTATCATTCTGTCTTGCTTGAATCATATAGTCATTTTTGTTTGTTGCCCTCTCCTCCCTTTGGTCAGCTTGATTTTAAAACTTGGATTGTATCGAAAAGGCTTAATGCTTGAATTCATTTGAAATTTAAGTGGTAATTCATAGTCATAAGAAGTACACACAGCTATCAGTTAAGCAGTAATATCTGTCACTGTGCAGTGTGTCAGCAGAAATCATAAAATTGTCCCTTGAGCAATAGAAAAGTCAAAGGAATTGTTACTTAATAAACAACATGTCAACAATTCAATCTAAACATGGGAAACTGTGGATTTGTATAAATAACCTTAACTGTATTTTGAGCTGTTTCATGAAATTCAGGTATCGGGTTTTTTGGATATTCTGTAGATTTTTTGTGTAAGAGAGATTAGTTCTCTGCATGTTAGCATGAACACACTTTTACCTGTTTAAGTTCTACCAGAAGAAGTGACTGTTAGAAGAGCTACCGTTATATCATATTTTTTGCACTCTATAGATCTCTAGTATACTAACTGTCAATTTCTGATGAGTTTGACAAATAAATATGAGAAATTAAACTTGTCCAGGAAGTGGTTCCTTTATAGTGCTTCTGTTAGTGGATTTATTTTTTTTCTAACTGTGCCAGTTCTTCCGCCTGACCCCCAGCAGTTTTGTCTATGTCCAGTGGTGTGTATTTCAAATGTGGGTGTGCTTTCATTTCTGTTAGTAGTTTCAGATGGTAAGTAGGTAAGTGTCCGCCCTCCCACTAGGAACTGGATGTGGCGGCTTATGACATAACCCCTTCCAAAAGAAGTCACCTGTTTGACAGAAGGTGATCATGAACAAGTATCTTCGCTCTTCAAAAACAATGCAAAGTGAGATTTCTTGCCTTTGTGATTATAATGCAGTTGTTAATACACTTTAATACAACTGTTGAGAAGTTGAAAATAAAAATACCGTGTTCATGTTAACTTGTCTTCATCTTCAGATTGACAGTTGTTGCTCTTCTGTAGCATTATAGAATTTGGCAAATGCTGTCAAGGAGGATGGGGGGGAAAAAAAAACAAACAGCAGCTTTGTGTTTCTATGACTAGGTATTTATGTATGTATTGGCTTAGTATAAGATGCCAGGCTAATACCTTTATAGCTTGCCGGTTTTCTGACTTGTAAGTAAAAACAAGTAAATAACGTTTCTAAAACAGCTCTGAAGCAAAGTTAAAGGTTTGGGGGTTTTTTGTACAAACATTTGAAAGGAGCTGTTCATGATGCTCAGCAAACTAGATGAATGGATATCTTGTTTACTTTTGTAAATCCTAGAACAGAATGCAATATTATCCAAGATACATTATTATCTGATATTTTTGTTTTTAATCTAACACAGAGGATGTCACATGCTCTTACTGTATTTAATTTAGGGCTTTATAGAAAAATCTTTTCAAGAAGGTATCTGAGAACTATTTATTTTAAAAGCCTCAACTGTTGTGTATGTTGCTTTTTGTACACATTCTTGCGGATGTCTAAAATGATAATCCTACTACATCTGCTTATGCAGGGACACTTAAAATCCAGTAATTTGCAAAAGTAATGGTATATATTAAATCTTGTAATCCTGTACAGACACAAGTTTTAAAGGTGCAAATAGCAGAAGGGGCTCGCTCTGTGACATTGTGTATGTCTTGTTCAGAGTTATGGCAGTGGCTCAAGAAGCTCTGTTGTATGCAGACAATGATAATTCTCTGTCCTTGTCTAAACAGTTCAGGATTCCTTTAGAGCAATTGATAAGTCAGGAGGTACTTCAAATAAAATAAAACATGATGCTTAAGTTTGAAGACTGTTGCTATAGGGCATGCAACTCTTTATTTCTTCTCTTACATTTTAGAGTTTTATCAAAATAAGGTGGCATCCCATCATTTTGATGCATAGGACTCAATTAATAAGGGACAAGGTTGTACTGAAAGCACGTAAACTTTTTCATCATGTGTGACTGGAAGATAAAACAAGTCCTATACTAAAACACCAAACTGAAAAATGAATTCTTTTCCCTCATAAAATTCCTTCTATCGAGGTGGATTCTATTTAGAAGCTCTCTGGCGGTTTGTGCTCCACTGCGTCTTCTGCATGCTGATAAGAGTTGGATCAGGCCTCTAACGGAGCTGTGAATGTCAGGAGGGTGTGAGGAAGACAAGTATTCTACCATAAGCTTGACGTTTGTAAAACCAAAAGCTAACCTTGCTTTTAGGTATACGTTTTCCTTTGCTTCCCCCACCCATCAGCTGCATTTCACTTGAGAACCCGTGAAACAGGAAATTGCTAGTTTAGGAATGATTTGGAGAATTTCCCATCTTAAAATTTCCCAAGGTACCATGTGGTCTGTCAGTGTTTGCAGTTGTGTATTTGTTTGTGTAAATATACTCAGTACTACTAAAGTCAGTGTGTAAGCAGTTCTCCTCTGGTGTTTTTTTTTCTTGTTTTGTTATTTGGACTGTACCTGAGTCCTGTGGTAGTTTACTTTTGTGAGGAAAGTTAAAGCATAGTATTTCTCTCCATGGATGTATAGTCCCAAACTGAAAGCCAAGTGAAAGGGAGTTGCCATTGGTCTCAATGGGAGCCTCTTGGGAAAGGGGGCAGCAAAGGGCAGCCTCACAAAGAATGGGCAGTATTTTCCAAAGCCTTGGTATGTTTAAATCAGTACTTTTTCTACCAGCAGTGGATACACAAAATTTTAGTATGTGCTTTTATACAACGAAGTCAATGTTTCACCAGTGGCTTCTTAGTATCAATGAGAAAAAAGTCCCTCTAATATTCCTCCCTCTCAATTAAGAAAAAAATCCACATCCCCTATTGAATTCACATGTTTACATGTAAGCATCCAAGTTTACTGCTTTACTGGAGTCTCAATAGCTGTCTATGTACCATGAAATTATCAGTGCAATTGTCACTATTTCAAAGACATCAAAGACTTATGAAAGTATGTGGATACATTTCTTCTTTTCAAGGATAGTCTGTATAAAAATGATTGGGGCATAATCTTAAGAAATTTACATTGGTCCTGCTCAGGTTATAATTCTTTGTACAAAAAGGAGGACAAATGTTTTATTATAAAATATAAATACTATTGTTGCCAGTCATGTCACTGGCTCTTTTTATAAATAAGTGATCGGTTATGCTTTTATTACGTATCCCTTCAATGCAAGTGCATTTCTAATGAATAATGCCACATTGCTAAGGACCTGAACCTGCAAGTTACAGAATGCCATCTGAAGAGACTTTCTGCTCAGCACTTGGCAGGATCCAGTCCCATTTTTAATGGATCAGTTCAGATAAGCTTGCAAGCTTATCAGAACTCCTTTATTCAGGAAATTGGGCAAGAAACAGGTTTTCTTGCAAATTCAGTATTGTTCCCAGTTTCTGTTACATCAGCCTACGCTAAAGGAGACATCTTGCACTGTTTATGCTTCTGTTCTCTCTGAAAACATAATGCAATATGCATCATTTGTGAAGAACAAATCTTACCTATCTGCTGTTAAGCCTCTTTTACGAATCAGCTGAATTTTTTCAAGTGTATTTCTATTTAGGGTTATTAGTTTTGCAATGTAAATGCTAAGCTAACTGTCAGTGGTCTGCAAAAAATGCAGGGAAAATACAAGCAGGATGATTCCAATTTCTGTCTCCCAGTGGGAGGGGGGTGGTTTTGGATATTGCTGTGCGTGAGGGTGGTTTGGTAGGGTGCAGGAGGTGGAGATCACGACAGCACCTGGAGGGTCACGAGGACAGAACCAAGCGCAAGAGGTGGATTTGGACACTGGTTGAATAGAGGCCTTTTCTGTGGCTGAATTCTTGACTAGTCACTCTACACCAGCTCTTCTTTCTGTTGCTGTCATGGTTTTCCACTACTTGTGTAAAACATGAATGTTCTGTTAAAATTACAAGGAGTCTGGCAAAAAGCAGAAATGATCAGATGGTTTGGGTTTTGTTTGTTTGGATATTTTTTTTCCAACCTTAGTCAAACCAATGACTACGACAGCACTTTTGTCAAAAATTACACAGCTGTGTAACCAACATGAAGGTGCCTCAGAACGTGGGCAGGTGACATTTATTCCATAACAGCAACTCCTGCCTCTGAAGTTCCCTTCCCAGTCACTGTTACCAACCCTGTGCTGCAGTTTGCCGCAGCCATTCCTCAGCGATACCGGTTTCACTGTTTACAATGCCATGCTGGAAACTGAGGCAAAGTCATTGAAGTAGTCTCTGTTAAAACAAACCAACCCACGACCCCACCTCACCCCTCAAAAAAACAACAACCCACCAACCACAACAACAAAAAAACCCCAAACTTCAGAGGGAGGTGAAAGCCACTTCCAGACAACTTTTATGTTAAGTATTCACGTGTAATATTGTGTAGCATTCTGAAAAATATTTAAGAATAAAATCATTTTAACATGAAATGCCAGAACAGATGATACCGTGGTTGTATTATTGAGTAGCATACTCAATTCAATTAAAACTTCTCTTGTTAATAAATCTTAACCATTGCTGGCTGCTGCTGTGAAGAATCCTGAGATTTTTTTGTAAGGAGGTCCAGCCTGTTCATAACAGTGCCTCAGGAGCTGGTGGGCTGATGCACAATGCAGTAAGATGGTTGCATCCTGTGAGGTTGACCGGAGATTGCTATCACAGGAGTAAAAACCAAGTTAAAAATTACAAAAACCTGAAACCTGTAAAAGCTTATGAGCCATAGAAATGACCTACTACTAAATCCTTACTACTTACAAGTAATTGTTAATTTGCGTGCCAGTTAGTCAGATTTTAAGTTGGGAGAGTTGGACAAATTGCTGTTGGTCTTTGTCACGAGCTCTCTTTCCGTACTGTACCGATGCAGAAGCTGTTGCTGGGAATCGAAACCCTGATCCATACACAAGGAGATAACACTTTTGAATGCTGCGTTGCCTGTGTACACATCTCGTTCCTGATGGAGCATGGTCAAAAAGGAGCATGATTCAGCACAGTTGGCAAGGCTAAAAGGAAACAGCATCTACCAAATAATACAGTTGGTAGATTATATAGGAAAATAACCCACACTCTTCTTTCATCCTGAAGAAAATGCCAGTGCGTTCTCATCTGGTTCGTACACTTCTTTTTTTCCAAATTTTACAAATTATGTGGTTACTTACAGAAACTTTTAGGAAAGAATTTGTGTCTTATATATTAATTGTTAAGTTCATAAGCATAAAGATTATCTTATTGAACTAATAATTCCCTTTTAAGACTAGCTTTGAAATGTTTCCATTACGCTTATTCAGAAGTGTAGGAATCATAGCTAAAATGTCAATTTTGGAAAGTGTTTAAAGTAATACTAAATGAACAATAAATAACATAAAGATTAAAGATTAAAAATTAAACTTTTAACTACTATCTGCTTGCTTTGCAGCCTTAATACATGGGCTATGATTCCTGCTCTACATTAACATTCAGAAAGTTTTTCACCACGATCATGTAATTGTTTGTATTAGAAGCTTAACTGTTGTATGCGAAATTAGAATCATGCCTATGGGTATTTAAAGTGGAAGAATAATACCAGCTAATGACTTCAGTGTAACTAGTAAAATTACATCAGGGAGAGTATTTCAGATTTTGCAGATTGGACAAATTTATATTGATGAGAAATATACAAGATTTAGCTCAGTAAAATTTAATGAAACCAAACATATATTGAGGAAATGAAAGTGTACAGGCTTATTTGTTGCAATGTGTGGAAATTGGTTAACTTTTTATTTGAGAGAGAAACGAAGTTCTGCTTTATGGAAATTTCTGATTATTTTTCCAAAACATTGTTACTTCTTTTGACGTAAGTAGTTATATGGTCTTGCAGATAGGTTTCTTTAGTAAATTAAATTTATTGAACTTGCTGTATCTTCGCAGACATATTTCTTCACCAGCAGTAGACAGAGGCATATTCCTTTGCAGAAAGAACTGGGTTGTTTTGAAATACAGAAGGAAACTAGAAGAATGTCTGTTCAATTTCCAAGTGTTTCTAGAAAAATGTTCTATGGCTTTTCTGGCCATTTTCAACTTTCTAACATCCTCTTCTACTCAAAGATGCAGACACCTACTCTAAAGCACTCCCAGCTCATTAAGTTAGGTAATGTCATTGCTCGACCATTCACGCCCTGGCAAAATTCATTTGCATTCATTATTTGGCTTGCCGTGTGAGCTATGATTTGTATCATAGATTTTGTTTTAATTACTCCAAGAAGCAGGACTGCTTCTCACTTTTATCCTCATTATGTGGTGTAACTGCATCCTCCAATTCCAGCAAAGTTTTGCTTAATCTGAACTGTTGGTTGCTATAAATAATTTGCTGTGAAAGGTATGAGATGGAGCATTTTGGATCTTGGTATTAATTGCAAAGAACCAAGAGATTCAAGATGAAAATAGGTCCATTATTTTGGACTTCCTGGTGAAGATAAGAAATCTGAAAAGATTAGAATTAGTTAGTTAAGACATTGTTTATTTATTTATTGATTTGTTAATTAATAGAATTAGTTGGAGAACTTAGAGTAAAATACTGGACACTTGAAAAGTGTTAAAAAAGAGAGATGCAGATTCAAATATTCCCATGCTTTAATGAACCAGATACAACTTCCAGGCATTCAGTGGGTGCCTGAGTGCTAAAATAGAACGAGATAAATCTAATTTTTAAACTTGGACAGTTTATTCAAAGATTGAATCAAATTAAGAGCGTGTGTGTATGTTCTACTAGCATAGAAATAGTATAGTGAATGAACACAAAGATAAGCCTAATAATGTTATCCGTAGAACATCTGAAAGGAAGTAGAACAGAACAACATGTTTTAACCAAACAGCTCACAAAGCAGTCCTCTGATATAGCAAAGCTAATTAGGACAGAGTCCAACAATTACAAAAGATATTTAGTTGTGAAGAGATACCCAGCAATGTTTTGTCTTATCTCTTAAGCAGATCATTAAAGGCTTCCTGTTATATTTCTTCATGACTTCTTTTCAGGAAAATCTATTACCTTCTCCTCAGGAGGAGATTGAGACCTACCAGAACAATTAATTTGGCCTACTCCCAGCCACCCCGTCTTCTGAGATCCAGTCGGGGAATAATAATAGCCTGCATGAATAGTTCTTGCAATAGCAGCCTGCTCTGATTATTGCCTTTCCTCATTTTCCTCATCATGCTACACAACACACGTTCAAATTTTGATCCAGACAAATCTGTTGCACATGTGCAGGCAAACTTCTGAATGTCTCCAGGAAGTCACCACAGCACAAAGTTGAGCTGTGAGTTTTGCCATAGCATCAAGTTTGGGTAGTCTCAAATTCCCAAGGAAAAGATAGAAATTATCTGTAACAGTTAATGTAGGGAGAAGGGCTGGCACCATATGAGAAGTTTCTCAAAGTCTTTCTGTCAACGCCATCTTTTGCTTTCATATGCCTTTGCAAGTGATAGTGGCCTGATAATCTGGGGCACAATCCGTAAACAAAACAACAGCAACTCTTTCTGCAGTTAAACAGTCTGTATAGAATAGTCCTCCAGCTTGGTTATTGGAGGAGTCTTTCTTTCCTGTACACACGAGAAATGGAGGGAATAGAGGTAATTCGCTAGCCTGTATCCCAGAGTGATGCCTGAAGGTATCATTGTTTTTTACTCTCAGAAATCAGTATTTTAGAAATAACTTTTCAGCTGAACCTATTCTCATGCTCTCAGTTGGCGCTTGTTCTTTTGTCCTTTCTTGGCCTTCTGCCACAGCCTTCTAATGGAAATCACTGTACAGTTCTTGTTCTCTGCTCAGCCTTTGGATTTCTAACTCAAATTTATCACTCTTTTGGGGGGAAATGTGTGTGCTCTACCGTGTCACACTGTAAAATTGATGCAAAGCATGTCCTGCCTTATTTCTAAGCAGAAGGAGAAATTGTATAATCTCCCTAGAACAGATGCTTCATTGCCACTTGGCCTGTCTACAGTCCACTGTTCTTAAGTCCTATCTGTAGGTAATCTTACTTTTTAATGAAAAATATTTTGGTCTAGAAAGGGGCAGATAACATCCATGTGGTTTTGCCCCTGCTTTATTTCAATTTAGTCTTCAATAACAAAGCAACTGAATATAATATTTAAAAATCAGTTTGTTTTCTGAAATCAAGTGAACTTCATCCAAGCTCAAAATCCTGAGTGTCAGTTCTAACATTTGCAAGTACACACTGAAGAAAAATATTTTGACATCTAGGCTGTCAAATAATCTGTCAGTAACAGTTATATCATTCAGGGAGAGAAATTATAACTTCCAGAGTAATTTATTGGGAAAAATAATACATTTACTGCAGTGAAATACCCTACTGGATAAGTAACTGGAAAAGTTACTTAGCATTTTTGCAGGGGAAGTAGTTGGCTTCAGAACATGGGTTATTCTCTTGTGACAAAAAGCAAACAAACAAACAAACAATAACAACAACAACAACAAAAAAAGACAGAAAATGAACTAGTTGCCAGAAATTAACAAAGAGTAGGTACCTGCAAACAGCAGTATGTGCAGATATGTTTAGGAAGCATTAGGAACCTCACGCTGAAGGATGTAATGCATAGAGAAAAGGGAAGGGGTGCTCAGGATCGTACTCCTTACAGAGGACGCTCGTGGGGCTTTCCTGGGAGTCATTCTTGAAAGCTAGGGAAGTTCTTATCACTGTTGTGCTGTGCCTGGAAAAAGGGTGCTGTCTTTGGGGAGGGTTTTTTCCTGGCATGATGCAATGACTGCTCTGTGGAGCTTTCACAGCTGTTGGTTTCACGTCTTCCAATTTTCCTTCACTGACATTTTTCATTTTTCTTTGTCTGTTAAAAAGTAGTCTTGTTTCTGTAGAGAAATGTCTGAGCATTATGTGTAATGACAGTAGTAATCATTTCCAAAGTGTTCAGAGGACTAAAGGCCAGGTTTTGTCGGCTTGCATATTGCTGTTAGATGGTATGAGTCTGGGGCTACATGGTGCGTCTGCTTTTAATCTGGCATAATTTGTGTCCCATACTGATTTATATATAAAATTTTAAGTATTAATTGTGGTTTCTTGGAAAGAAAATGCATTTTATCATGTAATTAACAAATAGTAAAGTTGTTACCCTAGTTATTGCTATTGTTGGCAACAATGCCAATAAAAGATACAGTTTTGCAAGAGTAAGCAAGACCAGGTCATATAGGAGGACTGGCAACTTTAAAGATGATTCAGCAATTAAAGAAAGGTGTTTGTAGCATAGGCAATCTCAGCTTTCAAATTCTTCTTAACTCTGCCCATAATTAGTCAACCAAGTCTCATTGGAACTTACCTTTCCCTTGATGGTTAATGCCACTAGCAGTGCTCCGTTAAGCTGCTTCTTCCAGAGTCTTTTTCAGTGCTTTTCCTGATGCAGGAGATGTTTTCCCTTTTCAGATAGGCATTCAGTTGATGAAGTTTACTCTGAGCTTCATGTGTTCTGAGTCACTTGTTAGAAATTACAAAATAAAATGAGTAAGACATGAGCTGAGATTATTACATCTTACCGCATCTACATCAAACTTTTATTCTGTTGTCATTTTTAGCAGAAAGGCAATGTAACAAATTATTGCGGGACTTCCTTGTTTTATTATTTTCATTTATCTTCAGTGAAACTAAAAAATGAAAAACTGTTGCCATATTCATCTTTATTTATCCTCCTTATTTGTTCTTCGGTATTTTGTCTTTTTCTGAGGCAAAACTTAAGAGGGGGAATGAGAAGGCTGAGGCTGAACAAAGGAAAGGAAAGGGGAAAAGAAAAGCAAAACAAAGGAGAAAATAAAAAAAAGTTTTGGTACTTTTTATGGAAATTTTTAACTTGAAAAAATATCCTGTCTGAAGGGTTTACAGTTACTCCATATGGAATAACAGTAGTTTTGTCTTTTTTTAAAAAAATCTCTACCATTTCCAATGTAAATCAGCATAGCTCCACCAAGGTCAATTGAGGACAAGTTGCGCAAACTTTAGCCGCTGTATTAGCCCATATTTAGTATGTTTTAAAATACTTCATCTGAGTTGACAAGATGTGCATACGGTATCTGAGTTACCAAGCTGGAGGGCTGTAGCCTTTAGCCTTTCTCTCTGTCTCCTCACTGTCGTATTTCACTCATGATCTTCCTGCATTAGACTCAGATTCTCAGCTCTTTTTTGTCAATAAAGCATCCGGCATATTAAAATATTTTGTATAAATTATAATCATATAGAATTTCAGACCAATTTAACTAAAAAATTATATATTTTTTGCAAAATCATAGCAAACTTTTAAAAATAAACTGTTTAAGCTTTTTGAAATGTATTGTGGGTGTAGTCGTGATTTATGTGCAGTCAGTTATCTTGTCATCTATTGAAAAAACCCAACAAGTTTCTATCTCACATTTTATAAATCAGATTTTTCTGTATACAAAGCACATGTTGGAAATTCACATCTAAACAACATGCCAATTGGCTTCTCCATGCGGCAGCTTGTAAACAAAAATATTTGGAGACTGCGTATTTGATGACATGTAATGCAATGTACAAACAGCAGTTATTTGGAAGTATCTTGTTACCCTACAATGAAAATAAAATGGTAGATCATGCTTGCTTTGCTGTATCACAGTTCAGCTGGTGGAACTTTCCAAATTCAGGTGGTACTGTTGTTTTTTCCAAATAGGTGTACCGAGAGGTTAAATATTTTATTAGTGACCTACCTATTTTTGCATCAGAGTGATACGTCAGAACTGATGTGGTGTTTTGTGTGTTTATCTTCAAGTTATTTGGATTTTCCACCCCCTCCCCCCATAGTAATTCTGTTTCAATCAGAAGCAAATCCTGGTTGTACTGAAATCAGTGAAACATTTTCCACTAGATTCAGTGGGATCAGGAATCGGCTGTCAGAGGACAGGGGATGAATACTGCTGCCTCCTGAAGCTGATCTAAAATCGTGCTGTTGCCAAACAGGGAAGTCATGTTCTTGTGTCCACTGATGGCCATGTTTCTGGTTGCATCTTTCATGCAGGCTGAGCGATCATGTGGCTGTGCAGAAAACAAGGTCAGCTTTCTGATCCACCTGAAGAGTATCACAGGAAGGAAAAAAGTGATTCATCCTGGAGAAGAGGAGGCTCCGGGGAGACTTTATAGCAGCCTTCCAGTATCTGAAGGGCCCTACAAGAATGCTGGAGAGGGACTTCTTACAAGGGCATGTAGTGATAGGATGAGGGGTAATGGCTTCAAACTGGAAGAGGGTAGATTCAGATTGGATATTAGGAAGAAATTCTTTACTGTGAGGGTGGTGAGGCAGTGGAACAGGTTGCCCAGAGAAGCTGTGGATGCCCCATCCCTGGAGGTGTCCAAGGCCAGGCTGGATGGGGCTTTGAGCAGCCTGGTCTAGTGGGAGGTGTCCCTGCCCATGGCAGGGGGGTTGGAACTAGATGATCTTTAAGGTGCCTTCCAACCCAAACCATTCTATGAGTCTATGAGTCTAATGATCTTGTGATAATTACTATGGCAAACAGTGTCAGCTATTGTCCACATAAGTACAGATTCCAGCTGTGAACCAACATCCGTGAGATATTTACATTCAATACAATAAGAACTGAGAATATAAAATTTAGTACTGCTAAAGTATTTTATTTTGTGAAAACCAAAACAAACAGTCTTGTCGAGAAGATGTAAAGGCACATTATGACCTTTTTCCAATATAAATGCTGCTGGAAAAGGCTAAAGAAAATCATATTTAAAGCACAAAAGGTTGAGCAGGATATAGGAAGAAAACTAGAATTTACTAAAAGTAATTGTTATCTGACTGGCTATTTAAATAAGCATTGCAGCACTTGCATTGAAGCTTTCAAGCAAGGTTGAGGATCATCAACAGGCCTAACATATTAGTACATGATGAAGTACAGTGCATAAAAGTGATTTAAAAGCCCCAAGCATTTTGATTATTACTTAGTCAATGATGCAGATTCTTTTAACATTTTATCTGGTTTTTGTTTGTTGTCAAGCCTGCAAATATATTAAACATTTATAGGATCCTCTATACAATTATTTCTTGTTGTTCTTTTGCTACTGCATCCAGTAAAATAGTCTTGCGTTTACGTTTATGTGTCTTTGTCATTTTTTGCACAACATCCATTTTTGTGAAATCAAGAAATGCCAAATAAGAAAAATGCCATTAATGAACTGTGCAAAAGGTAAGTAGCTTTCTAGTGTGGTGACCAGAGGGAAAAAAACCCTGGATTTATTCCCCAGATATTCACGTAAGTCAAAGTAATCATGGAAATATCGAACCTTGTATCCTTAATTTGCTTTCATAGGTTTCAAAATCTCTCTGTTACTTTCAGCTGAACATAAACGAATAATGTTTCCAAATGCCTATATCTTAGTTAATCAAAACAGTGTAAGTTCTTTCCGCTATCTCAACTAAGTGATAAAAAACAGACTTTGTAGGATGAAGGCCAGACTCCAGATTCTGATGTTCCTGAAACTTATTTATTTCAAGAATTTTAATAAATTCTTTACTGGTTTTTTCTTATTGTATTAACACCTTCTTTAGTGGTTTCTCTTTACAGTAGGTGTCTGGAATCCTGAATTATCTTTCTGTCTAAGTTTGTTTTTTTTTTTTTTAATTTGAAATGGTTTTTTGCTGCTTTTTTAAGTCTATCTTCCTAGTGTCTTTCTGTGGACTTTTTGTAGTTCTGACTTATTTGTTTAATTGATAAATAGTTTTGTATACAATTCTGTATTCCCAGTTATGTGTCCTTTGCATAGCTAGTTTTGTAATTATTTCAAAGGAAGAAAACAAACTTGAAAAACTCCATAAACCTATGCATTTATGTGACTACCAAATAGAGAAACACGGGATTAGTCAGTGAAGCGAATGTGGCAAGTAAAATATAACTGGGACTTCAGTGGAACATTTGACAATGTGTCGTTCAGTTTTACAAGGATTAGCAAAGGTTACCTGGAACGCGAGCACTTTCCTAAACCAAGGATGAGGATACATGTCTCGAGCTGGAAAGAACACTGGGGGACATGGAGCACTGTTCTGTCCTGTTTGGTATCTTAGTAAGTCATTCAGAAAAAAAGGAAGGAAGTTGATTATTATCAATTAGCACGAATTCTAACATGCAAACACCAGAGGAATGGCATAATGCAAACGCAGGACTGAAAACAACAAACAACAGAATTCTTGGCCAAGTGTGACCTAGTGCTGGTAAGGCAATGTGATCAAGAGCAATGCTGTTCCAGGGGAGGGACAAACCTGGATGACAAAAATGCTGAAAGAAACCAAGGAGCAGCTTTGGGCAAGTACATACAGCAAAAGACCAATTTTAAGTAGCAGAGGTATGACATAGGAGACCAACGTGTATTGCCTTCTTTTCACAAGACTTTTGCGATGACATTTGAAATACTGATTTCAGTTTCATCTCAATAGCAGAAAAATAACTCGGGGGTTTACAAAAGAACAGAAAAGTGACAGGGAGATTAAAAATTATGATTTAAACAGCAAGATGTTAAAAAAAAAAAAAACAAACAAATGAAACTGTTACAGATTATCCTAATTGACAATCTCTTGAGGAGTGGAGTGGAGTTAGTAAGCTCCCTAAGGTTTGGATCCCAAGGTTTGACGCTATGTGTTTACAGTTTCAGAGATTAAAAGTGTCAGCAAAAAAGGGAATATTGACCATGTTTCTTTCGCTTCCTGGTTATCCCATTCCCCAAATTTGCCAGATGCTTGTGTGTTCTTCTAAAACAGGTTTAAACATTTGGGAGTGATATACAATTGAAATGCATAAGCTGAGGAAGCCCTACAGCATCAAGAAGGGAACTGGAGTGCAACTCATTAAATAAAATGAAAGAAAATAGATGAAATTTAAAAAATATAAGATTTGGGCTAATTATTAGCAAACATTTGGTTACTGATGTCTACATGGCAGCATAAACCATTGCTTTGAACGTTTAAAACTACATAGGAAAAGATGTGGAAAAATCAGTGATTAATTCTGTATTGGTTGGATGTATTAGGATGACTAATAAAATAGGTCTTTAGTATCTAAAATCTGTACTGCATCCAGGAAATTGAAACTGCCTATATGTGCATGCAAGGGATATCAGAATTTGACCCTATAATTGGTAAAATCCAGTGGCTTCCATTTGGCAAGACAATCCCAAATTCTACGCTGCAAGAGAGTGACGTTTATGAATAATGTATTTATTTTAAAATAAATGGGAAAGAGTAAATTTTCCCGTATTCCTAAATGGTCACAAATCATTATGATTTACTGTGTCAGTCTTATTTTTCAGTTCTGCCATCTATTTCAGTTCAGTTTAAAAGCTGTACATATGGAGAGACTGACTACGAGAGCTTCAGTCTCTGGAAATCCAAATCTGATGGAAAAAATTTTCTGCCAAGCTTACCCCTTGACCTACAAGAAGAAGTGGCAGCACTTTGAATTAAGCATTGTCCCAGTCAAAACGGCATTCTGTTTCTTTAAATTCAGGGTCTCTGGGGCATAGCTATACCTTTGTATAAAGATGTATGTTGAGGATTCACTGGAAGGAAGGCAAGTAATGGGTCAATAGGAACATTTTACGTAGTTTTGATGCTGCGGAGGTGGGTAGGTGAGTCGGAGGTTACCCTGTTGTAAGCAGGGACCAAGAAGCACACAGAAACAGTCATCATCAAGTACAGGTTGCCCAGGGAAGTTGTGGAGACCCCATTCCTGGAGGTGTTCAAGGCCAGGCTGGATGGGGCTTTGAGCAGCCTGGTCTGGTGGGAGGTGTCCCTGCCCATGGCAGGGGGGTCGGAACTAGATGGTCTTTAAGGTGCCTTCCAACCCAAACCATGCTTTGATTTTTCCTGACCAGAGTGCTGGGAGTGAACAGGGAGACCAGAGCAGAATTTCATCTTTATAGTGTATTTTCTATAAAAAGCTCCCTTTTGATGTCTCTCAGTTTCATTCTGCTCATTTTTCATATCAAAGCTAAAACTTCCTTTCCCTGCAATTCCTCCATTTCACATCAGTTTGCAGCACAGTGAATTAACTCTTCCAAACCAGGAGTCGATAACGTCTTGCTTCAGGAGGTGCCTAATCACTGTGATGAATTGTCCTAAAAAATCACAGACCTTTACAGATGACATTTTCATTTGCAGTAAGTTGAAGAAGAAGCTGTTTAGCAAACAGCTGCTTTCTACAACAGCCAGGATTAGTCATCTTATTCTTACATCAACTCTAAAGTAGTTATTTTAAATGGGGAATTATGGAAGAGCCAAATAATTCTGGATTATTGATCTGTTTGTCTGCTGGGAGGTTGCAAGTGAAAAATCTTTTGCTCTGTTGTTCTTAATTCAGGTGCCATTAGTGGAGAGGTTACTCTAGGATCACTATGAAAGAAATTGCTATGATGCCCATAGTGCTGAAAAAAAGGATTCTTTTCCAAATAAAAATAAATGGAAGTTAACAGAGAAACAAATGTGATGTTTGGTAACTTGGAAACCACAATGTTTTACAGTAGCAACATCAATCAGAAGCTGCTATAAAACATGACTTAAGACCTTGTAGAATTGTACTTAATACGTCAGACATAAACAGCCTAACTACAGTGTAATCAGTAATTACTACCCCTGTCTTCTAAAGGATCTCTTTGCACTTATTTTCTTTGACTATCATCATAAAAGATAGACTAGCTCAATTTTATGTGTGGTATAAATATGCTTTTTCTGATTTCACAATAATTGCCTGTGGTCGTTTAATTTGTCATTGTGATTGAGATCTTTCCTCATTTACACTTCCAAAGTCCTATTGACTCGATGTAACAGTATAAAAAGCTAAAAATTGTGTAACTATGAAAATTAGCGCAGGGTATGATGCAGTAAATAGCATTTGCGATAAGAAGTGGAACATAAATTGCCCTTATTTATACCCAAGTAATCGAGAGTGCTTTGTAGTAATTTCTACAGTATGTCTGTCTATCTTTAGAAAAACAGCGACGTGTCTTATAATAATGAATAAGAAACTGCAGAAATCTTCCGGCTCAGTGCAGGTGTTTACAGCTTTTTGCCCCTCTCCCGATTTCCGTGGTGCCAGTTTGCATCACGGACGAGCCACCTTCCAGCAGGCACCTTTGGGGGATGCCCAGCTGAAGCCCTTGAAGGCAGCTGCCTCCCTGGATCACATCACGCTCCCATTACGTCCCCTTTCCCGCTCCTCCGCTGTACTGCGCTGCCTGTTTTAATTTTTTTCAGCCGAAGAGCAGGAGCCATTTAGCTTTTTTAAATTTTACCACTTTTTTTTTTAAAGGCTTCGTCATGTTTCTCTTTATGGCCGAATAGTTCTAAATGTCAGTTTGAAACCAGGCCAGGAGGTGTTCTGGCCTGACGGGAGCGGCCGGCAGTGGGGTCCCGCGCTTGACTTCCCAACCAGCTCTATGTGGCCTTCTGGGGGATGCGGGGGACAGAAAACTTCTTTAAATAAAGTTTTTTCAGTGTAAATTAGAAGCAATTTGTTTTCAAAACCCTCCCCCCCTTTATGGGTACGTACATACATCTGTATTTAAAAGCAGTAATGGGAAGGGAAGGGGCTGATGCGTAATGGTTGCAGCTGGCCAGGACAGCCTTTGCTGAAGCGGGGGGCACGTGCCCTGGGCAGCTGGGCAAATTCGGGAGCAAGGAGGGGGAGCGGGACTGAATCCATGCCACCCACTGAAGGGGGGAGAGGCGCACCACGCTGATAGACCCAGAAGGGAGGGCAACTCACCGGAGAGATTATCCTAGAGGCCCCTCAAAAAGTGGGTCTTGGGGCTTGTGGGTAAAGGAGAGGGTAGCGACTTCTGGCAGACAGACAGGTGAGCAGCTACAATGGTTTGTGTTGGAGAAAAGGGCTAAACAAGACCTCACAGATAGGGGGGGGAGTGGGGTGGGGGGGTGGTTGGGGTGTTTTTCTAAGTGCTCTGGGTATCTCAAATGGTCAAGGAGAGAAGAAAGGACTTAAGAGCCATCTCAGGTCGCTGGAGATACCTTCTGAGATCAAATGTTCACACCCTCCACTTTCTCCATGACAGACCTTTATTTACATAGCTATGATGGACAACCTGTGGTCTAGTCAAACTATGCTTACTTCTACCACCTGCTCTGAGCAGTCCCCTGCATGGAAACTGCCTCTGTGTTTTACCTACGTCCACACGATCCCGAGTGGGAAATGGTGACCCTTGGCTTCTCCCCCAAGTCCAATGATGCGCTTCCATTCCTTATTTCAATACTACTGCTTCAGCAACTTTCATCACAGTCTAGCGCTAGGTACAGACCTCAGCACTGCACAGGAGTCTCAGTATGAGTTAAGCATTTAAAGAGATTTTACAAAATACGATCCAAATTCTTTTGACGTCAGCATAAATTAATATGCAGAAGTGAAAAGGCCTGATACTACATGTTAGGCAGTGTTTGTACAAGACTGCCCTTTAGCGAACACAGTTACTCAGAGCAGACTGTGCGTGTAAGGTACCAAAGGACTTTTTTACAGACTTTGTTGGAAAGCAAAATTCCTGTCTTCTTTTCCTTTATTCTGTGGAAGACGCCATTTATTTTGTAAACAGAAAGCAGCAGTTTGCAGCACTAGACATTAAACTAGGAAGTCTTTTAAGAGATTTATGTTAACTAAGAGCATTTAATAAGTTCACAATGTGAGTGCTAATGAATGAATTCATTTTAATATGTGTCACTGTAGAAACATCCTTACGTTTTGTCTACCCACATTTTAATTCTGTCCTCAGTTGACATTCCCAGTAGGCAAGGCCAAAAGTAAACTGGGCTATCCAGTACTACCAATCCAGATAGACAGATAAAAAAACCAAAGAGAACCCTGGGATAAATCTGAGCCAGCTGAGAGGACAGAGCGATGCCTGAACCCGAAGCTGCGCTCCCCGGCTGCCGAGGATGAAGCACACCCCAAAAGTACGACGGTGGGCACTCGCTGGAAACAAGCACAGTGAATTTCAGGCTGAGAAAGGGAGATGTGGGAGCAGAAAAAACAAGGAGGGAGAATGAGGATCAGTTTTCCATCAGATTTTTCGGCCTCTTGGATTTGCCAGTCCTCCTGCTTGCCAACAGGGGAATTCCCCTGTTCCCTGCTTCTTAGTGCTCATCCCCAGCCTGCTTCGTGTGGCGAGGCAGCGACGGTGTTCATTGTGGGACAAATTTGTATTCTTTGATCTTCGTATCCTAACTTTGCATTTGCCAGGTAACTAAAAACAGACAAGCATGCACGCACACGTTAAAATACAGCAATCAATTTACGAGTGTAATTGAGCCGTGATGAATTTGTCACATTTCATTGCAAACTAATAAAAATCCATTACAGGGCAATGAATGGATCCTGCTAGGAGCAGGCCCGTATCTCCTCTGTTCTGCATAATCGGTGGCCACATACAACTTTGCAAAGCATGGGCAAAGGCTAACAGGACGATTTGGCAGTATTTCATATCTGCGTTGCACATGTGAAAGTGAGAGTTCTTACAGAAATCTGTAAGAACATTTAGCATCAGAATAGCAACAGACCTCTTAAGTCTTACTTCTGTGGAGGATAACAGCACTTCTGTTCCCAAGAGAAACTTGCTCTTCTCTCCTTTCCTCCAGAACAGACGCTACAGGGACAGCAGGATATGATGTTGCTAGCGGCACGAAGGCAGCATCTCAGATAGGGATTACCCTCTGATTTATCCTTCTTAACAAATAGGTTGTGAAACCATCGCTTAGTCCCTGGGCAGGTCCCAGCCCTGCCTTGGCCCAGGGAACCCCGAGCAGCCGCTGCCTTCTCTCCACCACCGACTGCGGGTACGTGCTTTCCTTTCCCTTCGTTACCCTGAGCATTCCAGGGAGTTTTAATCCGTCTGGTGCAAGATACGTAACCTGTTTGAGGGCTTTATCTGCTACTTGTTCGGTTAGCTCGGCTAAACACAGAAGCACCTGCCAGCTATTCCACCCGAGCCACAACCCAGCTGCACGTCGCTCTAGCTAAGAAGTTCTTCTGAAATAGCCCTTCTGTGCTAAATATAGCGACTCCCTGATGGCATCTTGCACCGTTCGCTCCTGCCCCCAAATTCGTGCAACAGTAGTATCCAGTTTTGCTCCTCTGACATTTGGGGAGGTAGGAAAAGGCACAAAGAGGGGGGAAAAAAAAAGTATTTTTAGTTCCTTTTATTGCATTTCAGTATGATCGCTTTCTGGTTGCAAAGGAAATGTAACTGAAACCCAATGTGGTTTTGGAGTAAGGAAAATGTTAGATAAAAATTAACATTTTAAATCAGGGAAATGAGTTGTGAATTAAAATACTTTCTTCTTGTGGCTTTGCAGAATCACCTTCCCTTTGCCTTCGGGGTAGCCAGAACAGTTTTCAGGCCAAACCAATATTTGAATTCTTGTTCTTCCCAAAGAAAACTAGTGGGTGGGTTTCTGTCTAGGAGCTAAACCAGAGGTTTGCCCTAGGGCTTAGTTGCAGTTCGGCTTTGGGGAAGCCACCATCCTGTCCGTCCTGCCGGCTTTCACCAGTAATGGGCACAGGTGCCAAGGAGCAGACACAGGGATAACATTGTACCAAAGTTGTTACAGTACCTGCCCTCCCACTGATCATGCTAGAAACATGGTCTGCAGCAAACACAACTTCATCTTCATAAAGGAGTCATCCACTGCTTTACACCAACAACGCTCAGCCGTGTCTCCAGTTGGCCGTTCTGGCTTCTACAACCCAAAAGGAATCACTGAGAATATCCAACAAGAAAATATTGGGCAACAAGCTCAACGTTGGGGGTTTTTTTATTTCTTTTTCAAGTTGCTTGTCTATTTGCTATGACACAGCCAAATAAGGGAGAGGTTTCTGTTCTTCGGTTTGTTTAACAAATATAAACAACATCATTATAGTCACTTTCAGTCTTTTGAGCAATCCAAGTGTACCTCACCAAGCCAAGCAAGGAAGGGCGATAAGACGTGCCTGGTGAAAATAAAAAGAAAGCCTGCTTCTCAGCCCTCCCTTCCAACCCCATCTCTGCCCGTCCCTGTGTTTGTAACCTACAGCCTCCATAGGGTAGGGAACGATGGCATTTGTTCCCTTAGGTTCAGGATGAGTTTGAGGGACTCCCATTATTCATTGAACTCTGGAAAAGGGAATTCTTTTTGGTGTAATTTCCAAAGCAAAAGAGTAATTTGGGTTGGTTTTGAATTGGGAACCAGGGAGAATATGTTGGAAGAGTCCAGGCTGTGAAAGGGTTGGTTGGCTGCAGCCCACGCTGTAGCGGCGGTGTTGGTCTTGTCCTTGTTCCTGGTCTGCTCGTGCCACCACCGGAGGGGCCCAATAAAATCCCAGACACTGCAAATCTGAGGCACAGGAACAGGGCTCTATCTTTTCTTGATGCATTTCTCTGCACTACACCCCTTTTTGTGGCAGAATGGCTTTCAGCTCCGATCCCCCCTGTGACCCGCTGGCAGCACAGTCCAGGAAGCACTGGCGTGAGGAAGGGCCGGGAAGATCCAGTGAAGAGTTGGGAGCAAGTGGCTGCTCCGGGGTCACAGGCACCACGTAGGCTGGCTTCCCTCCTGGAAGCGCAGCCTTGTGAGGCTGGGTCCCAGGTTCCCGGCCTCATCTCCCTGGGAGCACAGAGACCTGCGACTTTGGTCCCCTGGAGACAGAGGTTTGCAGTTAGATGTCTGCAGTTTTTTTAAGTCTTCTGCACTTTGCCATAATGAACCTGGATCAAAACCAATGCAAAGCCGGGAATACAACTTCCCATTCCTCAGTCAACAACCATGACAGAGTTCTTCATTCACACCGCCTTTCAAACCCCATGCTACAATCTTATGAGATCCCAAAAGTCAACGATCAGCAAAAGATATTTCTGCAGGCCAGGAAACGTGGAGCAGGAATTCCCACAAAGGAATCCTTCAGAAAAAAATACCCATTATTATTATTTTGTATCTAGCTAGCCCTGATCACTATGGATTTGAGTTTTTCATTCTTTAAATTACTTATCCTCTTAAATTCTTTGTGAGATATATTGCAGCTAAGGCATAGAGAGCCCCGCTAACATGATGTAGGAGCTCTGAGGCAAAATAACACCTGGACCCAAATCCCAGGCTGTGGCTTTGACCACCGGGCCAACTTCCTCTATAATCTTGCTGGATTATGGAGAAAAACGAACAGTTGATGTCAGCAATAACCTAATAATATGTATTTTACATTAGATACGTTTTCATATACACAGACAGACACAAAATAGAAATGCATGTACATTTATTTCAGGTAATATTTATAACCTAATGGCATTTATATAATATATGCATGGTTTATATAACATTATATATATATGCCTATGTTTTCAAAGTGTGTTAGCATGACAGTTAGTATGACATGTTGTCTCTCCCTGCGGAATTAGTATTTTCTACTTTTACCCCCCCTGTTCATTGCTTCTTGCAACCCACAAGAAAGCAGCTTCATCAGTAACTTATTTTGGCTGACGTGCACCTATAAATGTGTAGCATTTATCTGCCATGTTGCTGCTCACAAAATGTTTCCATGCTATTGCACTTCTTTGTTTAAAGTTCTCCTCTGAAAGGCTCTCTGCAAGGGCTGTGTAGGAGGCTTTGCGGCAGGGAGGTTTGAAATGGTTTTTCTGAAACTTATTCAGAAAGTCTGTCCTTTTCAAGGTCTTGGCCAGCTGCACAGCTATTTTCCTCCTTTCATTTTCTTTACTGCCGCAGCACTGAATAATAGTCCCTATCTAATATTTTACATATAAAAGATACAGTTGAATCTCTACCATACACTTCCCTCTTCAGCAGCTTTTACTGGGCACTGAGGCACTGTCAGCGATTCTCCTTTTGCCAGGGTAGTATTTACCCCCTTACGGACCGGCCAATTTAGGGACCAATTCCACCACTCCACCACCATTACACTCATCGCACGTTCTTATACTGCAAGTAGTCCCCCAGATGTCAATAGGTCTCTCATATTTATGGAGTAAATTGATACCATCTATGTCAAAACCTAGTCATCAGCAGTTGTCTCTTGCTCACCTGTGATGCTAAACAGCCTCACACTGTATTTCCAGGAATACTGACCAGCTGGCATCAGTACAGCTGCCAGTCCCCTGGCAGAAAATTCCCTCTAGTTTTGACCATGGCCATGGAAAGGGCAACCAAACCCCCCAGCACCGGTACTCCACATGGGGTCTTACACTCAGATCATGTCAGCAGAGAAAGAGCACTAGACGTTAAATTATAGCCAACCTTTTTCACCAGATATTGTAAAGTAGGTGTTTCACTGGGTTGGCAGCCAACACTTTGGTCCTACGCTCCTAACGGATAGGAGTCAGGTGGCTCACAAGCAAAACTCCTCATCTGCTTCAAACTGTGCCGGCTCCTTTATTCATGGAGGTCACAAGTATCCCACACAAAACTCAGCACTGATCTGGTTCCTGCACCCCGCCTGGGCGATTCAGCCATCCGAGCAGAGATACTTTCCTCAGCCTGTTCACCCAGGAAACCTACCTATGTCCAAAAGTCCTTGCAGGATCCGTGCTCGGTTATGCTGTGGCACAATGCATTTCACATGAAGACAGGAGCAGCCTTAAGGGTTTTTTGTATACACTGACATATACATGGAAAAGTGGATACGTTCCCTCGTTCCAGGCACTTGGACTATAAATCCATAGAGAACTTGAGTAAACATAACTCTCTTAGTATGTTAAAAAGTTCAGACTGTGGAAAGAAGACGTTACTGAGAAACAGATTTTAGTCTTTGAAATAATTAGCCTGAGCTGAACAGATTTTTGGCATTATTTGTAAGCCAGTCATTGTTCAGCCTTTGTACTTAGAAGAGCAATTATGACTCCTTTGGAAACATCCTCAGTTGAACTCTTAAAATAATAAAAACACTCCTCCATAAGACCACATCAACATATGGTTTTCGTAACAACAGCACAAACAAATCACCCACTCATCAAACACATTTAGGAAGAGGACAGGAACAAACAGAACAAACAAATTTTCTAAAGATTACTTACTGGTCCTGATCAATCAGAAGAAAAAAAATAATCTAAATTGAATTCAGGAGCTGCCTATGGGATACAGAAATACAAATAAGCAAAACAATAAATACCACCAAACACCGTAAAGCAAAGTTTATAGATAATATGCTGCAAAGTTGTATTTCAAAAATTTCGAGCTGCTGATGCCCAGCTTTATGATCCACTCACTAGTTTACTTTTTAACTTTGCTGATACAGCATGAGTAAGCAAGAAAGAGATAAAGTACATCTACACTAGTGATCATTATCAGAACACCCTCCCTGGTTTCACCACCTTCCCGGCAACTCCTGGGTGAGGTCCCAGCTGCACAAGAGCTGGTGGGTGATGCGCATCCCTGCTGTCGTTCCCTCTGCTCGATGCTGCTGTGTGGTGACCACATGGGTGTCAACTATTTTGACAGACCCCTGTCGCCTTTCTGTGGCTCCAACCAGCTTGGCGTAGCTCTGTGGTGCATAGTGACGAGTCAGTATCACTTCAGAGAAGCGGAGTCCCCAAGCACATCTATCTGGGCCTCTGGAGCTTAACGCTAACACAGGAAATACGCTGGCAACATAAGCATCCGTGCCTTCCAGGAGCCTGGTCTTGGGGCAGTCCTGAAAGCATCCACATCTTTAGAAATGGGGAAGTTGAGGTAAATGGACACAGAAAGGTCTCGAACTGTAAGTCACTCCTGATCTTGCCCCTTGTAATATATAGAAATGCACACGCAGACACACATACAGAAGGCCTATACCTTTTCACAGCTTTAATTTTCTCACCACTTTTGAGCACCTTTTAGGTACTAGTCAGGTTTTTCCAGAGCCTGGAAGGACTCCCCTTCTCCCTTCGATCACGACGTCTGTCTCTGCTTACTGCATCTTTTCATGCACAGGCTGGAGACCATGCCCAGCTGCTGCTTCTCCATAACCTCTTCCTCTGCCAGGTGACATACAGATCAGTGCTCCTGCATGACCTATGTCCCTGCAGCACACGTACAGCTTCCTGGGGCTGAGCACTGAGAGACAACTTGGCTGCCAGCAGCAACCAGTGCAGCTTCCACACAGCTCCCTGTGAAAACTTCAGCCAAACCTTGGTCTACAAGAAAAAGGGAGCAAAGAAGCTCCACATTCAAAATGGGGTTTGCCATCTGACAAATACCCAGAGAGACCCCTCGTATGAAACAAAATTTTCAAAATGAAGATAAGCAGATTCCTCCAAGAAGCGATTCTGCCTGTGTGTAAGTCTGTTGCTCTTGCTTGCCCTCTTCCAAGTGAGTACGTGCTTTGTGAATAGAAAAAGAGACTAGAAAACTCTACATGCTAGTTTTGATTCCAGTTGGAAAGCAGACCAAGCTTGTCATCCTCCTCCGAGTAACTCTAGACGAGACTGAATGAGAACAGCATTAAAATGCTGGTGGCTGAAATGGAGCTCCTGCTACCATGCTCTCACTGTTGCTGCAGCCCATAGGATCGGGCAGATGCTATCAGCGCCAGGAAATACATGGCAACCAAAACTTCCGTAGATAGAGCCAGAGTCTCTTGCTCGTTGTCAATGCAATGAATTAACGACAGGAAAAGAAACGAGGTTTCCTCCTGTAATCCCGACCTGTGACATTTTCAGGTTCAGTCAAACTCAGGATTGCTGCTGCTACAGGTGTTTAGCTCAGGATTATGTCCCAAATAGGTTCAGCGGGTGGCACTGCCTCTGTCCTGCCATGTGCTGAAAGCTCTGCACAGCAGTGCTTGGTCTTCTTTGGTGGGGCGTAGCTCTCAGTCTGCAAAAAGCAGTGTCAAGTCCTCAGAGAGGCCATAAGTGCTGAAGATGATCAGTGGTGATGAGTCACAGTGGGTGGAACACTTCCACGGAAACAAATATTAATGAAAATCAGGGGGAAAAGGTGAACACTATCAGAGGCAATGGCTGCTTTCAATTTTTGTTAAACTGTGTTACTGTTTTATCAGAAATCAAGATTTGAGTATTTAAAAACTGGAAGAATTAATAGTGGTACTGGAAACAATCATGTGATATAGTCTATTATTATTGAGCTTTGAAAGGTGACTAAATGACAGTCTGATCCTTTGGGGAACTTCTCAAGACTTAATCTTTGTTATAAAGAAATTTTTTAAATTTTATTTGATGTTGCCATTGTGAAGTTAGGAAAAGTCTTGGTGGCGAAGTACTGTTACTCTGTACGACTGCAATAAGGAATGCCTCTCTAACTTGTCAGTCTGTCTCCCCAGTTGCCAGGGGCCTCAGTCTTTGCAGAATTACCCTTGAAAACCAAATCCAGTTCTCCTAATCTCAGGGCTGCTAAAGTTAAGCTAGTCCTTTGACCAGAGAAATGTTATTTTGAGATCTGCATCTAGGAAGGGGATAGGGCCACAGGGAACAGAGCAGTTGGCGGCAGCCCCGTACTCCGGGAGTCTCATGTTTGACCATGTTGGCCACGTGCATGTTTTCAGTTATCTGGGGGAAATTTATTTAGTTCTATTTCAGCCAAGAATAGGAAGCACAGAAGAAGCTGTAGGAGGGCTCTTCATAAGCTTGAGGCGAGCTGAGAGCAGCCAGGTGTTTCGGTGAATGTTACCTATGACTAGCAGAGCAGTATCTGATTAAAGGTTTTTGCTTGCCAGCAGTGACGACTCACATGAATTATCTTCTCTCTTTGTATACTGTCTAGTGTTTACTCATTACAGTTCTGTATTGTTTTTCATTTCTTGCAAGAAAATGAAAAACATTACTACCACATTTCCCTTCAGTTTAGGATTTTTAACCTTTTCTTGGTGTGGGGCTTCACGAACAGAAAAGTCTGAAATTCTTTGGGTTCTTTGCTGCTCATATGGCATTTCTGGAGGGTCCTCAACTTTTTCCAGTGTGGATTGTTTCTAAATCTGCCCTGCCCAGTTATCCTATTACTGTTAGCTTTGTAAAAAGCTATACAGAAGAGTTTAATTTTTCTCTGAACTGTTTATGTGCACTTAGCTACAGAAACTTAATAGGAACATCTGTTAACTGTGGAAGTGGTATGTATGATTGATTCATCATCACAGCTTCTCTAAAGAAGTAATTCCTTACATTTCCTTTGCAAGACAGACTGCCAGAAGGTCCTCTGTCACTCCATGCTCTCACTCTCTCCATTGGTTTGTCTGAGTACTTGAGTGACAGTGGCTGGTAACTCCTGAATACCTACAAGATATAACAAAGGAATCGGATATTTATGTCTGAAGGGCAACTTAAAAATAAAATATATCACTATATTCATGATCACGGCTAAGAGCTGTTTAAATAATTTCTCTAAAATAACACAGTACTACAGTCAATACCCTTTTCTGAAATTTTATAATATGGATATACAGTAGACGAAAGGTTACCTCCAGAAAGTTCAAAACCTTTATTTTACTTGTAACACAACTACAAATGAAGAACACAAACATTGCAGAACCCTTTAAAAAAACCAAAATGTCACTTTGCATACACATGAGAAAAGCCTTTAACAAGAATATGACAACAGCTGCACCTCGTTGAGGCCAATATCACATTAAAGACAACCTTCCAGTGCCTTGGAAGACTTTCTGCTTTTCTAAGACTCTCAGTTCCCCTCCTCTCCCCCTTATTTGCCTAGGTAATCACAAGAAGCCTCAAATTTAGTTCAATGCTCCGGTCCTTATTAAGCATTTTGACTGTGCAAGATTAACCTTCATGAGTCACAGCAGTCATCTCCCCTTGCAGCCTGCTCCCACTGCTCAAGTATTAGCTACCCCCTGGAGAGATCCTAAAGCAATAACGAGCTCAACTTCACCAGACGTGCGATCTACTGCAAAACCCAGCTCACCTCTGGCTGGGATCTCGGCATTTACATCTCACACGCAAATACATAGAGACGGCCCAAACGCATTGATGGGATTCATACAATAGCATGAGGTCATGGTCAAAGCCCAAGTCTCACAACAGATCAGAGGTGAGATCAAAAGATGTATGGGTAATCAGCGTGCATTATTAACAAAGTTGTGAATAAAACAAAGTGGAAAGATCAGTCTTCCCACTTGACTTTTTAATTTTATTTCCTTACTTTTCCAGGTTAGGGTCATGGGAATGTATCCTGCCACAGCCTTACCTGCGTTTTTGTTTAATAATTAAAATGCAGGTGCTGCAGATCCAGTGCATGTTGCTCGGGTGATGCCTTTGGTTCTTACGGATTAAAAAACCTCTCACAGTACACGAAACTTCAGGTTTTTCTTTTTGTACCTATTAGTTTAAACCTTCAGCAAGGGACAATTTAAACTCCTGTTAGTTAACCTAAACAACAGGCATCCCTTTCTCCGCCCTCTCCTTCTCTCCTCATACATGGATTGTGGTGGGAATTCCTAATTGAATTTTCATTAGGATAAACAAATTAAGATGAAAGAGACTGTTACAGGATTAGAGGACTAAAACATGAAAAAGCAGAATTTATATGATGATCACAAAACCAAAAAAAGTTCTCATAACTAAATAACACTTTACAAAGTTAAGAAAAGCGACAAAGGAAGGTTGAAGACAACCAATACAAGCAAGTCATAAAAAGTCGTATATGGAGATGGCGCAAGACAGAAGGGTATGTATTTCTTAGCATAATAACTACAGGGAGGAGGATCTTCGTTTTAATGTCCTCCTAGGGCATCACAGTTCAGACTATGGCACCTCTCTGCCAAGCACTCAAGAGCTGGGATAACTCCTGCTTCACTCCTGCTCCAAAAACAATCTGGCAGCTGCTGCAGAAGAGCTGTAACCTCCGAGAGTCTGCTGCCTTCCCACAACAGCCCTCGGCCAGGATCTCGAGGGACTGAGAACTCAAATCCCTTCCCACACCTGAGAAGACATTTCTCTGCCACTTAATGGCCTATCGAGTTTTGAATAACAACACGTCCAGTCTGGTTTTTGAAAAGGAATCATCCACTCCTCCTAATATGTTTATTGCCAGGTTATTCAAACTGTATTTACTAGGCTAAACATGCTGAGAATGTAAGTTTTATTCACATATATGGCCCAGTGAAGATGGCCTGCAGTGTGTGTTGCTTTGAGTTTTTATAATTAACCACACAAGACGGTTAAAAATTCAAGTGTGTGCATCCCAGCTCGGGAGTCTGGTCAGCAGCACAAAGGAGCTGTAGGAGCTGGAGTCACGCAGCCTCTCCTCTGCTTTTTGTTCTTTGGGTTGCTTATTGTGAGGGGCGTTTTTTAGCATTCACAAGGTAAGTATCCCATGTATGTTCTCTTGCAAGCTGTGGTAGCTTGGTCATGGGTACATGGTCAGATGGCGGATGCACAGTCTGAACTTGCAGCCAGGGATTATAGAGCAAAGAGAACAATTTTTCTGTACAGTCCCTCTGATGCTACAGGGAAACTCTTTGTTTCTAAAGAGCCTTTAAGGGTGAAGCCAAAATGTGGCCTGAATTTAAATTCCTTACCTTTCCCTGAAAAATTTGTCCCCGTGTATAGATTGAAGAAGGCATCTATGTGCACTTAATTTGAATGGGATTGGGGGTTTTTACACAGCTGCAGAGATTGAACAACATGTGGTGTCCTCAGTAAGGTCTAACACAATTATGCGAAAGACCACAGTGGGGCTGGTCAAAAGCTCTCCAAAATATTCTGCATTGCTGGAGCCACTAAGTTTGCTGTCTCTGCGCAGATTGTGAAGTTTGCAGGAAGCGAGAGCAATCCTGATGGCATTTTTTTGTGCTGGCATCAAGCAAATCCCACCGGCAGTGCCTATAGATCCCATGCAGCCGTAAGGCACGCTCAGCAGCCACCCAAGAGCTGCTGAGGACATGGCTAGCTCCTCACCATGGCTGTGCTTGCCAGACCTACTACACCCTCCACAACTGGTCCCTATATTATCATAGAATGGTTAGAGTTGGAAGGGACCTTAAAGAGCCCCTAGTTCCAACCCCCCTGCCATAGGCAGGGACACCTCCCACTAGACCACATTACTTAAAGCCTCATCCAACCTGGCCTTGAACACCTCCAGGGATGGGGCATCCACAACTTCTCTGGGCAATCCGTTCCAGTGCCTCACCACCCTCACGGTAAATTACCTCTTGGGAAATGTCTTCTGTTAGGAAGTGGGTGTATCGTGATCCCAGAAGAGAGCTATCACAGTCCTGCAACCTGCCCAAAGGTCTTTCTCTGGCTCTTTCACAAACTCTTTCCTTTCAGCTGGTCACACTGCCCTGCCTGGTGTATTTGTGTGGTACACCCAGGCAGGATCCAAAACAAGTGCAAGGACGGTCTTGCCAAAAACGTTGCAAAGGCTTGCAGACCGAGCAATGTGTGAACGCCCTTGATGATGTGGGCATCCTGAGAGTAGAGCACTGTGGAGCGTGGCCAAGAGAAGGCTGCAGACGTGGCTGGTTGTGCCAATAAGGAGAGCGAGCCCCAAGATCAGATGGACCTCATGGCAGTGGCGTTAAGTTTGGAGTAGTAGTTGGACCACTAATTGCATGTGAGACGCAGACACAGCCTAGCAGATAAGTCACAAGACTTGAACTTCAGACAAAATTCAGTATCCAGCAGTTCATCAATGCACAGTTAAGTATTTAAGACAAACTCAATTCAACAAGCAATCCAGCGCTTTCTAGACTAGTTCCACTCTCTGGGTTGATGCAAACAGTGGAATATTCTGCAGTTTCTAATATTAATCTTAAAAAAGTATTGATCATATAAATCTTTCCATTCTGAAGGGAAATGAATGTAATTGTGCAGGCATGAGCAAAGTCATCTGAGAAGTACTGCTGCATGATAATTTAAAAACAGTGAAACCAAATATTAAGAATTTGAGCAACAGAAAGTAGGAAAATATGTCAGCCAGCAGGCTCATACAATTAAAGTACAACCTTCTGGTCGCCTCCCTTACCTTATTGGCACCTGACTTGGAAATCTTGCACAGATTTAAGATTGTCTCTCTCAGGTACAGGATAAGAAATTTCAAGCACTGACTGTGACACAAAACGGGGTTTAAGGCTGGCTATAGTGACCATCCTGAAAATCCTTTCTCTCTATTATCTCTTCTACAGTCTCGTCTACACAATGAACGAGAGAAACGAAAGGTTGCAAGAGCTCCACAGGGATGCACTCAGCCAGAAGAGTAAACAGTAGTAAAAAATCATCTGCTGGGATCTCCCCGAGAGATAGAAACAGAGCCGCTGAAAGCCAGCCATACAAACTGCTGTAGGGTTTGCAACTGCATCCACAGCTGTGAAACTGAAAACGGCCAGCAGGTCTGTCTGCGTCACTCGAAGCACCTTCCCTCTTCTCCTGGCTGGGAGATCATCTGCTACAGCAACCCATATCATGCAGGCATACGCTCGGGTATAAACCCAGACTGACAACAACCAGGAAGACCCAAAAGACCTAGATAATGGCAACCTTTCCTAGATACCATGGATGAGTTAGTTGGGTTACCTTTTGTACAGTCTTGGCACTGTGAAGGAAGCCAGGAGAGCATTTTTTTTTACTTTTGTTGCATGCTGCCTTCCACTGCATAACACAATCCAAAGTCTTTTGGGGTTTTTTTTGACAAACTGCTAGTGTTAGAAAAAAAGATTGTTATTCATTTAGCAATAAAAGTCAACAAACTTTTAATTATTGATTGCGAAATGAGTATCAAACGCCACAAATTTTATGCTTATACATGAAAGTCCAAAGATCTTAGGTGTTTGTCAAAACAAATTGTAAGACAAATTTGTGTTCCATACAGAAATAGATTTATTGAAAATCTTAAGGAAAACAATGTATTACCTAGTTCTGTCTGGCATGCTCCTATCATGATGTTTGTGATAAAAATCAGTTAATAAGCAAACCACAATTTTATAACTAACTTAAATTTCATATGCTAACTTCAATCTCAAAGCTGATTTAAGAAGTACCTTCACGTAGAACGTATGTTGGGGGGTTTTTTGTATGTTTCTTAAGGCTGGTGCAATTAAGGGGTTAATTATAATCTTAAATGCTTAGTTCACACGTTGCGAGATGTCTCATTCTGTAAAAAGAGCTTTATGACACAGGAAAAAGTTGGGGTTTTTTTCATTGTAATTGCCAGTCTTGTGTATTGGCAGCATGAGAGTCCGAATGAGAGACTGTAAACATTTTTAAACAATCCATTTCCAATTTTCTTTTATTATTTGTAATAATTGAACTCTCATGTGTTCCTGATGCACGTATCGCCACAACGGTCCTCAAGCTGTACCTAACTATGTCAGCTACCTCTACTTTATGGCTATAAAGGTTGTATGAGGCTGCATACAATAAAAACAAAATAAAAGCAGTCAAATACAATTGTGTGGCTTTTAGCCTACCAAAACAATGACAACAGCACTGAAGGCAGGAGTAAACTGGGTTTGGTCCATTCTAAATTTCATTTTTTTTTAAAACGTTTCACGGCTCACATTGACTTTAACCTTTGTTCTTTGAGGGAACTTGCACCAGGTTTTCTTTTCTGGTTATTAATTTTTATGGGGTGCTTAATGCCCATGGCAACGCATGACGCCGGTTTCCGAACATCCCCTCCCACCTGTGTGCGGCCTGTTGTCCAGCCATCTCTGCTGCCACCCTTTTACTCACGAGAGTTATTCTGAGACTTTTTGAGGACCTTACACATCTCATGAGGGTGAATAAAGCTNAGCGCCGGCGGTGGGGGAGGGGGGACACCCGTGAGGCGGCAGGCGCATGCGCACTTTGTGGGCGGAGCGAGGCGGCCGCGGGCCCGACTGCCCTGTCAACACCAGCCAAGATGGCGGCGCGGAGGCCCCGCACCGCCTCAGGTCAGTGGGCTCGGGCGGGCTCAAGCGG